>PVKS010000550.1:0-134550 GCA_004027875.1 Aplodontia rufa
ACCTGTTCAGTGACGTGGGGGAGGTGGGAAGGAAGCAATTGCAGAAGGCAACACGTTAGTGTGCTCATACTTGGATGTTTTCAGACGTCAGTTTTCTGTATGTTTTGTGCATTTTGTTTTGCTGTTATATAGTGAACAAATGAGTCCCAGTTTTGCAACATCTAGTCTCTAGATGTTAAAGAGGTTGCCAGTGTATGACCAAGTGGTTAGTAAAATCAGGACATTCCATACATTTTATAGGAAAACTTGTCCTCTCTAAAGGACTTGCAGATATGAATTTGTTCAACCATCTCTAAGCATATACCTGTATTTGCCCACCAAACAGAAAGTAGAGGAATTAAGGAGGGAAAGGTTCAAGGGAAAAATGGTCATATTAGAAGATTCCTCAGATTGTAACAACTGCTATGTGTGCAGTTTTATTTACCAGTGCCATGTGCACAGTGGACAAGTTCTTAAGTGGAATATCTAGTCCTTCTATATATTTAGAAGTGCTTGATGTATTTGAAAATAGAAGTGGTAGAATAAATCTTTTTGTTTGTAGTTTTTAAAAATTATTTTTCTTATTATAAAAGTATACACATTTGTAATTGAACATTTAGAAATATTAGGGAAAGGAGAAAAAAAGCATTGCCCCTGAGATAAATCATTTCATCGAGTCTGATGTACATCCCATCCACTCTTTTGTATTCATCTAGTCATACTTTGGGAGGCAAAAATGAAATTATAATTTCCATATTTATTCTTTTGCTTAAAAATACAACTTACAGCAGTGCTTCTCAAAAAGTACTGTACATAGCATTTGGGAACCTTTTTAAAATTGCAGATGTAGATTCAGTCGCTTTGTCTGGGGTCTGAGATTTTGCGTGTCCATCCAATTCTTGGTGAGGTTCAGACTGCTGGTCCAGGATACGTGTTGAGCAGAGTGTGTATATGGTCCTGTGTCATTTGATTCCTTATCAATGCATTTTTAACCACTGTGAAGTCTTCTGTTATTACAATGTATGTATCTCAACATTGCTGTGTTATTGGGTACTTAGGTTTATATTAAGAAAAAAATGATAATGGAAGTTCATGGACAGAAATCTTTATGCACATTCCTTAACATTTCTTTGAGGGAATTTGCTTGAAATGGAAGCATTCCATCAGAGTTATTTGGAATTTAAAGGCATTGGACACCATAACTAATCCTTAAGGTAGAAAAAAAATGTAATTTTGAAAAGGGCATTTCTTTTTTTAAAGAGAGAGAGTGAGAGTCATTGAGAGAGAGAGAGAAGCAGTTTTTATTTAGTTTTTCATGTGACTTTCATTCCTCTGACACTTCGTTGTGTACGTGGTGCTGGGGTTTGAACTTGAGTGTTTGCACATGCAAGGCAAGCGCTGTAACCGCTGAGCCTCTGCTCCAGCCCCTGGAAAGGGCATGCTCGCTAGCATCACATTACCACTGACCTGAAATTTCTTCCAGCTTCTCCCCTCATCCTTTCCCCAGTAATAAGTCATCCCTTCTCCACGGGGTTACCCAGGCATTCTCTTGTACCTTTCTCTGCATTCCATCAGGGTGTTTGTTCGCAGGGTGGCTGCCCCAGGCTGGCCACAGTGTTAGCTTCAGTGCTGAGAACAGCGCTACACACTCAAGCAATGAGAAAAGAGAGGATAGTTAAATGGAAATACAAGTCATTCAAAAGACAACATTTTTTAAGAGCTCTGTAATGGGGAAATATCAGTTTATTTGTCTGCACATTAGATACTTTGACCACTAATTAAAACCTAAGCATGGAAAATGATTTGTTGTTTTTTATGGAAAATAATCCATAACAGCCTTTGATATGAAGCTGTTTTCTTTTATACAGAAACCCATGTCTGTGCATAGCTATTGCAGTTTCAAGTCTATGTGTTTCAAACCCTGTGGGCTGTTGTTACTTTGCTTGGAGCTTTATGTATAGCATTATGTAATAATGCTCTTAGAGTATTTTGATGTGATACTGATCATAATATAATTCACACGTAAAATTTTTGAGTCTTGTTTTATTTATAATTATTCTATTTTATTCATTACAGATTTCTTTGCATTAATTGCAAATCTAAAATTTATTGAATTAAAAATTATTAATGTTGATTACTGAGTCTTTTTGTACTCCCAGTGGGTACCTGGCTTACCTCACTGTAGTTCTGGCCTTAGAAATTAACTGGAACATCCTAAGGTTTTTGATCAGTTAAGTGAAATTTATACCTTAAAGGTACAAAGTACAAAGCATTGCTTATTAAATAACCTTTGTTCAATTCCTTACTTGGCATTTAATAATTTTTCTTCTGGTTCTTAATATCTACTCAGGAACCTATTCAAGTTCCTGGATGCGTGGATGCGGTCTGAAATGTGCTTGCTCTTTGCAAACAACTGAAGGGGACCCTTGGAGTCAGAAAGCTACTCATGCTGATCCTTCGCTTTCTCTATTCAGGTTCTTCCTGTGTTCGGTTACTAATCCAAGAAATACTTTTTGACTCCTTGTGTGATAGGAACTGGGTTAAGTAAATGTTATGAATGAATAAAACTAGTAAAATATATTTACTTCCAACTAGCTCCACATTTGCTAGTGGAAAGTGTCAGTCACACTAAGATAGAATTAAAGCCAGAGTTTAACTGAGTGTAGAAAAGAAAGACAGGGACACCTGGAAGACAAGGAAGGTGTTTTGGTCATGCCCAGTTGTCTCTTCTGGAAGGGGCTGGTTTTACACATGTGTTGCACTCACCACGCACGCTCACACACACACACACACACACACACACACACACATGCTTTATTGGCCTATATTCACGTAATCCAATTCAAGTACAAAACAAAACCTGGAGTTTCTGTGTGTGAGCAGGAAGCAATTCTGTACTGAAGACCACATGCCCTCATCTGTAGGTTGAGAACCACTGTGTCTGCTGAATTATGTTATCACTGCTTTGAACGTATCATTGATGAACAGCAGCTGTTGCCAGGAATAGTAAATCACATCCCACACTTTTTATAAGAAATGATATTATGGCCTTTCTGAAGAACTTCTTTTTAATAGAAGGCATAAGTCATCACCCACACTACATATAGGAAGGGTATAGACATACTTACATCGTTCACTTTTGGAAGTTTTAATTTGATTTCAAAATATTTAATTGAATGTTCACTTTGTATAAATGAATAAGCCCTAAATCCCCATTAAAAATGGGAGCTTTAAACCCATTTGGGAATGCAACATGTCTGACACTAGAGTTCAAAGCCCAATGCCTACATGTTACGAGCAGACACAGGTTGCTTGGGAGGGAAGTGAGCGTGGAGAACAAGAAGGGACATCTGACTTAGGCTCTGATAAGCCGCACAGATTTTGTTTTGTTTTAGTTAGTGAAATACAGAAAGGCATTTGTTGCCAAGAAAATAGTATAAGCAAATGAATCATGAAAGTCAATACCAATTGGGGAATTTGGAAATAATTAGGTGTTGCTGTTGATCAGGGCTTCTCAATCCTGGTGGAGTGTTAAGAGTACTCATGCCTGGGTTTCATCTCCAGAGATACTAATTTATTCTTTGGAATGTGCAGTGGGGATTTTTAAAAAGATCCCCATATTATTGTATTGTACGGCCAAGTTTGAAAGCCTCTGCCATGCAGGGTTATATTTAGTATGGTATTGTAGGAGGTAAGGTAGAAATAAAGAAAAATAAAGCATACTTTTCTTGGATTAAACTATCCTTGCACAGCAGTTCTTACAAAGAAGCACACAGAACTTAGAGGAGTACAACTATTAAGTCTATTTGGGAAAAGGTAAGGGTCAGAGGCTTCAATTTAGATTTACAAATGAAAAAACAAGACTTGGGTCAAAGAAGGCTGGAAACCTAGAAACCAAGGTGACATGGTCAGTGTCTACAATTCACTGTGAGTAAAGACAGGGTTTGAGGTTAAGGAAAGAGGGATGTGATTAACCAGTGAGGGAATTTTTTTTAAACCAGGAATTGAACCCAGGGGTGCTCAGACACTGAGCCACCCGCCTAGCCCATTTTTATTTTATTTTTTTAAATTTTGAGAAAGGGTCTCACTAAGTTGCTGAAGCTGACTTTGAACATGCGACCCTCCAGCCTGAGCCTGGGATCATAGGCATGCAACACCATAGGAAGAGAATTTTAATGAAAAGGAGAGTCAGCACTTTGGGTCCTCTAGCAGGTGTCTTTGGCTTGAATTCTGAACCTATAGCTACTCCTCTTTCTTTCATCACCTGCCACAAGTGTGTACATGCCAGGGCACATGCCAGGGGAATGGACTGAGGTGGGCAAGTGCTTTTCAGAGGTGGCTGAGAGGAAGGACACAACCACCAGGACATCCTTCCTTTTCCCCTGGGATGGGTAGCTCAGGTTCTAGGCTCGCTTGAGCAGTTCCTGCTTCCTCCTCTGCCAGCGCCTTCACCTCTGCCTCCACAGTGACTCGGCATTGTGTCAGATAATAGCCTTCCATTATTAGTAGGCTATTATTATTAGGATGCAAAATGAAACCTCCTCATCCAAAAGGTGGACAAATAAAAGCGTCCACAGGAGAATCTTCTCCTAAATATATTTGTATACTGCCAAGCCAGTGTCTCAACTTTTTTGACTGCTGGAGCACTCAAGCATACAGTCCTTTTCCTGTTTCCCACTGTGGCTTCAATTCCTCGCACTTCACTGTGTGCTCTTTAAGGGTCCTGATGGTCACTAACCTTTTTGTCTTCGGTGCCTGGTGCCTATTACAGTACCCTATGTGAGTTCTGTTGTTTTCCTTTCTGTCTCATCAACAGGTAACCTCGGAGTAACGCTTTGATTTCTAGACCCCAGATCTTTTTTCTGTAGACCTACACCAACCCCTAATTCTCATTAATTTTCTGTCTGTCCACATTCTGTATTACCTTCTCATTTCATTCAGGTTCCTGCTTTCTGCCCAAAAAATATGATTTATTTTTTAAGTATGTTCTTTTCTTTCAGTATAAACACCTGAATTCTCATGAGTGAGTGGGCCCTTGCACAAAATTTATTGGCATCAACTAATTCATCTAGATCTGAAACACTCCAGGGTGGATCATCATTTAAAGGGATCATCTTATTTCCACACATAAAGAAGTGGTTTGCCAATCACAATAAAATTATTTGACAATCATGGCACAGAAAGTTTGAACATACATCTGTCTTATCATTTTTATTGTTAGTTATCAATTTCTCTTCAGGTCCTAGTCAGTATCTTCTTTTTTAAAGAGATAGCTTCTTAATTTCCTCATTTTAAAATTTATACAATGTCTTCAAATACATAACTGTCAGATAAATTTTTCTTAATGATCATTTTGATAGTCATTTTCTTACTCAAAAATTTCAGTGGTTCTCTATTTCTAATTCATATATGTCTTGATTTGGGAACTTTACACCCTTACCCAACTCTGCCTTCTAGACTCCTGTTCCACCGACCTCTATGTGATACTTCAGCTGAATGTGCAATTGCAATACAATACACTTTTTTCCAGTCTCTTTGTGTATTAGTTAGCTTTCTGTAACTACAGCAAAATACGTGAGATAAATAAGTTATAGTAGGAAAAGATTTATTTAGTTCGCAGTTGTTAAAGATTCCCATGCAAGTTTGGGTAGACCCATGTCTGGGCCTCTGGTGGGAGTGCCAGATGGTAATGGTTAGGAGTGTATGGTGGAGCAAACTGCTCATACTGGAATCCAGGAAAACAGAGACACAGGAAGAGGAAGAAACTGGGGTCCCTCAATCTTCTAGGGTGTGACATAAGAACCTCTAATAGGGCTTCACCTTCTGAAACTTCCAATGTCTCCCACCCTGGGGACCAAGCCCTTAATAAATGGACCTTTGGGGGTACTCGACCCCCAAAATAGGTCTTGACTTTGACCTTTACTTCTTTCTTATGAGATATCTAGATTCGCATTCATAGAATATTTACCCATCCTCAAGGTCAGTACAAAATCACCTCCTTCATGAGGCATTCCTGAATTCCTGTAAATGAATATGACCTCTCCCTTTGTGCGATCTTTTCTCTGAACCCTTGTTTCCTTTCTCTCAGGCCCTTCACCTGGCTCATTTTACAAATGTCTGTAATTATCCTTTGCTGTCTTCTGGGACTTCAAGGGCCTTGAGGGAATGGTGTATCTCTTCTGTAAGAGTCCCTTAACCTCTGGCACTGTGAATTCAACTCAGCAGGTACGGCACAAGTGTTTTAGACAAATTTTATTAAAGTGTAGTGAATGATGAAGGCTGAGCTGTATTATTTCTTAACTGAGATATTAAAAAGGAAGCCTGATAGGAAAGCACAAGAATTATCTCTCTAATAATCTAATAATCTAATAATCTTATCCCTATGATTTTAAGTTCTCAACTCTGTATAAATTTCTTCCTTGCATCAGTCATTACCTTTTCACCCTCATAAGCACACATACGCACGCACACGTGTATAGATGGGACTTCTGCTCAGCATAAAGGATAAACAAGCTTAAACTCACTATGTTTATTCTGACTTGGGCAAACAATAGGTAATACCCTTTAGATGGAACTTGTCTTTAGTGAGGAAGGAAAAAGGTCATTGACGTTTTTCTATAACAAACATTTATAATCCCTTTACTATGCCATAAAACTGTACACAGAAAATAAAATAGTGATTATATACTTCAGAAGAAAAAAAATGTGCTGTAGCGATAGTTGGTGGAATGTGGAATAAAAAATAATCTGGACCTATTAAAAAAAAAACCCAAATAGCTTCTGTTGTCCACAGCAGAATTGTACATTTGAACCTAAAGTGACATTTGGGCAAAACAACTCTACTGGAAATGCAATTTATATTTTGTGACACATTTTTAAGATGAACCTAAGGATTAATTTTTAAGGATAAAATAGTAAATATTCAGTGGAATGTTTTATTTTTTATTTTGCAGGGCTCAGTCACTATATCCCTATAATGCTGGTTCTTAATTCTTAGAAAACACTCTCCAGGTTGAGTGATATGACTCATCTCCAAGGTTACCCTTGACAACTAACATTGACACTCCAGATTTTGTTTCTTTTAATATCAGTCATAATAAAAGTGGGGTGTCTTTCATTCATAATGTTAACAGCTAAAAATAACATTTTTAATTTCTTCTGTAGTAAATAACAAAAGGGCTAAAGCGGTTTTCGTGGTTAAGTCATCGTAAGGAAAGTCAAAGAATTCCCTTTTGTTGTTCATTTCACTGTGATGACAGCAAAAATCTAAATGCTGAATTCATTGTAAAACTTAAGTATCCTCATGCACAAATCAGATATTAACCACTGAGGAGAGTGACATGTTTCCCCTATGTCGAGGTTGAATTGACAGGCGATCTTACTTTTTAAATCACCACTGGCTTTTATATACTTTGGAGCTCTGTCTCATCTTCCCCAGCTCTACTCTGACTACCTTGGCCCAAATCCCTCCCTGAGCGGTGGAGTTTACTACCACAGCCTCTGAGGACATCCCTGCCAACCACTGCACAGTACACGTCCCACTCTGCTGCCAGACAGCAGATCCTATCCTCTGTTGGAATCTTCTGAAGGTTTCTCTCTTGCAGGCCATCCAAGGCCTATGAAGGTCTGGCCCCACCTTACATCTCTTCTCTTTCCCTCCTGCAGCACTGGCACCAGTACATAGTCCTGTGGGACCATATCCTGCTCCCCAATCTAGGATGCTCTCTTTGGCTCATATGTCTTGCCCAAATATCCTTCTCCTCCCCACTCTGCTCCCTGTTTCCTCAGTCTTTGTGTCTCAGTGAAACAATCATATCTTCAGTCATGCTCCTCTGTAGCCCCCCCTCATGGTCCTTAGTCTTTTGTGATTCCTCTATCATAGCTCTTAGCCCATGATATTGTTGTGATGTGAGCTTCCTGAGAATCCTTTGCTATTTTTTATCTTTTGATCAATATTCTCTGGGACAGAACCACTAACTGATGTTGGTTATGTTTTGATGAAACAAGACCTACTCTAAATTGCTTAAGAGTAGCTCATATATTTTACACACCCACTATTTTAAAAAAATCATTCCTTTTTTGTGCTCAGAATAAATAAAATATGCCCAGAGGCATCAGGAAAAATATATTCAACATGTTTCCATAAGGTACAAGACCACAGACCAATCCCTGTTTAGGTGACTATTCATTTTCTCATACACAGCAGGTCAATAGCAGGGCTGTTCTTATTGGCTCACATTTCAGTTGTTACTTTGTATTAAATTGATCAGTACAAGCTAACTCTACAGGGGGGTGATCTAAAAATTGAAGCCTGTAGGTCTCTGATGAAAAAGGGGTAGCCTACTGAGTATATGGTCTGAAGTACCTTAGGAATGTTTTGGAAAATTGTTCTGAAGTTGAGTCTGCAGTCACAGTCTACAGACTGCAAATGAAATCACACACTCAGATACTGTGCTCCAAGAAGTATTATTGATGGGGATGAAAATGTGGTCAGAGAGAGTAATAAATCAGAGGCTATTTGACCCGTTCCATGAACTGCACTCCATGTTAGGTTTCTACAGTAAATGTGCTTCAGTGTGTTCAATTTCTCTTCCCATTCTCCAGGATATATACGCACACGTGCATGCACCTGCATACACACACACACACAACCAAGATTTAGAAAAGAAGTGCTCCATCCAGGAGAGTTGGACACAGTGAAAATTAGAGATTTCCGTTAAGGCCCTGTAGTTTACAATGTGAAATTACATTAGGGAAAGCCGTTGTTTTTGTTTGATTGGGAGAGTCTTCCATCAGTTCCTAAGAAAAGCACTCTTGGTATTTTGAGCACAAAGTAGTATTAATAGTTGAACCGGGGGGAAGAGGGGCACTTAACCACTGAGAAATATCTCTAGTCCTTTTTTATTTTTTATTTTGACACAGGGTCTCGCTAAGTTTGCTTAGGTCCTCACTAAGTTGCTGAAGCTGGCTTTGAACTTGTGATCCACCTGCCTCATCCTCGCGAGATGCTGGGATTACAGGTGTGCTCCACCATGCCCCCAGCAACAGTTGTCTTGTTTTTAAGGAAATAGTAAGAGTAATTTTTTTCTTTTTGGAGAGAGAGAGAAAGAGAGAGGGAGAGAATTGGTTTTATTTAGTTTTTCATGTGGCTTTCTTTGCTCCAACACTTCCTTGTGTATGTGGTGCTGGAGTTCGAACTCGTGTCCTTGTGCATGCTAGGCAAGCGCTATAACCACTGAGCCACCACTCCAGCCCATGTATATGAAGAAATAGGATCCTGGAGATTGAGAGATTGAGAGATTTGTTTGCATACGTCATGCATGGAAGAGACAGATTTGCATGCAGGTACTTCACCGCAGTGCTCCACCTAACGCCCAGCAGTGTAGGGCTTTGCCAAGGGAGTCACTGCACTTTTTTTCCTTTAGCTCTGACACTCACCTAGTGGGCTTGGGCACACTGCTTAACCTCTCGGGGTTTATTTCTTCAGTACAGGTAACAATGCCTTTTCAGTGCTCATTTTAGGTGTATTGTGATATTTCCAACAAAATAGCATGTCAGAAATCACGTTGTAAATTATAAAGCTCTACCTGATTACAAAGGGCCCTTGTTCCACACCTGAAGAATGGGATATCAGACAATTTGAGAGACACTAGTTCTGTGATCTATAAAGTTGCATTCACAATTTCATAAAGATTTCTTTGCTGCAAGGATCTATTAATTATAGCTGCCAGTTTGCAGTATGCTGCTTATCTTACATACAATTAATTATTCTATAAATCAAATAAGCAAGTTGTTGGCAAGTGACATCTGCAATCTTTGAGCTGACAGCAAAATATATTATGAATCATAAATATTACAGGCCAACTTTTCATTTCTAGACATTTTGGCACTGATGCCCAAAACAGATTATTATTATGAAAAAACACTGTTTGCTGGTGATAACAGAACGATATCCAGATCTGGCAACTCAGAGGGCAGCTCTTTAAGTTCTGATTTTGGGTCAGTGGGATCATTTGAAAGCTTAAGACAAATGTGGGATAATGCAGACATCAGTGATATAATTTTGCCAGGACATGTTTTGGTCTAAGAACTCTGATTCCTGAATACTATATTTTTGATCTTATGGAACTCTGATTTCCACCTCTGTTAATAGCAGCTGGAATAGTGCTCACACATAGTAGGTACTCAGCAAGTATCTACCTCATGCTTCAGTCAGACCATTTATCTCATTTCTCAGCACCGTTGACTTCTTGTTTCTACTCTTATAACCTAATTAATCTTTAGGGCCGTGTACCTTGAACAGACCGTGCTATACCCATCTGGATGGAGTCTTAGCCTAGGGTCATGGTTACCTTACAGGCTTCCAGTCAGCTCACCACCGACAAGCTACAGTTTTGGACATGTTCCTGGCTCTTTACTGCTCCATGTCCTCCTGAGAAAGCACTGGCTTACTCAGATTGAAAGGCGACCCTCTGTGCAGCAATTATAGTTGGCTGCGACTGAAAAAATGTAGTCACTCTGGGTGGCTTCATTTACTGTATTTTAGTCTCACCCACAAAATGTTTTTTTTTTTCATTTCTCAACAGGAATAGGAAAATTTGCAGTATGATCTATTCGTGACCTAGAAAGGTATAAATATTTTAAACAGTGTATTTAATTGGGTAAATTATCTGTATATTAGAAAATTATAAAATATATCTTCCAGTTTTTCATCATTTGATTATTCTTTGACTCTTTTCTCTTTACACATTAGCTTGTGAATTAAAAAGGAAATGTTAAATTTATTTGAATCTTTTGATGTTTTTCTAAAAATATTGATGCATGCTATCATAAAAAGATCATACCATTACAATTTATCATGACATGTGACTGTATTTCATTCATCCTGACATATATCTTTCACATGTTAATGTGTTTGAAATTGACTGCACTGTACAATTGAAACCATCTTAGTACTGTTTCATGATTTAATAGATAGTTTTTTTTTCTTTCTTACTGTAGAGAATAGGAATATTGCTTCAGAATTCATGAAAAGTAATTTAAAGCTAATGATGGCTAAAAATTTTAATTCATGTTTGGTAGACATTATATGACATTTCATTCAATCATATTCCATTGTCCTTTTGCTGTGCTTCTCAGCATTGCTGAAGTTGTGATGTTTTAAAATTTTCTAGATCAGTGTTTCTAGAATTATGACTGAAAATTGAACTTTGTCAAATAGATGAGCATATAAAACTTGGAAGACAGAAATGAGAGTGTCTTCCTGTCCACTTTTGGGTGTGTGCTACTGACAAGCAGGTTTTGAAATTAGGATGTTGCTTTGTAAGAGCACTCCAGTGGTCTCTGCCCAGAGACCTAGGTCCCAGAGGTCACTATGGAAGGGGCAACAATAGCTGCAGTGGGACCTGATTCCAGCTCTCTGGGACATGGCTCTGGGATGTGGGTAATCACCCAGTGGCCCGACAGGTTAGATTAGAGGTGGGGGCTTTCCTGGTGGGTGAGTTTTGTGTAGTTCTAGGAGCAATTCTTGGAGGCCCAGCCCAGAATCCACTCTTCCAGTCTTTGTAATTATTTTGAAAACAATGAACTCCCTGTAGTGAATCTCTGCCTGCTTAAAATACCTGTAATAATTTTGATTTCCTTCATTGGGATGCCTGAAACTTACAACACATTGCATGCACTCTGAAACACATAAAGGTATGAAAGAAACAAGAGACACTTTACTTATATTTTTTAGATAGCTATTTTTTTGTGACCTTATTTATAAGCATTGGTGTTTTCATCATGGTTAAAGTAAACAATATGATGCAAATGATTTCCCTTTGAAAAACCACAGGCCTTTGTATTTCTATAACCTTATTATGTGACTACAGGAGAAACATTATTGTTTCAATAACATCCTTAAATTCTTTATCTAAGGCAGAGAGTATAAGCAAACAAGTAGGTAGGCACATAAATAAATCATTGTTAAATTAGAGGAAAAGAACCATACAAAATGCTTCCTTATTTATCCCTCCATTTGTCACTTGAAGAAATAGAGTTTAAAGAGAAAAGCACTATACAGAATATCAACATGAACCATTAGTCTGACCTTAAATAAGTCATTGCATTTTTTTTTTCTAACTCAGATCTTCTTTCTGTTAAGTATGGAGAATAAGATCTGTCACTTGCCTGATTTCAAGGGTATTGTCAAGAAAAAGAGTATTGGATAACATCTTTGCATTTATGTGGGACATAACTCATATGCTCTTGGTATTATTAAACTTGGATTGTGTACTTTTAGTATTATTCTTATTGCTAAGATCTTATAGCCACCAAAATGTGAACTTGATCACTTATGAGATTGATCTAATTAAACAGACCATATCTTCTGAAAATTATTGTTTCAGTCTGCTGTGTAAAAGAACTTTGTCCATAGATGTGATAATGAAATATATCCCAAGGTTAAATAAAGATTTCACTGAAAGTCATTAGGGATCACTTCAAAGCTAAAAATAATTCACTAATAAATGTTCATCATTTTAAAGTTCCCATTTCAGAAAAGATTAAAGGGTACATCTTAGAGACCAATCATCTTTAGGTTAACTACCACTTTCTACCCAAGTTTCCCCATCCCCATTTTAGTTTAGATTTATGATTGTTAAGTCACATGTCAATGTTCTCCGTGAAAACACTCCTTTAGGATGTCACTTATGCTGAATAAAGGGATAAAAATCAGCCACATACCTTTTCCTTAAAATAATATTTCCATCTCTATTAAGTCTCTTCTAAAATCAAACCAGTGCCCACTGCTGGCATCTCCAGTGTGAGTTTTCATTGGTTCACACAGGGTTAGATGACAGAGTTGATTTTAATATAAGGAGAAAAGTACTTTAAACTTTAGGTTTGTCTGTCCCTATTATCAAGGTGAGAACAAAAGTACTTCTTTCAATTTGCAGTTATGGAAGGGATTTATATACTTGAGTTATTTTATCTATTTTAAGAAGCAACAATGGAAATTTCAGAAAGCTTATATTTCTATATATCAATGCTTGAAAGGTAGTTTAATGCGATAGTTAAATGCACAAACTCTGGAGATGACTGTATGAACTCAAGTTCTGCCATAGCAAATTATAAGTTGGGTACTTTGGAAAAATTTCTTAACTTTCCTGTATTTCCTATTTTGTAAAAGAAGACAATAGTATGTCCTTTTTAGGGTTTCATAAGTAAAACAATGTATTTCAGCAAGGTCTTTTTAAAAAAAAAAAAAAAGAAAGAGGGGACAGTGAAAGAGAGAAAGAAGCAATTTTTTAAATTTAGTTTTTCACCTGACTTTCATTCCTCTCGCTTTGTTGTGCATGTGGGTGCTGGTTTGAACTCGACAGCTCCACCCCTCAGCAAGGTCTTAAAGCCTAGTTCATGCAACTGCTCAATAAAGTATTGTTACTATTGTAAGATACAATATTACTTTACTTCCTTGTCCACAGGACCTTGCTTATTTGGAGAGTTGACTTCTCACATGATCAAGGGCAAATGAAAATTCTTACACGTATAACATGTTATATTAAATAAAAAAGTGAAAACATAACAATAAATCAGTAAGGTGAAGGATTGAACTTGCCCTCAGTATTCCTGCAAATATGTGCTTATAATTTCTATACATGGTGTACCTGAGAAGACAGAAATACAGATTTAGACCTCTCCAGTGTTACAAACTCACATATTTTAAAGCATTCAGCCACTTGATTGTATTTCTCAGGTGTCTTGCAACATATTGCTAAATTGCAGACTTGTGTAAAACATTTTTTCCTAAAGCTGAATCCATTGAACTTTAGTCTCTTAAGATGCTCCGTTGAGGAGGTAGGGGAGAAGAGGGGAGGGGTACCACAGTCAAATAAGTTAAATAAATTGAGAAAGAATGCATATTATATTCTTCCTTGAGAATTCATGTAATTCATTAATATAGTCTTGTAATACAGAAATCTATTTATTTATGTTTAACTGCATTTCCTAAATACCTGATCATAAGATTAAATTTATCTGCATTATGTTGAGGGATATTCTATATAACTAATGATCCAAAGAAAACACTTTGGGAAATGACAGCACAGAAATGATACCAGGATTTCTAAATATGTCTATTCATAAATAAATTTTGCTCTCAAAATACCAAATTATAGTTGTTTTAGTTTATTGAGACCAATTTGAGGAACTTGATACAGGTTATAAAAATCCATAGACAAGTGTAACATCAGCGAAATGGTTGAATAGTTTTCTTCCCTTGTTTTACCATGGTCATTGACTTTGACAGCCACCTAAGGATGAGAGGACAGGAGTCTGGAAGTCCAGTGGAGAAGTTCATAACTTATAACAATCCTTCCAGGTAATCAGCCTAGTTTAACCGAAACATAATTTCAGTGAGAAACACCATGATCAAATTTCAAAAATCAAAGACAAAGAGAATTTTGAAAGCAGCAATGGGAAAAAAAAAACTAGTCACCCCACTAAACTATAATCAACTTTCTAAGCAAAAATCTTACAGACCAGGATAGATTAGGATATTATATTCAGAGTGTTGAAAGAAAAAGTATGCTGGTCAAGGAAACCTCACTTGGTAAAGCTACCTTTCAGAAGTGAAGAAAAGATTAAAACTTTCCCAGATAATGAGTATGTCAGAGATGAGGGAGTTTATGTGCCCTAAAGATGCCTCAAGAGAAATGTTAAAGGGAACTCTGTAAGTAAAAGTAAGGATGCTAATTAATACATAAAAATATATGAATGTCTAAAACTCCCTGGTAATAGAGAGTGGATAGTCGAATGGAGAATACTCTAATACTATAATAGTGGTGTGCAAATTATGTGTAAATTACTTTGTCTAGCATAAAGGTTAAAAAGCAAAGCTATCAAATATAACAATAGTTAAAACAATTTGTTCTTAGATACAAAAATATGAAAGAGGTCAACTGTAGCATCAAAAACTTAAAATATGGGAGGGAGTGTAACATGTAGACTTTTTTGTATGCAATATTGTTATCAGTTTAGAACAGATTATTATAAGATACTGTATGTAAGCCTCATGTTAACCACAACCCTATAATAGATAAACGGTGTAGAAAATAATCAAATCACTAAGTAAGAGCAAATGAAAAAAGGAACTATACAATAAAAACAGCAAAATAGAGTTATAGAGAAAGTTATTAAATAGAAATTATTACTTAATTCTCTCTTTCCCTCTCTCTTTTAAAGAAAGAAATTATTACTTTAACTATAGATGGGTTAAATTCTCCAACCAAAAGACATAGCGAGGCTAAATGGGTAACAGATATAGGCCCACCTATATTCTGTCTATCAGAGATTCACTTCAGCTATAGGAGTGTGCATGAGATGAAATGAAGGGATGGAAAAGATATTTTATGTTAATGGAAACAAAAAGGGAACAGTTGTATCTGATACTTACATCAAATAAAGTAGATCCTAATTTAAAACTTTTAAAAAGAGAAGACAGTCACACTGCTGGTGGGACTGCAAACTGGTTCAGCCACTATGGAAAGCAGTGTTTAGAATTCTCAAAAAATTAAGGATGGAACCACCTTATGACCCAGCTATCCCACTCCTGGGTATTTTCCCAAAAGAGTTAGAATCAGCGTATTATAGTGATATGGCTTCATCAATGTTTATAGCAGCTCAATTTACTAAAGCTAGACTATGGAACCAACCCAGATGCCCCTCACTCGACGAGTGGATACAAAAACTTTGGTACATATATACAATGGAATACTACTCGGCCATTAGAGAAGAGGATATTATGGCTTTTGAGATCAAATGGATGGAGATGGAAAGAATTATGCAAAGTGAAGTATCCCAACCTCAGAGACTCAAGGGCTGAATGGTGGAAGCTAGAATACATTGGGAAGCAGTATATTAGATGGCTAAGCTAAAAATAACTTCTGATTGTATGATTCTTATTGCAACAGGGAGATGACTCCCTAGAATACTTGGAGGCGTAGGCTGGGGGACAGGGTGCGGGGAGGGTTTAGGAAAATCACCTAGGAGACTGGAGGATGCTAATATAGGGGAATCATCTCAGAAGGTGATCTCTGACCACCACAAGATATCCATTTAACTCAGGAGTTCTTCTGGGGGAAACAGCAACATGGGGAACCCAAGCAGGGCATCCATGACATGGCATTATAGCCCTAGATAATGAGGTATATGTACATTTGTTCTTCAATGTTTTATAATGTTTCCCCCTCAATTGTAACTCTTATAATCTAATAAAAAAAGAAAAAAAGAAGACAGTTATTACATAAAAGGATTAATTCATCAAAAGAATGTAACAGTTGCAGACCTAAAGACAGTAGTAGATAACCATATGGTAATAGTATTCTAAGATATTGTGCATGGTGGGGCAGATAAAATCTATTCAAACTTTGAAAGTAAAAAAGCATGTGATAAGACTGCCTCAAAGCCACATATTTCTTTTTAAAGAGAAGGAGGGACTGTGAGGGAGGGGAAGGGAATCATATTTATTTAGGTTTTCATGTGACTCATTGCTCTGACACTTTGTTGTGTACGTGGTACTGGGGTACGAACCTGCGTCCTCATGCATGCCAGGCAACCACTGAGCCACTGCTCCAGCCCCAAAGCCACAGACTGTGAAAAGGAAGTATTCTAATTGCTACCTACCTCAGCTTGGTGGATGACTAGACTATGCTAGATCTTAAGAATATAAAGAAGTGTATGACTTGCACTTACATCATGAAAGGATAGACTATCACTACACATAGAAAGAGAGAAGAGCACATAGAAAGAGAGAAAAGTAGAGAATCCCAGACGTGGATAAAGGTGGAGGTGGGAATGCATATGCAGTGCTAAGACCACATGGAGAATGAATGTCTATAAGGGAGTAACGGGAACCAAGTCAACAGGCATTGATCACCCTGCAGGTTGTGAAGGGTCTCAAAGGCTACTGTGTACAAATACAATGCATGCTTGTAATAAAGCCCTGAGTAAAATTTAAAGTACTGATTGCCTAGCTATTGAAATTTGACTAGTGCAATTGAATTTAAAGGATTCTGTAAATGTCTTCACTTATTATTTTATCAGTGGCTGGGAAGATTCAGATTAAGTGTTCCACTGCTTTTCAGGAGTATTCTTACATTATCAGAAACTCATACTTCTAAATATTAAAACAAAGTCTAATTTTTTGCCATGTTCTTTATAAACAGATTTTTCATATTGTAGAGCAGTTGTGGGAAAACTTTGTTTATGTGTACCAACTCAGAATCTGCCTGATCACAAAATTCCTTAAGATTCTGATAGCTGAAAAGAAAATGAATAACTAAATACAGAAAATCATAATTGGAACATATGCAAGAGGCAGAGAAATTATTAAAGTCTTTAACTCAGCAGATGTAGTAGAATCAATGGTTATATTCACATAAGCTTGAAAGCCAAACCAATGTCTGACATCCCATTAGTAAAACATATCATGATTAATTTCATAAATTTTTTTGAGTTGGCAAACACTCCTTTCTTGATTTACTGCATTCCCTCAGTAGAAGAACTGCTGTGGAAACTTAAAATACAACCATGAAAATGGAAAATTCCAAGGTGACATGTGAAGAGTTACAACAGATTTATCCCAGAAGCAGAGCCTAATACCATTCACTGTCACAAACCCCAAGGACAACTGAATCTGAGGGTAACAGGTTCCAGCAGCAGCAACAACAACACGTTTGTGTGGAGACCTTGCAGTCAGAGGGTTTGGAAATTTCAGCCAATGCTTCATTCTCATTTCAGACATTTAAATGGTAATCTTGACCAATAAATGGTCCAAGGGCCAAAGGAAGGGGGTAAATACATGCTCCTCCTCATCCCTCAAAATATTAAAGGTTGAGAGTAGTAGGATTCTCTTCCAAACAAAATCATGATTTTAAAATTTTGTTTCCCAGTGAATAAAAATTCCCAAGTAAAAAATAAAGCACTTTGACTAACATATTAATCTACTCATTTTCATGTTCTGTAGGTCTGGTATATGCTTGACAAAAAAGTCTCCAGGTTTAGAAAGTCTGTTGGTGGAGTAGTCTCTTTTCTTTTGCTCTCTGAATTATTTAGACCTGAGACAAAGTTGTTGTGGCCTTAGTACAGGCATTTAAGTCAGATCCTATAAGTTAAGGGAGTTTTTTATTCATCTTCTCTGTCTCTTTCTCTCTCTCTTTCTTTCTCGTCTTAGGAATTTTTGGGAAAGGATGGTTCACAAATATTTTGCCATTTATTTTGGTTATTTTGGAAGAGAGATAATTTTATTATCTTTGAAACTTCCTGAACTTCACAGTAACAACGAAGAATTCATAAACTAATGATACAAGTAAGTAAATAAATAAAAATTGAAAACTGGTTCAGAAGCATACGTTATTTAAACACCTGCTACTTTTTGTATTAACAACATTAGGGACGGTGCATCTCATGTTCCCATAAAGGTGGGAGTAGGGCAGGGGAGCTCTAATTAAGAAGGAGCAAAATGCTGGGATTAGACCAAGGTTTTATACTAAGAGCAGCATTCTGTTTTTGTCATAATCAGTGTAAGATATTCATTCTGCAAACATGTGTTGCACATCTTCTGAGAACAAGGCTTCTTTGCTTTTACTATGATCTCCATATATGAAAGAAAAACACCCTTACCAAAACTCACCTGAAATAGCCTGTCAGCTGGAAGCCAAGTTAAACCTAAACAGGGACACCATGATTTGAATGCAGCATAGATCCCGCCCCTTCCTGAGATACCCAACTGGAAGATTTCCTATAGATGATTCCAGCCACAGCCACCTCACTTTTTTTTTTTTTAAGAATCAATTTTTATTTATTTTTCGTCTGGTTGGTTTCTCCGACACTCAGTTGTATACTCGGTGTTGGGGTTCTAACTCAGGGCATGCTAGGCAAGAGCTCCAACTGCTGAGCCACTGCTCTGGCCCCCAACCACCTCACTTTAATGATGATAACCTGCAACTTGGAGCATTGAGACCCCTTCTCATGGCAAATTCTTCTAGCGTGGCAGAATCAGCCACAGACCAGATTCCTAGTTTAATTTTTAAATGCAAAACTATCACTTTTGATAACAAACAACAAACAAAACCCAAACTGCTTAAATATTTTAATCCAGGGCAAATATTCTCCCATTCCAGGGTCCCAGGGGTCTAGGGATGTGGAAAGCAGAGGTAGATAGCGGATTTTTTGCATGCCCGTATGTGCCGGGTGCCATGCTGGGTGTTCGCTTCCCCGTGTGTAAATCCTTATTGCTCTGTGAGATCCATGCCATCACCTCCACTTTCCAGATGAGGAACATGAGGTTCGGACATGCTAAGCAGTTTGCCCATGCACACACATTTTGTGAATGTTAAACTTGGGATTTAGACTTCTTTCTGCCTCTACATTCTTTGCTCTTTTCATTCCACCTTAATTACGGCCTGTTAGAGGAAATTGTGCATTTCTTCATAAATGAGTCCAATTGTTGCCTGCCACCTGGGTTTTATGACTGCCCAGATTGATTTTTCTCTTCAATTTACATTTTTAAACTGTGAGCTCTTTTCTTTTCCCTTTATCTCTTGTTTCAGTCACGAGGTTGGAAAAAATGAAAAATATGCTAGTTTTGTTCAGACTGAGAACATTCCAAAATATTTGGCTGTGCCTCAAAATCCTGTTTAAATAATATTAGTAATAACTCTCCACTTGGTCAATTTTAAGTTTATCTATTCTCCATAGGTGGCTGTTCGTTCTCCATGATGATAAGATTTACTGCTTGGAAACCTTAATCACAAAACATTTTTCAAGTAAGGCTCAGGTCTTTGCTTTTACAATGAATAGAAACTTGTAAGACAGTAACCTAACCTCTCTGAAGCAGTTAATTGCTGATCTCACTCCCAGGAGCTTTGGGATGGGGTGTGAGCAGGAAGGATGCTGTGAGTTCACGCATGAGCCATCAGCCCAAGCCACAAAGGATGATGTCTTCAGCGCCATGATAGTCACATTTTAGAGGAGGGATTCGTGCTACATGGATGTTTCCCAGAATGCCTTCTGAGGAATACAGAGTTAATTTCTTCTACATTCCTCCTCATAAGACTGTTGTTAGCAGATTTGTTTAGCTGCCTTAGCAGCTTGAGACCTTTCATTAACTTGTTTTGTGTTTTTAAAGAGAGAGGGAGAGAGGGAGAGAGGGAGAGCAAGAGAGAGAATCAACTTTAGTTTTTCCATGTGGCTTTTGTTACTTTGACACTTCGTTGTGTATGTGGTGCTGGGGTCAAACCCGCATCCTTGTGCATGTGAGCCAAGCACCTTAACTGCCGAGTCACTGCTCCAAGCCCCTTTCATTGACTTTTGAGTAGATGATTTGATTTGGGGGCAAAGATGAGAAAAAGGCGGTGAACAGAACCATCACAATGGAACCCCCGCTGCAAGTAGTGGAGCAGGCTTTTGACAGGGCATCTCTGACAGAAAAGCCCCACTTTCACCCTGTGGATAACTGAGCACTGCCTACAATCAACTGCAAAGCAGTGTGAAGTTCAGAGGCCAAGGATCTGTTATTTAGAAATTTAAACAAATAGAGATTCTCTGAAAGATCCTTCCGTTTCAGATAAAATGGTGGTCACTGGAGCAGCAATTCACAAGGAAATGGCAATATTGTTCTCTGGGAGCTGCTGCCTTAAAGGAAACAGGTTCAAAGGAGACTGAATAATTAACCTAAAAATGTGGTTACATAACCACTAAAATTCCACAAGCTGTAGCCCTTTGGCCTCATTTTAGTCTTTAGCAACATTCCCATCCCAGGGGTTGCTAGTGGCCCATGTTCACATTATCTTCCCCCCTGCGTCCCTGGAAGCTAAACACCTATTGATTTCCCAGAACCCAAGCTCTGCCCATAATAGGATGAGTTGGCGAATGTTCTGTCAAATGCAAAGGAAAGCCTCTGCCAGACTGAGCATTAGAACATGGTGTTTTTAATAGAAATGTGAAATATCGATGCAATTATAAATCAATGAAAACCCAGGGGGAAAGAGAATCTCATTTGAGGGAAGATTTTTAAGTTTTCTTTTTCTTCTCCTTTTTTTTTTTCTTGTAAGGAAAAGTTGCATCAGGGAACCAAATTTGTGAAGTAAGAATTGTTGCTAAAGTATTCCATCACTGTTGTTGGGGGCTGAGAACAAAGAAAGCCAAAGCTTGCATGTATGCAGTGTGAGTGTGAAATGGCACATTTTAATGTATTAGGTAGTGTGTCAAAAAAATCTCCCTTTTTTCATTTATGTTTCAGGCTGTTGTCCAAAACTGCTATTGTTTTGATAATGTTATTTCTTTTGCAAGTTTTAGAATTTCTCCTGATTTTACCTTAAGTATCTCAGATGATGCTTGTGCTAGCTGGTTTGACGTTCTTGCTGTAACTCATGTTGCATGCTGTGCAGAGCAATGTAAACTATTGTGCTTACAGGAGGGCACATTGCCAAGCTGAGAACTAATCAGAGAGCATCACCAGTGGTAGTAAGCCAGTAGGGTATAAAAAGTTGCACAGGTGTATGAATATGTATGTGTATGCACACACACAATGGAATTCTACTCATCAGTTAGAAACAATGATAGTGTGGCCTTTGAAGGTAAAGGGATGGCAACAGAAAAACTCTTGCTAAGCAAAGTTAGCCAAACCCCAGAGAGTCAAGGGTCGAATATTTTCACTCATCTGTGGAGATTGGAGCTAAACCCAGGTCTATGTGAAAGGCAGTCAGCCTCATGTATTAGATCCAGCAAGGGCGTGACAGTGCGTAATCTAGGACAACTATAGATATGTAGTGGGAGGGGGGTTCAGGGGGTAGCAGGGGAGGGGAAAGGAAAGGAGAATAGAGAGGGATCTAGGGAGATAATCGACAATGTAGAATCTAAATAATACTTATGCAATCATTTAATTCTTGAAAATTCACAACTTAAGCATTTACGTTGTTTTTAGGGGCAAAACATAGAAGATACAAGAGACTAGGATATGAGTGATGTTGGGGTAATTCTTTAAGAACATATGTATATCATATTTTTAATTTATATGTATTTATGATTGTACAATAACTCAACTCCTTAATAAAAAATTTTAAAAAGGAAAAAAAGAAGTTCCACAGAGAGAAGCTGTGATCAGAGGATAGCCCACGACATTAGGTAGGATGGCAGTGAGCAAACTGATCATTCACTGTAGCCTGAATCTGCCCTTCACTGTGGCAGGGTAGCTTATTTAGCCTGTGTGTAGGCAATCTTTGTTAACCTCTTTCAGAAATTCTAAATTGATTGAGGGATAATGTAGAGGTATGAGAAAAGAAAGGAGATCTGTGGGAGAGAGATGGAAAGTGGATTGAGATTGTTGGAATGGAAGAATAATATCTTGATTTCAGTGTTGTGAAAACATGGTGAGAAGCATGGTTACCAAAACAAAAATTCCAAGATCAGTTATTCAAAACAATGATAAGGAATTAAGAGATTTGTTATCTAAGTATTGTAAACTTAGGAAAATATGAACATAAATAGTCACATTTGTGGTGTTGACAAGGGGTCAGAGAAATTGCCTCATGACCAGATGCTTTGTGCCAATATGCTCCTACTTTCTCTAGTATCTTTTTCTATGCTTTTTTAAAAAAATCATTTTATTTAATTTTTTGAATTTTATTGAGGAGTTGTGTTGTCGTATAATCATAAATGCATATGTAGTAACACTATGATATGCCCCTGATCCTAATCCAGAGTCACATTATCCACACTCCAGTCTCTAGACTTTTCTATATTTACCCCATAACAGATATACATGTCTGATATATACATAAAGACACTGAATTTGATATATACATGATTTTCCAGAGCTTAAATGATTGCATAAGTATTATTTGGCTTCTTGGGAGACTCCTCCTTGATCTCCCCCTTGATCCCTCTCTATCATCCCTCCTTCTCCCTTCCCTCCCTCCCCCATCTCACTTATCTGTGGTTCCCCTAGAATGTTTTGCTTCAACTTTGGTGAATCTAGTACAAGACCTTGTCCGAAACTTGTGAGGTTTTCAATCATTTTTCAAGATTAATAACATGTTCCATAATTTGTTGATCTGAATTCATATACATTAAAATTCTTCTCGCATGTTTTTTAACAACTACACGTACTTTAGGCTTTTGGGAAATTCAAAGGAAGGAACAGTGCATGTCCTATTTTTGATTTCCAGAGCCCCACTTCTACCATATGCCTGCAATTGCAAGTCACTATGTCATTGGATTATGACTCCATGAAAAATGGAAGGTATCAAGGCCAGAAATTTGGCCTTTATGGGCAAAATGCAAAGATTTTCCAAAAACTGAAAATTCAGTAGTATGAAAAAGAGGTGTTCTTTTCTTCATTTGCCCTTGCAAACTATAATACAATTTTTGTATTAACATTGTAATACAGTGTACTGAGTGATTGGAAAATATACACAATGGTGGGGGAAAAGACAGCATCTGGTTTGATATAACAGAGATCCCAATGGATCTCAAAAATGTAACATTTATAACAATTATGATATATATACTTATTAGAAACTGTAGCTAATGTAAGAATCAAATATTCATAAGTATTGTGTAGTCAGTATTATACAAAAATTTGTTGAGAGTTTTTCACAGAAATTACACAGGTATCTGACTTAAGATGTTCCTTCAGCTTAAAACAGAATACACAGTCCTGAATCCACACTAAAATTTGAAGTCAGTGCCTAGATTCTCCTTAGAGTGGAGGCAAATGGAATATGAGGATTGTTTTTATATTTGTAGTTTTAAATAGAAACATCACTTAATGAAACCAAGCTTTGCCAAAGGCCCACTTAATGATATTTACTTGGCTTAGGAAGATAGTGTAAGAAATCTATTTGCCTTGGAAGACTGGGGAAGAATTAAAATAGAAAACCATTTGCCCTTCAAATGGAAGTTATCCAGTTGACCAGATCTGGAATTTTTATGTGATGATACTGCATTCTCTGAAGTGACTGAGTCATGTGGGTCAAAGTCACTCGGAAAATATGCTTAGACATGTCCTAAATTATTTAGAGTGAGGCTCAGTAGTTTCATTATTAAAGAGAGTGTACAGGGAGCCTTACACTGTGAATTTAGGGTACAAGAGTAAGGTGTGAATGAAAAAGTTGGAAATAGCAGCACGTTAAGTGAGTTCATATGGTAAAATTTCCTTGTAACAGATTTGATTGGCACTCTCTGGGTAAACCAAGATGCCAATATCATAATTGAAAGACTGGGAACTCTTGATAACACCTAAAATTGTGTCAAGGAGACGTCTTAGAAAAGCAGAATGGGAATATGATTATGATGTAGTGCACTGAATTTGATTAAATTTATAATACGCATATGATATACAGTTATAGAATGGCAATATTGAAGAAAGGTGGCTTATTTAGAATAATTTTTAAAAAGAGTCAAGGGGATGGAGCAATGGCTCCATGGTTACCGCGCTTGCCTGGTATGCGTGAGTACCTGAGTTCAAACCCCAACACAATGAAGTGTTCCAGGAATGAAAGTCATATAAAAACTAAATACAGATTTCTTCTCTCTCTCATTGACCCCTATTTCTTTAAAAAAAAAAAAAGAGTCAAGAACTAAAATTTGTCAGAGTATCTCCAGTATCCAGTAATTCCTTGGGGAAAATGAGTTTTTGGCTAGTCCTCTGTAGATGAATGCATCTGGATTTTATAGCTCAATGGGACACATCTCCAGCAAGTTACTGCATATAATTTAACTTCCTGTACATATCACGTTATGGGAAAATGTTTGAACAACTGATATGAATGCTCATGTCTTCTTGGTAGATCTCTTTTTCTTTGTACACTGATTGATAGTGCACAAACACTTGCTGGTTTGTACATCAGATTCTTAATGGTTGGATTAGTATGAGGCAGTTGCCCAGAGACTGATCACTTCTAGGTGCAATGATGGTATAGCATTTTAAAGTATCGCCGATCCCATACTGACACTCTTGGGTCTTCTTGTGGTGGTTGGGAAGCTATTTAATCTTGCCCTATGTGAGCACCAAGTATACTCAAATGCAGTACAGTGTTTTCCAAGTGAAGAGAATAGAATTAGAGAGTCTGGAGTGACACAAATCTTGTTTGAGAAAATCTAATGCAAAGTGAAGAGAGATTGTAAGATAAAAAAAATTGGAAAAAAGGAAAGATGAAAAGGATTTTCATTATACTTTATACTTTTAATCTTATATATTTATATATTTCAGCTTAAATATAAGGAAAATGCATTCCAATGGAATGTTGAGGTAAAATAAAATCAGTGTTAAAAAGAAATAGAATATTGATGCTTGACTATTCCTAGTCGTTAATTGGTTCTACTCTTACATTCACACTGGCGTCTGAGTGATGCAGATACAAGGAACTTTTGTTGGGTATCCTGAATGAGAAGGCAATGTGGTAGGCATTTGATGCACCACAATTCATTTGCTTGACCAAAAACAATTGGTCAATTTAGTCAAAATATTATTTTAGAATGATTGTTTTCCTTTGATCTTGAGACTATTTTTAAATGTTCTCAAAATTAGTTTCCTTTCCTTCTCAACCAGTTCAAAGTAGAATATTAATTGTTATTTTTATTAAGTGTTTTTTTTTTCATTATTGGGGTTTGAACTCAGATGCAATCTACCATTAAACTACATCCCCAGTACTTTTATATTTTGTTTTGAGACAGGGTCTTGCTAAGTTCCTTAGGACCTTGATAAAGTTCCTGAGACTGGCCTTGAACTTGCAATTTTCCTGAGTCAGCCTCTTGAGTTGCTAGTATTGCAGGTGTGTATCACCATGCCCAACTATATTTTTAATATGGAAAAACAAGGAAAACCTTGGCTGGGCTTTTTGCTTTACAAGGAGAGTGAAGGAATGACTGACTGGTGAGGGGCTTCTATGCAGCCAGAAGGGCTTAAATGCTCACCTAGGAACACAAATCAACATCAAGGAGACCTGGGGCGAGGGGCGATCTGCTGTGCCTATCTAGGAGAGAAGTAAATTATTCCTTTGTGTCTCTTATAGAAAATTGAGATTTAAAAAAATATTTACTGTAAACTTGTCGGTGTTTTCTTTCTTTCGTTCTTTCTTTCTTTCTTAACCTCCAAATTTACCCCTTTGGGGGAAATTGTTGCCCTTAACTTATTTTGTTTTTGTAGGACAGAGTGTCTGCGTGGCATCCTACTTTGCTCCAGGGCTTTAAGGCTCTTCCTTGAGTCAAGCTAATTTCATCTTGCCATCTCCAGTTCTGTTCAGATGCATTTTGCCTTTGTAATGATTTTATGAGTTTTGTGCTTTGGCTGCTTTATGCTTCAAAATTCTTGTGGAAGAGACTCTTATTTATTGGGAAAGGAGACCAGTAAAAAGATATTATTGAATTACTTTAAGTATCTTTGTTTAAGCAAGTGTAGTCTCAATTACGGCAATTTTTAAAAACAGCTTTTGAATTGAACTTCTTTTGGAAAAATAAGGTTCTTTGGTGTGAAAAAGCACAGTAATGTTATTCCCATTTTGAAACGTAGTCAAATTTAAATACTAAAAGTATAATCAGAGCATTGTAGCTAGAGGTTCACTGATCAAGCTCTTGTTCTGGCATTTATACCAAGTAATATAAAGGGGATCAAACCCTAGTTCATAGTTGTGTATTCAAAAAGGCAGAATTGAATTAGTTGTTAAGACATGTAGACGTTTTAAGATTCTATAGGGCACTATGTTCTAACGATGTCCTTTAACACGGAAACTTAAATTTTGGGGAAATTATATTTCACATCTTGGAGGCATCAGTATGGAGCTAATATCAAATGATCTGGTATGGAGTGACATTTCTATCTTGATCACATATGCTACAACTGTGGTGCACATGTTATTTAAGCTAAAATGAGATTTCACTACCATCAAATAAACTTAAGAAAAGGTAAATTTGCTTTTTTGCAAAATGCTCTCCTGGGCTGAAGAAGTGGTTCAATTGAAGAACACCAGCCTGGCAAGCATCAGATCAAGAGTTCCAACCCCAAAAGTACAGGCAAATTAAAAAAAAAAATATATATATCCAGATAAAAAATTAACTAGGTCTACAAAAATAAATTTTATGAAATAAAAAGCAAAACAGAAAAATGTGTAATTCAGGCAGCCATTACCTAGCTGCACACAGGGTGTCTCTGCCTCAAGTTGGGTAATAGTTTTTACCTTAGGGGGATTTACCACCCTTGTGGTTTCTGTTAAGAGAAGTATTCAGACATTTTTTGATGTTTTGAAACTTCTGAGCTTCTGATAATTTCAGAACGGGGGACCTCACAGAAAAGGGCAAACTATGAAAATGTGAAATGGGACATTTTGTTAAAGAAGGTATCCATTTCTGACCACTAAGGGGAAGTAGAGGAAGATGCCAGATCAGCTCTGGGTGTCAAGACCCACAGAGCTTCCAGGGTTGGGGGGTCACACGAAGCCTCCCATGCTGACTGAGGGGCTATAACTCATTATGTATGCACGCTTCACTTTGTGAAATTGAGTTGTCAATAGGAAACAAAGGTAAGAGCAGTTCCACTTGGGAGCACTTTGCTTTTCTGGGAATAGCAATCCCAGAGACCCTTGACCACCCCCACTCCCCAGATCCCATGTGCTCACTGTTACCTGTACGTAGCAGAGACCATGAGTTGTCCTTGGATGAGGAGGCTGCATGGCAGGTGGAGAAGCCGCCAGCTACTGCCCCAGCAGGTTCAGTACTGCCCACGGGCCCACTGCTCACTTCCTTGCACATGGGATTCTGGAGACGACACCATAGAACACTCCAGAGCCTCCAATGCCTTGCCAGATGTGTCTTCTCCAACAGCTGCCGCCCACCCTCTCTCTACACACCTCAGGGAGGGGCCTCAAGATGGGAAAAGGATTCCCTCTGGCCCCCCAAAATCAGCTCCATGAAATGAAGTCTACACTTGCTCAAACGGAGAATCTCCATCTCCACTAGGTCAAAAGGGCTCAGGCCCGCCAGTCCCTGTGTGCGTTGGCTTCAGGCAAATGAGTTCCCATCTGCATTGGCTCAAGGTGCACGATATCTACACTGAACAGGACAGAGAGTCACAGTGGTTGAGGCCGTGAACAGGATGGGTTCTTGGCTCCTGCCCATGCCCTGAGACCTCCCTCTTGTATTCTTTCTTGCTTATAATAGGCCATAGCTTTTCAATCTTTGAAATAACAATTTTATTAAACAATTTAGAATTGTAAACACAAATCTATTAAGAACCTTTTCTACCATCCAAGAAACATGGGAGAAAGGACTATGAAGGAACTGGGCAGAGGAAAGTGTCCCAGGGGAAAGAGTCTCTGGCAGGTGTGGGCAGAGGATAGTCCTAGAGGAGGCAGATGCAGGTCTGGCTGGAATCCATGAGGGGGGAGGCCGAGGCAGTGTGCACACCTGGTTCCTGCAGCTGGCTGGGGTCCACTCCTGACCACTGCTCACATGGTGCGGTCAGGGTCCTCAGAGCTTAGGGTCTTCTGGCGGCCTTCTGCTCTGTCTGGCTCATCAGGGTGTGTTTGCAAGAGCCACCCTGTTTTGGAACCTGCCGAGCTTGTGCCTGGCTTCCATGGGGGCCACTCTGTTTCTGTGGAAGCAGGGCATGCAGCAACAGAAGTTTTGGAAGCAGGAGGCAATCTTCCTGGTGAGCCCCTTCCAGCACCTGCTGTGGTCACAGGGTTGTCCTGTGCAGGTCCCTTCAGAGCACGTACTGCTGTCTGCTGTGACCCACTGACTGGATCGTCCTGTGGAGGTCCATTCTGAGGGCTCGCTGCCATCTGCTGCCATCCTCTGACTGAAGAGGGGCCAGGGGTCAGGCCTGGGGCACACAGTCTTGCAGGACTCACGGTCATGCTGTGAGGCTATCCTGGTACTGGGGGTGCTCACATGCAGGAAGCGGAGAGGAATGGCAGGCAAGCTGGCACTTCAAACTCCCTTCTGCCCTGAGGGTTTGGCTGCCTCAGGCTGCTGCTTCTCACAGGGCAAGGGGGAGGTGGGAAGGGCAGGCTCACTGGCACTCCTCTTGGGGGGACCATTGGAGGGATCCCTGGGGACCTGGTGAGGTCCAAGCCTCCGTTGCCCCTGCTTCAACTGGACAGAGCAGCCTGCCCCTTGTTGACCTGGTGTCTCAGTATCAAGTACGTGGCCATTGCCTCATCATACTTTTGATTGGCCAGGGACACCCAGGTGTCATACGGGTTGTACCCCATGTCAAACATCATGGTCGTAATTGCGGGGTCTGAGTGTTATGGACTGGCTTACTGGCATGACCAGGTGAAGCTTGCTCAGCCTGGCTCAGCCAAGGGTGCTCCAGGATCTGCTGTGCTGCCACCTCTGCTTGGGGTCCACTGACAGTATTTCCTGGATGAGGTCCCGTGCTCCATGGGAAAGGTGCTGGGGAATGTCCAACTTGGCCTGCATGAGCTTCAACTTCACCTCGTTGACATGGGTGTCCCTAAATGTGCGTCTCCCTGTGAGCATGAAATACAGATTGACGCCAAGGCTCCAGATGTCCGTCGGGGGGCCCTCGTATACTTGGCACAGGAGGACTTCAGGGGTAGTGTACAGGACGGTGCCCCAGAACCTGATGAGCTTCTGCCTAGCTGTGAACCTGCTGCTGAGGCCAAAGTCGATGAGCTTGACGTTGCCTGCGGCGTCCAGCACCATGTTCTCCACCTTCAGGTCCAGGTGCATGATGCCCTTCTCGTGGCACTAGGCCACAGCACTGACGATCTTCTGGAACAGCCTGCGGGCTTCCCCCTCCAGCCTGCCACCGCCACCAGGATTGCGGTGCCCTAGCTGTCCCCCACCTGCATACTCCACAACCAGGTAGAGGTTTTCCTTGGTCTCGATGACCTGGAAGAGCTGGATCACGTTCCAGTGTTCCAGGCCCATCATCACATCCCGTTCGGATGGATGGGCCAGGTTCTGCTCTGTCTTCTGCAGCACTTTCACCGCCACCTCTACCCCTGTGAGGAGATGGCAGGCCAGCTTCACTTCCCCGTAGCCCCCCTTCCCTATGTCCCTCAGGACTCGGTAATGGTCCGCGAGGGCGCTCTCATAGCAGGAGCTGGGCCCCTGCAGCCCTACACTGCGCTCACTGCTCTCTCTAGCCATCCTGAGCCAACACCAACTAGGACGCTAGCTGAGAAAAAAACCAACAAACCAAAACAAGAAACCAAAACCAAAAACAAAAACCAAAGAACAAAAGACAAAACAAAACAACACCCAAATCAAAGAACCGAGATCCAAACACCACAGCCACCAACCACCAACCACCAAACGCGCTAACTATCTGGGAGTCCGACAGGTCACCACCAAGAGCTTCCTGTACTAATGGACAAAGCCCCCTGCTTATATACCCTGTGCTTGGAATTCGCTCACAATGACTCCTTGTGAGCTGAAAGCAAGAAATGGCCCAGTCACACCTGGCCATAACCCCCAGTGGTCATCTCACTTTAAGGCCTCTGGGTCTGCCTTTTTGGCTTTCATGATAAGAATAAGAAGGGACTCCAGAAGCTTTTTGCATTGATGGGTTAAGGACACTGATAATTACTTGTTTAGAAATTAAATCTTGAAATATTCTTTAATGATATTTTCAGTTTGAGGCTGAAAATCTGTATTAACTTCGGGCTTTCAAGAAGTCCTCATAACTACACTCAAAGTATTCAGTTCCTTGTTCTTCCAACCCAGAAGGATGGGTAACAAAGGCCTGTAGCACTTCCCTCACCTCCTGATACTGTAATAAAATGCTCTGCTGTCTAAGACACTCTGGAACAGGGTATTAACACCTAGGGGGTTGTGAGGGATGGAGAGTTCATCACCATTTCTCCATAAGGTCCCCCTCAGATTTCTCATTAGAAACCCTGGAATGCAAAAGGCAGTGCCTTGATATAAGCAAACTGATAAAAGATGAAATATTGAAGCCAAGAATTCTGGGTCCGTGGGGTCATGCCGTGGAAAGGTGATTTGTCTGGAAATCTCTTCCCATCCTGTGTCTGCCTTTGTCTCTCTTTCTGCCTCTTTGTTGCCCTGAGGGGAGCAGCTTTCCCCAGCTGGGCCCTTCCCCGATGATGGGCTACCTCACTTTCTCCCAGAGCAATGGACTGAGACCTCAGTAACTTTGAATCCTAGAGAAACATTTGTTTTTGTCCAGTGTTTTGTTCACAGAGAGGAAAGAGGTAACCAATACAGCCATAACCCTTTGTCCCCATCTTGACAAATGTGTGTTTGTGTGCATGGATTGCTAGGGACTGAACTAGGTTCTTCCTCGTGCTGGAGAAGCACTCTTAAGGCACACATCCCATCCCTGGGGTGGTAGCCTCATGGCCTAACCACCTCCTCAAGGGCCACCTCTCAGTACTGTTACATTGAGCCTGAGGTGCCCATAGGATTTTTGCAGAGGCAAGCCCATTGCATCCCAGCACCCAGAAAACGAGAGCCCAAGGTATTGGTCCCCATTAGATGTGCCCTGTGTCAGGGGAGTCCTTCCGGTTGAACTGGAGAATGTTAGATGGGAACTCCGATCTCGGTAAAGACACAAAGACCTCTGTCAAAGCCAATTAATGACAATGGTAAAATCCATTGTCACTTTTGTTATCTATAAGATTTCGGAGGACAATGTGGACAAAAATTAAAAAAACTCAATGTTATTGTACGGTTTTGAACACGCAGGTCTCATTGTGACATCACTAATAAACGGGGTGGGATGGAAAGGTACAGCAGCAGCAGCATCTATGGTAGTGAAGTTTTGCTGCCCTAGATTCACATCAGGGTGCTGTCCCTTTCACATATTAAAGTGACAACCCTAAAAAAATACCTGTAGAACATGCCCAAGATGAGAGGTAAGGAAATCAACATGTTTCACTGCTAGTGCCAACCTATTACAGGGGGGAAGCTGATGTCATAATGATCCACATCACACTGAACCAGGAACTCATCCAAGTTCATTATGAACACATCTTAGGTAATTACATAATAATAAAACTCTTTCTGGAAGAAAAGAAAATGCCTTATTCCGGGGTGGTAATTAGCATCTAAACCTATCTGTTGGGGAAGCGATTTAATTGCACGCTCTCTTTCTTGTCCTACAGGTCACACCGAATCAAAGCTCGCACTGGTCTTTTTATGAGGACCCAAGCTCTACTGAAACATGCTTTATATAAGTCCCTTGTGAGCCCTCCTTATATAATTATACTTTAATAGTGCCATTTTTTTTTCTGGAAAAAAACTTATGGATATCTCTGGAAGCAATATTTTATTTATATTGATAATTTTTGTTATGCTTTATTTTCAATTTTGTGTAGTTGTAGAAGTTTTGTCAATTTTTCCTTCCTGTAGTCAAAACACACCTTAACTCAAAATGCACAGAGGCACATGCCCATAATCCTAGCAGCACAGAGAGCTGATGTGTGAGGGTTTGCAGTTCAAAGCCAGTTTCAGCAACTCGTTGAGGCCCTAAGGAGCAAAGGGATAACCTGTCTTAACACAAAGAAATAAAATAAAAAGGGCTGGGGATGTGGCTCCATGGTTAAGCATTCCCGTGTTTAATCCCTGGTAAAAAAAAAAACAAAAAAACAAAAAATAAATGAAAGTTGAACTAATTCACCCTAATGGAAATCATATACGGTATATTTTCTGGCCTCAATAATTTTAATCAAACAAGTAATAAAACATATATTTAAAATGTCCAAATATTTGGGCATTCACATAGTGTTAAGTATAATATTAAGTATTAGTATTAATCTAAGAGGAATCCACAAAGAAAATATTTCAAATTGATTAAAATAAAAACTTTAGAAGAAAATTTCTATTACTAACAGCCAACAGTAGAATATCAGATATTTTAAACTCCTCTGGAATCTAACTAAAGAGGGAGAAATTAAACTCAGTTCAAACTAAAGGAAAGAAATAATAAAAATAACAGTAAAAAATAACTTTAAAACATAGAAACAATAGATGAAATAAAAAGGTGATTCCATGAATAGTTAAATAAAATTCAAAAAAATATTACTATATTTATCAACAAAGGGAAAATAACTGAGAGAGGAAAAATGAAACCAATTTTATGAAGGAAAGGAGAGGACATCACTACATGTTCTAGAGAAGTTAAGAAAGATGGCAGAGGGATATTATCAACAGTCTTATCCCAGGAAATAAGGTAAGTTAGCAGATTCCCTGTCAGGTACAAATTAACAAAACTTTCTGAAGAAGTTGATGGGCTAAATATTTCTATCTCAATCAAAGTTAAATTCTGAATTAAATTCCAAAGTCTACAAACTTCTTCAGAATACAGAAGTATATGAAGTAATGGAAAGAATATGTAATGTGCTCCTTCAGTTCTCTTGGTTAAAACATAAAGGGGAAAGTTAGGTCAACTAGAATACAAAAAAAGAAAAGAGAATCAATTGCCCTTTTGGTTTTAGTTCAGAAGAAATTTGAATATGTTGAAGGTATTTGGGGAAATATTGGTAAGGAGAAATGAGTGCGGATTGGGGAGAGCACGGAGTGAGGTGAATTTTAGTGGAAAGAACTGCAATTAGATCTGCAGTGGGGCAGGTGGTCTAACATTGTTGTACACACTCCTGTAATAAAGGGAAATCAGTAAAATGTACACACAGGACTGTGGGAATTGTAGTTTTAATAGGCCTGGATATTGAGAGGACTTTGGAGCCATGCAGAGTTTTAGTTTTAAATGTGCCATGGCTTTTATAAACTAAGTTCTGAAGAGCTGAGAACAAAATGGAAAACCTGCAGAGTAATAGTTGCATGAAAATACACTAATAAAAATAATAGACACACCAGCCTCAGAAGGCAAAAATCTAAGAAAATCCTTCAGATTGCCTGAAATGCATGAGAACCACAAATATGTTTACTGGTTCTTGGAGAAGCTTTTTTGTGTAGTTTAAAAAGTATACATTTCTTGGGAAAAAAATTGTCTTACCTACTTTGTAGGTCAACATAATGTTTAAAAAAACTACATTTTATGCTTAGGTTTTAAAGTCTGCTTTTCCAATTAGGTAAGACATATATGCTTAAGCTGTGCAAATAAAAATCTCCAAAATCTCCAAAAATGTTTGGTTCCCCTCTCCAAATAACCTAATTCCTTTCTAAGATTTTTCCAAATGAAGCATGTCACATCATTGTTATGACACGAGGTAAGACTTCAAAGTGTGAGTGGGTGTTAGGCAAAAGAATACTGCTAACAAGTAAAAAAAATGTAGGTTGGAGTCCCACATACCACTTTAAAAAACAGTCGTGTCTGTTGCACTCAATCACTTATTGCTAAAAATGAAATATCACAGGATATAAAGTGTCAGAGAAGCAGTCAAGAGACTTCCTTCGGATTTTTCATTGCATAAAATTAATTGGTTCAATTGAAGTTGGAGGATTGTCTAGAGGTTTCTGATAAATGCTCTTTAAAAACCATGTAGCAGCAGGTTTTGAAGTGAGACATCTATTAATACAAGCTGTTCCATTGGAGGCATTTATAATTTGGTCAAACTAATTCTAGAAATAAATGTTCCCATCAGAAGTTGCATGCAATTGCCAATAAAATAAATGTGAGATGGAAATAGTGTGCAGAGTAGAATATTGCCCTTGGTGGAAATACAATTTATTTTTTAAAGCAAGATCATAAACGTAAGTACATTTACGATTCCTGTCGTGTCATAGAGGCTCATTTAAGAGGAACAGCCCTTTAGGGTCATAGGGTCCTTTCCCAGTAGAGTTTGATAAAAATATGTTGTTTGTCTTTGATTATAAAACCAGTGACAGACTGAAAATTTCAAGTCAAATCACAGGGGCAAGAAGTTGTTGGGAGCATCATTATTTTGCTCTCTTAGCAATAATTTATAATACAGTATCTGAAATTTAAACAGTTCTGCGGAGTTGACCCATCACAGCTGTGGCCTGAGCGATTTCATTCCACTGGTGATGTAATGGCAAGCACCCTTCTGCTGGAGCCACCTGCCCAAACTCACACCCTGGCACATGAGCTTCGGAGCCAGGCTGACCAAGTTCCCTTCTTGAGGCCCTAACTTGTTCCTGAACCACATGGGAATAAAGACTGCAGCTATCAAAGAGTTGTTGAGTGAATCACACAAGAAAATGTATGGTAAAGCAATCTGTACCTTGCAAGGATCCTTATCACTTTAGGGAGCTTTTATTGTTGGTGAAAGCTGCTCTAGATAATGGAGCCAAATGACAGAATGAGAAAATCCTTCTTGTTTCCATTTTGGGAAATATTTTCATCAGTCAGAACAGTTTTTACCTAACAGTTTTAATTCTACATGCTGCTTCAGAGTCCTCAACCAAATGATATGAATCCTTTTAGACAACAGATTCTCTAATTTTAGCACTTGCAAGGATTCAATTACAGTGACCAAATATGACTGATCATTACCATTTTCATTCGTTGTTGTGGGTGAGTGTCTAAAGAAAGTTATTCAGTGGCACAAAGAGAATTGCATGTCTTGCTTATCAGAACATCACACCATGGTGACAATAGAGTAAGAAATACAACCAGTCAGACTCTGGAGCTGAGATGGATAGCCAGGAAATAATAATAAAGGTGCTCCGGGATTTTTATCCTACTAAATATTGGATCCCTATCATAAATACTGATAGTTTTAACACATTTTAAAATTCTTTTTCAAAATGTTTCCTTTTCTGACTTTTCTAAAGTTATGTTTTTTACATGCTTGACTGTTATTCAAGATGCTTATCAATGGAGGTTAATAGGATGTAACAGGAAAAAATAAGAACCCACAGTTTTTCAGTTCCTCTATATGTAAAACCATGGAAATATAATATCTGTTTTTCCCCTGCAGAGAGGTTTTGTTTTGGCATATCAATAGGTTTCCATACAAAGATTTTGTTGCAATAAATGGGGGGACTGGGGTGTAGCTCAGTGATGTAAGTGCTTTTCTACCAAGCATAAGAACTGGATTCATCCCTAGTACCACAAATAAATAAAAATTGTTGTAATGAATTGGTTAATTGATACAAATGAATAAATAAAAATTGTTAGAATGAAATAGTTAACTGATATAGGATAATGTGTTCCAATCTCCAACAGAGGGAAGAAGAATGCTGATCATCAAATAAGCATTTCTCATTACTGAAAAGAACTAGCAAAGACTCAGTAGGGTTTGTAGCATACTTTAGGTAGTGCAAATTGAGTTCAGAAAAAGAAAAGTTCCATTCTCAGTACTCTGTGTTACAAGAATTTTGGTTCATTTTAGCAAGCTTTTATTGTGCACAGACTACATGTTTGCACTAATCTATGCACTGGGATCTCACTGATTAAAAAAAAAAAATGCTGTTCAGGTCAGAAACCCTGAGCAGATGTTTATAATATCCTGTAATGGAGCACTGCAACAGATGTGATAGAAAGATGACAGATTTCAGCCTGAGCATGAGGAAAGCATAACTATCTGACAACAATTGAGTTGATAGTAAATGATGAGTAAACATTAATGACATATGGGGAACACTGATAAAGGAAAAGCATTTGGACAGAGTTCAGCACAAAGGCAGGTCAGCACTGCATGAACTCAAAACATAAGATGGAAGGGTGAGAGAAGAGGCTTGGAGAAATAAGAAAAGTCTTTGTGAAGGGATTGTTTTCTCTGTTAAGGAACGAGGAACTTGGACTTTACCCGCAAATAGTTTACAAACCTATTTATGATCAACTTGATCTGGCACCCTTCCGTTTCTTATTATATATTCTTGCCCCATCACTTACTAAGTAGTTACTGGTCTCCAGGTCTGATCAAAACTATCACCATTGGTTTATTCCAATGCTATTTCTTTTATCTCATAACGTCTCCTTCTTGGTTCCTTCCCTCCCTTGCTTTACTAATGCATATCCTCAAACAAGTTTCTCAGAAAGGGTGAATGAAAAAAAATTATTCTTTTTAAGTTTAAAAATCTCTTCATCTGTTCTTACTTTTCATCAGTCTTTCAGTCTCTAAAGTTTCATGCGCATATTGTGTGAAGTGTAGCTCACTTTTCTTTACCATTCAACATATGAACATGTTCCAACTGCTTTCAGGCTTCCAGAAATTTATTTAACTCATTTTTTTTTTCAAATCTATAGATGATGAAATAACTTTTATTTCTACATAATATCAGGAGAAATGAAAATTGAGTATTATTTGTTTACTCTAGAATTAGAATTTCATGCCACTTTTAAAATGAATAAAAAAGTTTATAATCCATTACAGACGCTTACTTATTTTAAGAATCAGCAGCCGACTGAAGTGTAGCTCAATGGTAGGGCTCTTGCCTAGCATGCTTAAGGTCCTGGGATCAATTCCCAGCACCATCAATAAAAAAATAAGTAAATAAATAAATAATCAGTTGTAATATCATACGATGTATCCCAACTTGACCTTGGAGGATTTCTCATTCTACTTTTTATTAAGCCATTTTGTTCTAGTTCTTGGACATATAATGAATGCAGGTTAAATAAAATGGTCTTGACCTTGCACTTCGTGTGCCCCAATTTTTTCATAATTCAGACCAGCAGCGTTGTTTCCCAAAGAAGTTCAGATAAAAGGTATCAACCAAAGATTCAGTAGCAAAATTTTAATTTTTGAATCTCCATAAATTCTTCAACAGAGATGAATTTATGATGCCTTTAATGATTGGCACCACAGAATTGAAAGAACTTCAAAAAACCCACTGTCATCAATCATGCATGGCAGATCTTTACTGAGGCACATGTTAAAGGATTTAATGGATTCTTATGAAGTGTGCACCTTGAAAATTTCAAGTTTGATTTAAAAGAGCTCACTAGGATATAATTAACTCAGAACTTAGAGCCTTGTGCATAATTTGGAAGCAATTACAGTTCAAGGAAATAATAAGCTAACTTTTCAAATTCAAACAAAAAACAATCTGGAAAAATAGAATTAATCATTGGCAATTACTGAGTTAAAATATCTAACTTATTACCTGAAACACCCCCATGTAATCATGCATTCAAATTTAACTGAGCCTATAATTGTAATCATAATTAGGGATGCACAGGCTTTAAAAACTCAAAAGATCATAAAACATATGAAGTTTCTAATTAAAAAAAACTACTTAAACTTTCCACCTACAAAGTTTGTAATGCAGTTTAAAACCCTTAGTTATGCCTTATGATTCTTCAAATTGTGACAATTTGAAATGCTTATTAGACAAAATACAATTTTATACAATTTTGGAACCTAGGTAAGAAAATCAATAGTAGGAATTCTATTTGTTCATTAAAGTTCTTTTAACACTTCTTCTGAGATCTTGTTTGGATATTAATTGTATTTGAAATCAGCCAGTATGCTAACTACAAATCCTTTGCTGTGTCTCATTGTTGGAGCATGGAGTTAAACGTCTTTACAATTTCATTTGAAAATAATAAAAATCATTTCAGACTTCTCATTAAATTCAGATTTTATCCTTAATTATTTCAAGTAAGTGAATATTTTACTATATACCTAACAGTGGTTTTGAAGTCATCTCTCACATAAATACTCATTAGGCTATGAAATGGCATTTCTTCCTATAATCCAATGGTAAGGAAAATGAAAAGGTTTAACGCATTTTTATGAAGGTTAATTCACCAAGATGCCATATTTATTTCATTTTTTTCAAAAAGTCAGCTATATGAATGCCCATAAACTGAAGAAAGTGTCATCCTTGTTTATCTGTGAGGCTCTGTGCAACCAAATCTCCAATTTAGGTATAGCCGAGATGCTTTGGCACAGGCTGAATGTTGTATGTTTTGATTCTACATACTTCTTTGAATTGAACTTTGGAAGCTTTCTTCCGATGATCAAAAGTAAACATTAAGAACAACAACTGTATCAACTACTCAACTGTCGTTCTTATATAAAAAGTAGTCAAAATTAAAATGAGAAATATACTTTTAAAATACCAGTTTCTGCATTCTATAATAATAATATTTCACATATTGTAGGCAACACTGAATGACTCTGGATTGCTCAAGATGAAAGTAGTAAAATTTTAACACAAAGGATTAGATTAACTCAATTCATAAACTAGAAAAGCAAGCAAAATATCAAGAAAAATACTCTAAAACAAATCTGAAGAACTATGATATTTGGAAAATGCCTACCTCTAATAACGAATGATCAGGTTTTAACTTTAGGACTTGATACAGTCTTAACAAGTAGAATCTGAGCAATGGTTTGGAAAAATAAGCAGGTGGCTTGTGTATTGTCTAGTAAAAGGTGTATTGGACTGGATCAAGACAAACCAGGAACAAGTAGTCTATTCAATTAGTCATTGTATCCCTGGGGGAAGAAACCAGGTCAACATTTCATAGGCCTGAGGTTATTAACCACAAATGTCATCTACTTCCTCCCTTTGCTCTGATTGCAGACTGAATAAATATAGTTCTTATAATAATTTGGTTTTTACTAGACTTTTCTAGAAAGGAGAAGATGTGCTAATCAAAATTTGAATTGTCTTTTTATATCATATAAATATCTCAAGCTAAAGGAAAATGTGCATATATATTCTTGACTTTATAGCTATTTCTTCTGATTCTAGTTGTAGAAAAATCAGTATCATATAATCAGCTCCATTAAAATACTGACAAAATGTGTATTTCCTAGCCTATTCATTTATAACAGTTCTAAAACCTAAGATGCCTAGGAATAAATTTAACCAAGAAGGCAAAAGAACTCTATAATACAAACAATCAAACATTAATGAAAGAAATTGATAGGACACATAAATTTAATAATATCCCATGTTCACAGATTAAAGTAATTAATATTATTAAAATGTCCATACTGCCCAAAGGGATACACAGATTAAGTGCAATTTCTATCAAAATAATGACACTGCACAGAACTAGAAATAAAAATCGTAAAGTTTTTATGGAATCAAAAATGACTCCAAATAGCCAAAGAAATCTTGAGCAAAAAGCAAAGCTAGAGGTATTATTCTACCTGACTTGAAACATACTACAAAGCTATATTAACTAAAACATTGTGATACCAAAGAAAACAAAAAACAGACTCATAGGCCAATGAAACAGAACAAAGAACCCAAAGATAAAATCAATGCAGTTGCAGCCAACTGTTTTTGTTTTTATTTTAATATTTATTTACTTTTTGGTACTCAGTGTTGAACCCAGAGACATGTAACAATTGAGCTACATCCCTTTATATTTTTTTAAATTTTGAGGCAGGATCTTGGTAAGTTGCTAAGGTTGGCTTTGAACTAGAAATCCTCCTGTCTCAGCCTCCCAAGTTGCTGGGATTACAGGATTGTACCACTGCACCCAGAAGCCATCTGTTTATTGACAAAGGTGCCAAATACACATAATGGGGATACAACAGTCATTTCAATAGGGGGCACTGAGAAAACTAGATATTCCTATGCAAAAGAATGAGACTAGATCCCTGTCACTTGCCACATACAAAAATCAACTCCAAATGGATTGAAAACTTCAATGTAAGACCTGAAATTTTAAAAATACTAAAGGAAAAGAGGGTAAAGAGTACATAACATTAGTCTGGAAAAGAACTTTTTAGACAAGACCTCAAGAGCATAGCAACAAAAGAAAAATAAACAAAGGTGATTATATCAAACTAGAAAGCTTCTACATGGAAAAGGAAATAACCAACAGTAAGGAGGCAACCTACACAATGGGAGAAAATAATCACAGATCATACAGTTAATAAGGGGTTGATATCCAGAAGATATAAGACACTCAAACAGCAAGTTGGCGAGCAAACAAACATATAATCCAATTTTTAAAATGGACAAAAGATCTGGATAGACACTTATTTAAAGAATACATGTAAATGGCCAATAGCTGTATACAAATGTTTGATATCATTAACTTTCAGAAATGCAAATCAAAACAAAATTGAGATGCCACCTCACCCCAATTAGAATAGCTATTAACAAAAAGGCAAAAAATAATGAGTGTTGACAAGGATGTGTAGAAAAGGAATTCTGAATGTTGTTAGCGGAGATGTAGATTAGCATAGCCATTATGAAAACAGCACAGTTTCCTCAAAAAATAAAAATGGAACTATCATGTGATCTAATAATCCCATTATATTTAAATAAAGGAAATTAAATCATTATATTAGAGAGACGTCTATGCTCCACATTTGCTGAAGAACTGTTCAACAATAGTCAACCTAAATGCCCATCAGCAGATAAATGGATAAAGAAAATGTAGTATGAATAAATAGTGGAATACCATTCATTGATAAAATGGATGAAATTTTATCATCCTATTTTATCAAGATAAATTAGCCTAAAGGACACTTTTTTAAATGAAGTAATCCAGACACAGAAGGACAAGTGCCACAGGATCTCAGTCATATGTGGAATCTAAAGAAATGGAATCTCATGAAAACTGATATTAGAATGGTGGTTACCTCAGACTACAGGGAATAGGAAGGAGGAAGAGCTGGAGAGAGGCTGAGAAGAGGGTACAACATGACAATTAGAATGAGTAAGTTCTGGTGTTCTATTACATAGTAGAGTGAATACTACTAGCAATAATGCATTGTCTATTTCAAACAGATAGATCAGAGATGTTTGAACATTCACACCATAAAGAAATGATAAACGCTTAAAGTGATAAATATGCTAGCTCACTGATTTTCAACATTATATCATGCATATGTATCAAAACATTGTATCGTCCACCATAAATATGCACAATATGCACAATTATGTGTCAATTAATTTTTTTAAAAGCCAAAGTATTAAAAAAAAGATTATCACATTGTAAGTGGTGGAGATAGGGAGTTGTATACTATTTTGAGCGTTGGGAAATAATAGAGTTCATGGAGGGTTAAGAGAAAGCTATATGTGAAGGAAATGTGTAGGAATTTGACTTGCCTCATAGAGTGAATTGTAATGCCATCCCTCAAAACATAGAAAGAAAATAATCACGTTTTCTAATTATGTCTGAAAATCCATCCTAACACTGCATTTCTTCAAAGTGCCAAATCACAGCCAATTGTTTCTTTACTTTCTGACAGTCAAATCGTATATTTTAATTAAGCCTTCTTCACAGTCTCACTATGGGTCAGTCTATGTTCTTCGTAGAAGGACAGGATGTTCAGGCAATCATCTTGCTTGGACTGAAATACTGTTCCCATTTTTTGCTTACTGAACTCTAAAACTTTCCTTTCTCTTCCCCATTAGACTTTTCCCTTCATTCATATTCACTACATTTCTTTTTTTTTACACTACATTTCTTTAGGACTAAATACTTGCCAGATAATGTGCACCTGAAATCCAGATTACTATTCAAGATTCTGCTCAGTAGCACCTCATCCACGAACTCCTGTTTCACTTGCAGTCCCACACATCTTTCTTTTGCATAAAAATTACTTCATTTGTTTTGAATTCTAACTATTTATTCTACTTGCCCACAAACACCCACACACATCTTTCAGGACTTGTCTCTGTTTTCCGTATGCCAAGCATGGCTTGTTTTGCACATATTTGAAGTTGTGTTTGTGAATAGAATTATATTGATTAGAGATCCACAGTGAACACTGTAACACCTGGGTAAGTGTGCAGATTTCTAACAAGAATAGCAACAAAATCTGTTGGTTGTGATTTTAAATATATTAGAAATCACTGCAAATAAGCTGTAATTGTAAAAATGTGGATATACATTTTTCTAAGTGCTGATGCCTCTATAATTTGCTTGTTTTAATGTTCCAAATATTTCCATATCATTGATTAAGTGATTCCATTTTACAGTGATTCAGGGAAGCATTCAACCAAGGCAGAAAATCATGCTTCAGTAAGGGAAAGAAGAGCTTCATCTTCATTTCAGATCCATGCCCTACATTTTCTAATAGCAGTAATGACCGTCTTCATGGCAGCTCTTTTCTACATTTTTACAAGCTGATACTGAGCAGTGCAGTTCTTCAAAACATAAAAACTAAAATGCATTTCCTGAAAACTATAAAAATAGGATGAAATGCTAGTCAAAACCGAAACAATCATCTCTAAGAGTTGTATCATCTGTCTGGCATTGGAACTATTACTGCTCACTGAAACGAAGGATCAATTACATTAGTGGTTCATCATTAGCCCTGAGACTGCCAGTGTCCTCATGACTGATTGAAGTGGAGTGGAGGCAAATCAGAGAGAAGGCTGCGAGGACAGTTTTCTGCAATTTTATACCGTATTTGACTGTAGATACGTCTAGACTCTACTGTGAATGAAGCTATGGCACTTCAAAAAAAAAAAAAAATCAGCCCACTAATGGACATTAATCCTGAAAGTACAATGAGGGGGTGGGGAGGGAGGGTGCAGAGTGGATGTTGCTAAAGGAATAGAAACACGACATTTACCTAAACATTTAGTGACCTCAGGCAGTTTCCCTCATATCTCTGTTTCCATTTACTCCTCTGTAAAATGGGAATAACAAATAATAGTTCCTACCTCATAGTATTGCTATGGGTATTAATGAGTTACTGAAGATCATTCCTTTAGGTGTTAGCTGGCACCATTATTGTAACCATCAACGTGTGTTTTCTGTTTTCTTTTGGCATGCCCTCTTTCCGTGCTGCCCAGGCACTTCTCAAGTTATTCTCCCACCCCATGAGCCTCGTCACCACATCCAATTCCTCAAGGTTCTTTTTTTGTTGTTGTTGTTTTGTGGCAGTGCTGGGGATAGTAACCAGAGCCTTGTGCATTCTAGACAAGTGCTGTATAACTAAGCTACACCTCCAGCCTCCCTCAATGAGTGTTTTTCTTCCCTGAGTTGACTTCAATTTCATTTAGTTAATTGTCTTTTACTATCATCCAGTCCAAGCAGGACTACAGTGGAGGGGAAGCCAGAATGGCCTGTCTGCTCTTTCAATTCATCTTCCTCCATGGCTTCTCATTGAGTTTGGGTTTTTATGTCTTTGCCTTTTATGGCTCTTCCAGGATGCCTGTCTCTCCATTGATTACAAAACAATCCCCCTGATGTTACTTCCTCTTCCCTTTAACCCCTGTGCTCCCACCCCCTATTTGCTCACATTTTTCTCCTGATTTCTTTATATGAGGTGATGACCATTTATTTCTACTGGGTTCCTACCTAAATAGAATAGCAGGGAGCAGAGGCATGCATCGACAAGAAGCACTGTCCCATCGTTGAGTTGTGCTTTCTTTTATTCTTCCTAAAAGTATCTCTATCTCTATCTTCCTCACCTTGATTTTGATGATCTAGTTTTAGGGTCTGCAAGACCCAAGAAAATGACCCTAGGAGAAGGATGATGCTGAAGGAAAATGACAACACCTTTCACAAAAGAAAATCAGCCCTTTGTCTAAAAAGCGAAAAAGATCTTGAAAAACGCAAACCAAGTCATGCACCTGCTGTTTAAAACACACCCACAGCTTCTCATCATGCTTGGGATGAAGGTTAAACCTTCACCATGGCCAGTCCATGCAGGATCCACATACGGCTCTCACCTCACTCTCTGCCTCTCCAAGTCACTGACCTTTCCTCTGTTCCTGAAAAGTTTCATCTCTTGGCTGTTTTAATGCATTTGCATGAAATAATTTTCACTTAACTCTTCCTGAAAAACTCCTGTGTCATTCACCTGTGAGCATGATGTTAAGAGGTCCACAGGCCTTATTAGCTATGAGACATGGGGCCACTACTTCTCTGAGCCACAGTTCCTCATCAGTAAAATGTAGTTGTGTTCCTGAAAGTCTTATGATTGGGAAAGGTGCTTAGTCAACACTCAGTGACTTTTACCTGACCTTCAGGTTGCTACTCTTGCCTTCCACAGCCAGTGTGTTAAAAAGAAAGTCAGATTATGCTATCTGTCCACTCAAAATTCCCTACCGTCTCCTAATTTCATTCCGAGTTCCTTGGAAGCAAAGGAACTAACTAATCTGCCTTCTCTCCACCTCCCTCTCTGTTCACCCTTCACATTCTCCTCTCCTATTCCACTCTTCCTCTATTTCTCTTCTCTACTGGCACTGACCCCTTACTAATCCTGGAGCACAGCAGGCATAACTGCCACAGGGCCTTAGCATTGGAGGCCAGTTCTGTTGAGGGAGATCTCAGGGATCAGAATGGCTGGCTTTCCTGCCCTCTCCAGTAATCATTCCCCTGGTCCCAGCACTCCTCAACCTCCTTATCCTATGTTCCTTTCACACTGTCTCTCTGTTTAACTCTTCGAGGCACACTGCAAGTTACCTATTTACTGTTTATTGACCTAAACCCACTGAATTGTAGACTCCATTGGACATGGCCTATAATAGATGCTTCATAAACATTTCTGATTAGTAAATGTAGCTATCACATAACCATTATTACGCTATATGGAGATGGAATCTATTTTCCCAAGGTACCTCCTCTTGGATTCTAACCCCATTTTCATAAAGAAAAAGTCTAACTGTTTGTCATCACTTTCAAAATAATTTGTCCCTTCAGAGAATTAATTAAGAACAAATAACTTGGCCCCAAATCACCTTACTTTCTGAGGCAACTCAGGCCTTTTGTCTTTTAGTCACTCTCATTTGAAATATTGAGTTTTACAAAATATTTTCAGAGAATTTTTTCAGTCTAATTTGGCATCTTAGCCTTTACTTATTGATTTCTTTTTTATTTGTTTATAATTAAATTTTAGCTGACCCATAAAAATGTACATATTAATGGAGTAATGTGCTGTTTTGATACATATATACTTTGTGTAACATTTAATCAGTTTGAGCACATCTGTTCCCTCCAACATTGATCACTTCTTTATGATAAAATATTCAGTCTCTGTTTTTAAACTAAGTATTTGCATTGAGTCATAATATGGGAACATTAAGACCTTTTCGTTCTTCCCTGTCCATCTGTTCCCCTCCTCAGGCTCCACTCTTTGATGACAGGGTCTTTCTCCTTCATTTGTGTGTCTGGTCTTCTCTACCTCACTACATCTGGATTTCCTGACTTTGCCTCACGTATTCCTGCTGCTTTTCAACTGCTCACACTGAGTTAGCTACTTGGCCTGATTAAGGCTTTGACTGGCATCAATATTTGCCTTTTAGAACTGTATTTGGTCTAGCTTTCTAGTCTTGTCTGTTACATATTGCTATACTTTCTAATTCCTCTTTGCAGATATCTTGAGATTTAGGGCAGAAGACAAGAAGGGGCCATAATTGGAATGATGTTGTTGATGGGATAATAATACACATACTGAGGGATTAATTTGTGACTTAAATCACCTTATGGCTTTGCTAGTGGGATTGTCACATGGGAGATACAGGAGAAAAAGATCCTTTTGGAACATATAATTATGGAAGAGAAGGAAAGCTAGCAAGAAATAAAATAAGACTGTTTTTTTTTTCCAATTACTTTTCCCAAGGTAGGAAGACCATGTTACTTTACTTAAGCATTTTACATGGTGTCTAGTAGCAGGCACTGAAGAAATTCTTGCTGAATATGTTTGTAAAGATAAAAATAGGGTGGCAGATTTATTATAATCCATACTGGGTCACTATTATCACTATGTGGTTGCTTTCTGTCAGGAGTATATCATGAGTAGGCAGTTACAAAGTCTTAGGATATGAGAAACATGTATAAACAATACATGCAAGGTCACTTCAGCATACCTTCTATGGAAGTAAGAAAAGTGGATGTTAGTGAGATAGAGCCAACTAGCTTACCAGTGCTTAAAGCTTTGTGGAAAAAAATCCTTCAGGGTTGTGGGAGTCTGAACTATGTTAATCCACTTATAAAATTTTAAAAAAAGAGTGCCTTAAGTTCAATAAATGATAACTATTATAAATGTTTGTTGTTATTTTATTACTTAAAGAGATTAAAAGTATCTATTCCTGGTTCTGACACACAAGCCTTAGAAAATCCAGGCTTAGAAAATCAGAGTTTTAAAACTTCCATCTGTCGATTCCAAAACTAGTCCCTGGTAGCCTGATGTGTCAACCAAGTGAGAAATGTGACTTAGAACTCCAAGTGTGGTTCCCACCCTGTACCTCTTGTAAATGTCCTAGGGCTGAGACAGACATAAGGCATATTCCTCTTTCAGTTGTGTGTCATTAGTCTTAAGAAATTCTCAAAAATATTTGCCCTTAATATATTTCAGAGGTGACAAGAATCAGAAAGGCAGCTTACTAACAGATATCCAAAAGCTAACTCTCCTTGGTGCTACATAGGGCATTCCAACTCTACGTATCCAGAGTGAATTTCATCACCTCTCTTCCTTATCTTGCTTCTTATACAGTATTCCAAAATCAGTTCCCTAAACTAGAAACTTAGAATTTATCTACACGTGCTCTGCCCTTTTCCTTATTCACCCCCAAACAGCATGTTATTCTTCTGCAGACATTAGCCTATGCCGATTTCTGCACCTCATGTCCCACTTTGCTGGGTCATGAAACAGTCCCCTGCCTTCACCTAATGTCCTGCCACGCAGTCCTCTTTGTTGCACCGTTCCTCTGCCTAAAACCTTCCACTGCCTCCTTACAGCCCAAGGGACCATGTGCAAATGCCTTGCAAAGACCAGAAGGATCTCTTCACAAGATAGGAAGGAATATGTTAACGAATTCAGGAAACAGGTTTGGAATCCACAGTGCTGGTTGAATTATGACTTCACAGTTTACCAGCTGTGTGAACTTAGGAAAGTAACTTCTCTGTGCCTCTATTTCCTCATTCATTAAATAGAGATAATAATAATGCCCTCAAAGAGCCTTTGAGAATGTTAAATTATCTATGATGCTTATCATATTATTTGATACCTAGTAGAATAAGTGCTAACTATATAGTTGTCACTTAAACGGTTGTGACACAATAACTTGTCTCCAATGTATGTTTTTCGTCCTGTCTTCTCTCCCCCTTTTTTCTTTACCTCTCCACTCCCCTGTCTAGACTCTATATCCCAGTCACAGGGGACTTCTCACTAGTCTCTGAGCATGCCCTCTCTATCACAGCTCCATGACTTGGGACATGTCATTATGTCTGTTTGGGATTCCCCTTTTCATATTCTCTGGTCAGCAAATTCCAATTTTTCTGAAAGATCTGATTCAAATAGCACCTCTTCTATAAGGCCTTTTCATCTCATACTCTCTATAATTACACTTCATTCAAATTCCTATCATAGTATTAAAAACAGAATATGATGTTGTGAGGAATATCTACTTTATCAAAGAATGAATTCACTTCTGTAAGGAATGAGAAAAGTAACCATTTTAAAAATAAACATGCTGTAGAATTGCAATAATTTCTATTGCAATTTAGGAGAACAAAGACTTCTAAGAAAAATGATCAGACATGAAATGCTTGCATTATTTTTATTGAAGCTCCAAAATTAACTCTTCTGCCACACTCCAGTTTATTTCAGAAGCTATATAGTGTCTTAATATCTGATTCATCAATAAACAGCTATTCCGCATACATATCTGCAACACACTTTGTCAAATACTACTCATCATTAAAAGGCCATACCTAATAAAACGATATTCTGTCATTTCACGATGATGGAAGGTTCCCCCCTAGGAAATGGGAGTTATCGGTAACATCCTTTATTGACCCAAATTTTGGATAATAGCAATGTGTTAGCTTATCCATTAGTGATTTTACTATTACAGTGGCATGAAGTCATAATTTGGTATCAATGATACACTTTGGATTATGTAAGCTATTCTACAAAGTCCTTGCTCACAAGCAATTGATGGGAATTGTGAAAAACGTTCCATTTGGTTGCTTGCCTTATAGCATTTACAGTGGATGGAACTAAGTCAGGCATGTATGGTGCTTTTGCTCAGGCGACCTATATAAATGGATAGGTAATGGTCTTAAGGAAACCAGAAAAGGTAAGTGCCAAACAGAATGATTTCCTCAGGACAGAAAAAGCTTCTCAGTGATGCAACTGGCACAGGGATGTTTTGGGGAAGCTGCACTGTAGGGACTGTCCCCTGCAAACATCATTCTAGTAAAAATGCCTCCCTTCCTGTCTTCCTTTTTAAATAGAAACTAAATATCTGCATAGAGAATTTAAAATTGTGTTATGTTCAAGATAACTAAAGATCACTTTCTCATTTCTTGTCAATTGGAAGGAGAGGAAGAAAATTCCAAGACTTGAGTTTTTCTTCTTCTTCTTTTTTCTTTTCTTTTCTTTTTTTTTTTGCCAAGGATGTTTTAGGAATATAGATCAATAGTTGGTTGTAGCTTTAACAAGCTTAGGTTTACTGATTTGTAAACCTAAGTATGTGTGTAATAAAGTGACTGAAAGCTATTGACTTCTCAGTGTAGTGTAATATGAGTTTTAATGATAAGAAACATAGGTGCTTCAGTGGCCCATGGATCATAATGATACAAATATCTTTCTCCTCCACTGTATTTATTTAAAATAATAGTAGCTTTTTAAAAATTACTGGTGCATAATAATGGTAAAAATATTGGAGTTCATTGTAACATATTTGTACATGAACATAATTTGGTAAACTCTATTCCCCAGTACCTCTCCTTTCCCTACCTTCCTCTCTTTTCCTGACCCTTCTTTACCTTTCTGGACTCCCTTTTAGTTTAATGATATCACTCTTTTCCTTTTCTCTCTAGCCTCAACATATGAAAGAACATATGATTCCTGACTTTCTGAATCTAGCTTATTTCTTTTAATGTGATGCTCCCCAGTTCCATTTGCTTTCCTGCAAATGACATTTTTGTTCTTCTTTATGGGTAAATACAACTCCATTATGTATGTATGCCACATTTTCTTTATCTGTTCATCCATTGATAGATACCTGAGCTGGTTCTATAACTTTGCTATTGTGAATTGTGCTGTTATAAACATGGGTAGCCATGTGTCACTACAGTATGCTAACATTGATTCTTCAGGATAAATATTGAGGTGTACTATAGTTGGTCATATAGTGATTCCATTCCTAATCTTTTGAGGGAATTGCATAATGATTTCCATAGTGGTTGAATCAATTTGCAAACCCACCAACAATGTATATGCCTTCCTTTTTCTCCACATCCTTGCCAGCATTTACTATTATTTGTATTCTTCATTATTGCCATTGTAACTATAATAAGATGAAATCTCAGAATAATTTTGATTTATGTTACATTTGGTTACTAAAGATATTGAACTTTTTTCATTTATTGATTAGCCATTTGTATTTCTTCTTTTGAGAATTATCTTTTTAGTTAATTTGTTCATTTGTTCTTCAGATTATTTAGTGTGTGTGCATGTGCATGAGTGTATGAAGTTTTTTGAGCTCTTGGTATATTTTGGATATTATTGCTCTATTAGAAGAACTGGCAAAGATTTCATTAATGTTATAATGTCTCCATGTTCTTGTTTCCTTTGCTATACAGAAGCTTTTTAGTTTCATGTTATTCCATTGATTAATTTTTTGTATTATTTTCTGAGCTTTAGGTATCTTACTGAAGAAACAGTGCTTGTGCCTATATGTTGGAGTGTTATGCCTGTCTTCTTCTAGCAGCTGTAAAATTTGTGATCTAATTCCTGGTCTTTAATCCATTTTGAGTTGACTTTTTGCAGGATTAAAGAGAGGGATCTAGTTTCATTCTTCTACCTATGGATATCCAGTTTTTCCAGCACAATTTGTTAAAAAGCCTGATTTTCTCTAATGTGTTTTTGGTGCCTTTGTCAAGAATCAGATGACTGTTATCTGTGGATTTGTTTCTTTGTCTTCTATTCCATTCCACTGTTTACATGTCTGTTTTTATGCCAGTACCATGCTAGTCTTGTTACTTAAGTCTGTAGTATAATTTGAAATTGGGGATTGTGATGGTTCCAGCCTTATTCTTGTTGTTTAGAATTGGTTTGGCTATTTCAGGTCTTTTACTCTTCCCTATGAATTTTAGGGAGTGTTTTTTATTTGTTTGTTTTCTAAATCTGTGAAGAATATCATTGGTATTTTTATGGGGATTACATTGAATCTATATATTGCTTTTGGTAAAATGGCTATTTTAGCAATATTAATCCAGTCTATCCATGAACATGTGAGATCTTTCCATCTTCTATATTTCTTTTATTTCTTTTTACAATGTCATGTAATTTTCATTGTAGAGGTCTTGTACCTCTTTGGAACTGATTTATTCCTATGTTTTTGGTTTTTATGGATTTTTGTTGCTGTTGAGGATATAGTGAATGGAATTGTTTTCTGGATTTCTTTCTCAGCAGAATCATTATTGATGTTTCACAGAGCTATTGATTTTGTATCCTGCTGCTTTGCTGAATTGGTTCATCAGATCTGGTGGAACTTTTTCAATTTTGTAAGTATAGATAATTTGAAATGTTCCTTTCATATTTACATACCTTTGAAAAACAATCATAGCTTTTTTTAAAAAAAATAATATTTGTGGAAAAGATGGCATGCTGAAGGGAAGCTGCTTCTCCTTTGGCTCCGTGATTGAATGGAAAATCTCCAGGACAAATCCACTTCTACAAGGTGCATTTTGGGGACAATTGTTACTGCAACTCAGCACTAGTTCGGGGAGTCATTTGGATGAACAGAGATTTGGGGAACAGTGAGTGGATAGGAGGGAGCAATTCTGGCCCTTCTGGGATACAACAGCTGTGGCTGCTGCTGCCATTAATTCCAGTCAGCACAGGATGGGGGGGGGAGAGGAGAAATATATAACTTCCAGCTGTTCCACCACTGTGAAGCCATGTTTTATAAGGGATCATGCATCAGGCGCAATTACAGATACCCTAAGGCACCTCCACTGAGTGAGGGGTGAACAGTGTCTCGCAGCTGCCCACGGAGAGGAGTCTAGTGGAGAAGTCTGGCAGGAGTGCAGAGCTCTTCCATATTGGTGCCAGGACACAGCCAGTCTTCAGGGTGAACCTGGGTCAGGCCCAATCCCCACTTTGTCCCAGCTGCCCTCGCAGAGGAGTCTAGTGCACAAATCTGCCCAGCAGGAGTGCAGAGCAAGCTTCTTGGTGCAGGCTCTTCCATATGTGCACCAGGAAACAGCCAGTCTGCAGTCAGAACCAGCAAGAGGAGGCGTGTATCAGGCTCAGTCCCCACTTTGATCCACTAGACAACCAACAGCTTCTGGGTCACCGGCTTAAAGAGGTCAGGAGTTTGGTCAGGCAGAAAATAATCTACCCAAGAATGCATCTCAGGTGACACTGAATGCTACTCTCACAGGAAGCAGGAAAGGGCAGTGACTTCTACTCCTCTATAGCAGAAAAATTTTACAAGACCTTCGAGTAAAACCCACAGCCACTGGAGATTAACAAACTTCAACCCCTCCAACAAGCTCAACTGCGAAGAGTCTCCAGCAAGATCTCAGCTATGATTGTACTTCCACATGGTACACACCAACCTAGGCGGCAAAAACTCTTTGTGATTGTTGTTGTTTATTATTTTTAACTTTTTAATTGTTTAATGCTTTTTATCTCTATTATTACTGAAATTGGATGTATATATTTCTTTGCTCATTTGTATGTATAAGTGGTTGGTTTCTCCTGTCACTGTGTCTTCTTGAACTTGACTGCTGTATTCATAGCGTTGGAGTCTGACTGGAGAAACTCTTCATGATAGCAAACTAGCCCTCAGTCTCCTTGGGCTGAAGAGAACTATGCCTCATACTAACCTCCTTTTCTCTGTATTCTGTCAATTCCTTAACTATATTCAGTTCTTTCTCATCCTCACTCAAAGTCTGTACGCCACTCACATCCCATTTATCTTTTCCTTATTCTTAATTGAATGGCCTACACCACACTATTACCTTGTAGCTCTTTATTCTAAGTCGGGAGTTCCACACTACCTCTCTACCCCACTTCCTTGGCTTTCTAGTCATTACTTCTCCCCACCTATAGAGGCCCTGCTATCCGAAGAGAAGGTCATTCTTGAAAATAGGTATTTGCTGGCTATCTTAATATATTGTGAGAGCTCTCATGGAAGATAACTGCTCCTATAGGTACTAATCACCATTATAACTGTTTTAGTTGAAACTCTCTGGAATATGCACCTAAAGGCTCACAATTCTTTGCTGATTGGACTGGCAACTATTGAACTGTGCTGTCCAAATAGCACTCCATCCCAACAAAGCAAAGACATAAGAAGCTCCAGTAACCCCTACAAGAGTAATTTTCGCTGTTGGTCTTCCAGCCACAACCTCTGTATCTGAAGGTGAGGAAAAGGGAAAATAATTCTCCTCCTCAACCTCACAGCTCCCCATCCAAGAAGTCCATGGTCAGGATCCTAGATGAAAACCTAGAAAAATGTATCAACATTATGATTAGTAATTCAACTAAAGAGTTGAAAGAAGAATTAAACTCCATATCACATTCAGAGGCAGACCAGTTAAGATCACTATGGATTTTTCAGGTCAGACAATGAAGGACAGAAGAGCTTGGAATAATATTTTTCAAACCTTGAAAGAAAACAGTTTTCAGCCAAAGATAATATACCCTGCAAAACTCAATTTTAAATGTGACGGGGAAATTAAATACTTCAATGATAAACTCAAGCTAGCAAGATACATGAACACAAATCATGTACTACAGAATATTCTCAAGGACATTCTTCATTCAGAAGAACATGCTAATAACACTCTAAATCCTTAAACAAGAGAGTGTCATAACCACATTACATACCAAAAGATACCAAAGATGGCACAAAACACAGCAATAGTCACCAAGTTTGAGACTCAGATTCCCATATCTATTCTAACTCGGAATGTGAATGGTCTCAGTGCCCCAATTAAAAGACACAAATTGGCTTATTGGGTCAAAAAACAAAATCCAGCAATACGTTGTCTATAGAAGACACATCTCACACTCAAAAATAGACACACACTGAAGGTCAAAGTTTGGCAAAATGTCTACCAGGCCTGTGGTCCAAAAAAGCAAGCTGGTGTGGTGATCCTAGTATCTGATAAAGTTAATTTTGATCAAAAACTAGTCAGAAAGGACAAAAATGGACACTATATCATACTAAAAGGGACAATTCATCAAGAAGACATAACAATAATTAACATTTATGCCCCCAATCACAAGTCCCCCAAATATATGAAAAAATATTCAAGGACATTAAACACCTCATTGATCTCAACACAGTAATACTGGGGGACTTCAATACACCATTATCAACATTGGAAAGATCACTGAAACAAAAAATCAACAAAGATATCTCCAATCTGAACAACTCTATTAACCAATTGTGCTTAACAGACATCTACAGAATATTCCTTCCTAAATAGGCTGAATTTACCTTCTTCTCAGCAGCTCATGGATCCTTCTCAAAAATAGACCAGATCCCAGTCAAACAGAGCTAACCTTAACAAATACAAAAAAGTTGATATAGTCCCATGTATCCTGTCAGACCACAATGCTATAATCTTAGCAATCAACAACAAGAAAAACATCAGAAACTACTCAAATACTTGGAAATTGCATAATACCCTCTTAAACAAAGGATAGATAAAAGAGGAAATGAGATCAGAAATCAAGAAATTATTGGAAATGAATGAGAATGATGAAATGACATGTCAAAATCTTTGGGATAGTATGAAGGCATTTTTAAGAGGTAAATTTATAGCACTGAGTGCCTTCATCAAAAATCAAGAAAGAACCCAAACAAATAGTCCTATGCTCCAACTCAAATGCCTGCAAAAAGAGGAACAATTCAATCCGAATCTAATAAAAGACAGGAAATAACTAAAATCTCAGCTGAAATCAATGAAATTGAGAACAAAAAAGAAAATACAAAGGTATCTACACAACAAAGAGTTGGTTCTTTGAAAAAATAAACAGGATCAACAAACCCCTTGCCAAACTAACCAAAAGGAAGAATGAAGTGAAGCAAATCAACAAAAACAAAGATGAAAATGGAGATATCACCACAGACTCAAACAAAATCCAGAAGATTATTAGAACTTCTGAAAATTTATACTCTGCCAAGTTTGATAATCTGAAAGATATGGGCAGATACTTGGCCACATACAACATCCCCATATTAACACCAGAGGACATTCAAATTCTAAACCAACCTATCTCAGTTAGTGAAATCGAAGCAGCAATCAAGAGCCTTCCAAAAATGGAAAGCCCAGGACCTGATGGATTCACGGCAGAATTCTACCATATGTTTACAGAAGAATTAACACAGATCCTCTATTAGCTTTTTAATGAAATTGAAAGGGTTGGAGTATTCTCAAACACTTTTTATGAAGCAAATATAACACTGAAACTAAAATCCAACAAAGACACATCAAGAAAAGAAAACCACAGACAAATTTCCCTGATGAACATAGATGCAAAAATCCTCAATAAAATTCTAGTTAATCGGATCCAAAAGTACATAAAAAGACAGTACATCATGATCAAGTGGGCTTCATTCCAGGTAAACAGGGCTGGTTCAACATTTGCAAATCAATAAATGTAATTCACCACTTAAATAGAATTAAAAATAAAAATCATATAATCATCTTGATGTGGAAAAGGTCTTTGATAATATTCAACACCCTTTTATGCTCTGGAGAAGATAGGGATCAAGGGAAGATACTTTAACCATGTAAGATCCATTTACAATAGACCCGTAGCCAACATTATGTTCAATGGAGAAAGACTGAAAACATTCAGAAACAAGATAAGGTTGTCCACTTTCACCACTCTTATTCAATATAGTCCTTGAAAACCTAGTCAGAGATATCAGACAAGAGAAGGTTATAAAAGGAATTCGAATAGGAAAAGAGGCAGTCAAGTTGTCTCTATTTGCTGATGACATGATCCTATACCTGGAAGACCCAATAAGCTTGACCAGAAGACTTCTAGAGCTTATAAACTATTTCAGCAAAGTGGCTGGCTATAAGATCAACACCAATAACTCATTAGTTTTCCTATATTCCAGCAACAACTCCATTGAAGAAGAAATCAGGAAATCTTTCCCATTCACCATCTCCTCAAAAAAAAAAATACTTGGGCATAAATTTTATAAAGGATGTTAAGGACCTCTACAATGAAAGCTATCAAACTTTAAAAAAAGAAATTGCAGGAGATCTGAGTAGATGGAAAAACGTTCCATGTTGTTGGCTAGGCAGAATCAAATATAATCAAAATGGCCATTCTACCCTAAGCCCTATACAGATTTAATGCAATCCCTATCAAGATACCTATGTCATTCTTCACAGATATAGAAAAAGCAATTCTCACATTCGTATTGAATAACAGAAGACCCAGAATAGCCAAAACATTACTCAGCAATAAGGAGGAAGCAGGTCGTATTTCAATCCCTGATCTGAAATTATTCTCTTGGGCTATAGTAACAAAAACAGCATGGTATTGGTATCAAAAGAGAATTGAAGACCAATGAAATAGAATAGAGGATTCTGAGATGAACCCCCATAACTATAACTATCTGATATTTAATAAAGGGGGCAAAAGCACAGTGTGGAAGAATAGCCTGTTCAACAAATGGTGTTGGACAAATTGGACAGCCATATGTAGCCAGCTGAAATTGGATCCTTACCTTTCACCCTGCACAAAAATTAAATCAAAACAGTTCAAAGATTCAGATATTAAATCAGCAACTTTACAATTGCTTGAAAAAGAAGTAGGATCAACATTACATGACATAGGGGTCAGCACCACCTTCCTTAATAAGACTCCCATGGCGCAAGCACTAAAGTCAAGAATAAATACATGGGATGCCATTAAACTAAAAAGCTTTTGCACAGCTAAAGATTTAGTCAAGAGTATCAAGAGAGAATCTACAGAATGGGAGAAAATCTTTGCCTGCTACACCTCAGACAGAGGGCTAATATCCAGAATATACAAAGAACTCAAAAAACGAAACACCAAAATCACAAATAATCCAATCAATGAATGGGCTATGGAACTGAAAAGAAACTTCTCATTGGAGGAAGTCCAAAAAGCTCATAAACATATGAGAAAATGCTCTACATCATTAGCAATAAGAGAAATGCAAATCAAAACTTCACTGAGATTCCACCTCATTCCAGTCAGAGTGGCAAAAATGAAGACTACAGGTGCTGGAGGGGCCATGGGAAAAGAGGAACACTGTCACATTGCTGGTGGGACTGCAAACTATTACAGTAACTCTGGAAAGCAGTGTGGAGACACCTCAAAAAATTAGGGCTGGAACCACCTTATGACCGTGCTATCCCACTCCTGGGTATTTTTCCAAAAGAGCTAGAATTGGTATATTATAGAGATACAGCTTCACCAATGTTTATAGTAACTTAATTTACTATAGCTAAATTATGGAACCAACCCAGATGACCTTCATTGATGAGTGGATTAAAAAAACTGTGGTACATATATATATACAATGGACTTCTACTCAGCTATTAGAGAAAATGATATCATGGAATTTGCAGCCAAATGGATGGAGATGGAAAAAATAATACTAAGTGAAATACCCCAAACTCAGAGACTCAACGGCCGAATGTTCTCTCATTTGTGGAAGCTAGAATACAATCGGAAACAGTATGATAGATGGCTAAACTAATAATTACCTCAACATGTATGAATTTTTACACGATCAGGGGGAACCTTGCCTAGGATGCTGGGGGGTGCAGGGAGGTGGGGAGGGAACAGGAAGGATATCAAGGAGACTGGAGGGAGGGAGTATGGGGGAATCAACTCAGAGGGGAACCTTAGAAATCCATGAGAAGTCCAATTAATACAGGGGTCTAATAGGGCAAAACATGGAACCATGGGGAGCCAAGGGTGGAAAGCATGGAATGGCATCAGCCTTGGCTTTTTCTGTCATTATATATTTGTTCTTGATTATTTGATAATGACTCCCTCCTAATTGTAAGACCATATTTAACAAATAAAAAAATACTTGTTTTGTGCTAATGACCTACATCATATACTTAATGCATGTGATCTTTTTAAACATGTAATATTATCCTATTGAATAAAACTGAGGGTTTCTGAACTACAACCTGGCTTACGTCACACTGAAGCTAGAAGGTAAGAAAACTGAATGTGGATCCCAGGTGTACTTCAATTCAAATTATGCACTTGTCTGTCTAGCTTCCTGACTTCTAAACAGTAGAAAATTTTATCTTAAAAGGAATTATTTTATCTCATTTTTAAAAGTCTCTTATTTCATGTATGTTATAGCCTATATCCATCCCTTCCTCATAGACATTTCTCTGTCATAGATTACAAAGAAATAGAGATTAAGAACAGAATGTAAATTAAGTAGTTCTACTTTAGTGAAAAGAGTTTTTCTTCAGATCTAAACTTCCTTTTTATGACTTTTGTTTATGAGAAAGCAAGGACTTATTTATTCACAGTTTAACTTTTATGTTTTACATCACATTAGGTTAGAACTCTAATAACATTCTAGCATGTTCCAAACAAAGAACCTTATGTACTAAAGAATTAACAAACATTTGTGGATAATATTGATAATGATGTTTCAGTGAATTGTATCAAAAAGAACATTTATAGAATACATTATTTTAAAAGTGTTTTGATCTGTATTATCTCTTTTAATGGTATAATAACTTTAAGAACAAGATGTTACTCTTTCTTGGACTATTTCTTTCTACTCTATCTTCTACTATTTTACATATTTTTTAAAAAGTAACTCAAATCCACCAGGTATGGTGATTGATGCATGCCTATAATTCTAGCTACTCAGGAGGCTGAGGCAGGAAGATCACAAGTTCAAAGCCAGACTCAGCAGCTTAGTGAGACCCTAAGCAACTTAGCAAGACTCTGTCTCAAAACAAAAAATAAAAAAAGGGCTGAGGATATGGCTCTGTATTTAAGCACTCCTGGGTTCAGTCTCCATTACAAAAAAAAGAAAATCTTCAAAGTAATAAAATAACTTGTCTAACAAAACACAACTAATACAGGGCAGAATTTGAATCCAGGTATGTTTGGTTCCCAAGGATTTTTTTTGTCATATTATTAATTGGTCAATGCAAAATAAAGAATAAAGAGGAAAGCAGTCTATAGTTAATGATGCCTGAAGTTTAGAGTACTCATTCACAAGGTCTTAATTCAGTAAGGGCATATTGTTGAGACAGACTAAGCCCAGAACTGACTTGTTCAGCACTCGCCTGGTAGACCAAGCAAGTCATTCTAGAAGGACATTTCTTCTAACTTCTTATCAACTCTCCTTAGAATATGTTCTCAGTCCCCATGGTTCCAAGATGCAGCTCCACTCTAGACAAGCAGAGATGAAAGGTGAAGGAGAGAGGCATGTGCTAGTTAATCTGTTCCCAGAAGGGTCACACACTAAGCTCCATTTACCCCCTAGGACTGTGTTATATGTGCTTTCTTCGTTATAAGAGAACCTGGGAAATTGAGGAGGATTTTAAGTGTATGCATTGACACCTCAAGCAAAATTGAGATTCTGCTAAAAAGGAAGAACAGATTTGATGTTGATAGACGCAGTATGCAGCACAGAAAGACAATCTAGAAAATGAAGAATGGAGGTCAGTTAAAAATTGAGAGACATTCACAAAGTCTAGAAATAAATGACTCATTATTTCCATAGAAAAATATATTGGTCAACTAGATTAAAAAGATCATAAGGGAATTGTTTACTCAACAACTTAAGTCTATTTTCTGTTGACCTCCCTATTGGTCTAATTATTTGGATAGCAAAGAGCAGCATCCAGCTGACATCTAGTCCACCTTGTTTATACTCCAAGGAAGGACCCACTTAGGACACTCAAATGCTCCATGAAATCTGATTTAACTAAGAGTCCCTTGGTCTTTGGAGTGATTTTAGAAGTAATCTATGGCCCAGTCCTTACCTAAGTCATCAGTAAAGCAGACAAATCAGGCCTTAGATTCTCCAGTCATTTTTAGATAGAAATAATTGTCACTGTGCTTTGGTGACCAAACATTTGCACCTCTGAGGTTGGGGGTGGGGAAGATGCTTCAAGAGTTTATACAGTCAACTCATGTGAACTGAGTGTGGTTACACTGATAATCTTCAGAGCCATCAAAGTGGAAACATGTTTAACTTTTCCTATTCTTTATTTTCCTGTTGAGCACATACCTAGAGAATCATTACACTTGTTCTTTACCTGTTATTTCCATTGATATATGGAGGAGAAATAAACAAGAGATGATGAAAGGATATTGGAACTTCTGTCTACCCTAGGATCAAACTTAACAACAGAAAGGTCTTATAGCTCATGTGCTAAAACTGGAAGACTTCCATAACACTGGGTGTAGAGCCCATGAAAAAATTCTCTAAGCTTTCCATGTTTATCTTTTTTTTTGAACCCAGGGACACTTAACCACTGAGCAACATCCCCAGTCCTTTTAATTTTTTATTTTGAGACAGGGTCTTACTAAGGTCCTCACTAAGTTGCTGAGGCTGACTTGAATTGTGATCCTCCTGCCTCAGCCTCCCAAGTCACTGGGATTACAGTCATGTGCCACTGTACCTGGCTCTTTCCATATTTTTCTAAGATTCCCATGTGAAGCCCTGTCAGTTGGTACAACCCTATCTTAACTGTATGTATATCTTTATACCTGCATCTTCCAGCCTCTCTAAAACACTACAGAATCAACCCAGTAATAATTTCTTCTCTCCCTCCTGGTCTTTTTAAAACTGTGATTTCCTCAAAAGGATTTCCCTGTAGAACCATTTTCCAACCACTCTCATCATCTCCAAAATGTCTCTTTTATTTCATTTTAAGTATTTTCAGCATTTACCAGTACAGTACAACACTTGGCAATGAGAACACATTCTCACTCAGGTACAATAAATCATTGCTAGATGAATTGATAAAATACACTAATATGTGCATACAGATATATATGTTTAGATTATTAGCTGAAGTACCACAAATGATGGTTCTGGAATAAATATTTTGTGTGCAATCAACAAAGATTTTTTTGCCTAAGCCAAAAAAAAAAAAAAAAAAAAACACCAAAAACAAAAACCAAAAAACAAAAAAACAGTGGGGAGGAGGGGAAGTAAACTATTAAGGATACATTTAAAATGTTGGAAGTAGGAGCTGGAGTAGTGGCTTGGCATTTGCCTGGCGTGCGCAAATATGCAAGTTCAAGCCGCAGTACCATGTACACAATGAAGTCTCAGAGCAACAAAAGGCACATGAAAAACTAAATAAAAATTGTTTCTCTCTTTCTTTCTCTCTCTCTCTCTCTCACTCTCTCACTGTCCCTCTGTCTTTAAAAAAATTTTTTTTAAAAAAAGTAAAATGTTAGAAGCATATTCAGCACCATAAGTATGTTGTAATTGGTTTCCAACTCTGATTGCATGGGAGGTTTACAAAACACTGATGCCTGGATTCCACCCTAAGACATTCTGGTTTGTTTGCCTGGGGTACAGGCTGGGAAGAAAGGATTCCATGCGCTTACAATGTGCAGCCAGGTTGAGTAGCCATAGTTTAGAATCACTATCTAATCACTGTGCATTGTCGTTCCATGAACAGCAATTCTAAGTGTACATAGACAAACTGCAATGGTGTGTTTTTCAGGTGAAAGGGTACTGTGACCATATCTGGAATTGAATAGTGAAGAGAAGAGAGGGTCTTCATTTGGAACTTCAGTGCTGGCAGGATCACCAAATACCCCATTCCCACGAGAATACATGTTCTAATAGGCTTTGTTTCTTCTCTACCTTCTCTTGCTTCCCTCAAAAATCAAATGGTACCAAAGACTTAAGGCTTGTTTACTATGTAAGTGGACACTGAGAATACCCCAGATTGCTTCTCTGATGTTAAATATTTAGTGATTATCCAAGAGGACTGATATTGGAGTGGATATCAAATAATATTATAAGATACATGGTAAATAATGTAAGTCAGCCTTCCATCGTTTCATATTGCAGACATCTCCTTTTAAATGCATTGTGCCCCATTGCTGATCCCTGAAATTTAAAGGGTCCAGATCAACTAAAATGATTATGGGGTAGAAAAAGATAACCTATCTGGAAAGAGAAGAGGAGCTAGGGTTATTTATTAACAAAAAGAAAGGGCTATCTCAGTGCATAAAGAACTCTTAACAAGAATTGAAGACTGGATGTTCTCCTGCAAGGAAAACAAAAAATAGAACAATATAACCAAACCAAGAGAGAATGGATTAGATCTAAGGACTGTATAGGAAATTGAACTTGAAAACATTATACAAAGAATTATCCATCTCTAGAGACTTAAAGAATCACATTTTGGAATAGGCATGTTTAGAGATAGGATGCTAAATCAGATGACCCTTTCAAGACTCTTTCAGATCTGAAACTCTCTTTTAAAAGGAATTCCTTTAAAAATAAAATTAGAAAGTATCTTTTTGGTTATCCAGAGTAAAAAGCAATTTCATTTTCTCTTTCTACTACTTACTTGACTTTTTTTCCCAAAGCACATTTAAATTCTGAATCTCAATAAAACTAAGATAGTAATCATAAAAGATTCAAGGTTATTCATTTCTCATCTCATTACTGTAAAACTACTGCCTAAATCCTACCTATTTCTATAGGCTAAAAATAGATACTATAGGAATAATATCTACTGTACTAATAATCACTAATAGCTCTTAACAGGATTAAGAGTATTCAAGCACCATGTTGTCATATAGTTGAATACACAGAGCAATATTGAAATTGTGTTGAATCATGTACTCAGAGGCCTTTTCTTAGCGAGATTAGTGCTAAATCCTGCTCTTTCAATGAAATAGAAAAAGAGCAAAAACTTCTGGGGGTTGTGAGTGCAGGAGACTATAAAATGATGCTCCCGATAACTTGGAAATGAAAGAGTAAGACTCGCTCAGAGTTAAAGTGAGAGATCAAAACACAGCAGAGCAAAATTATGCAAAATTGCCTCAAAGGGACAGAATGACTCATGGGTCTATGGGTTTGACTAAGATTGAATGTATGAACATTTCTAAAGACCAAATATTTTATTCACAACTGAGTTGTTTGTAGAAAGACAGAAAAAGAACCTGGAGGTCCTTGGGGCATGCCCAGGTTATCCTAAGCTTCTCGTATAGATTTAGGGAGGTGAGGAAATGTGCTCATCACTCCCGTGAGGCTTAATCACTAAACTGTTGCTCTGGTGTGTACTTCAGCCTTGGCACGTCTAGCGAGTTTACTTGATCTGGCTCTCCCTTGTTCACCAAACACAATGGATGTGCAGTACTGTTTTAATGGAATTAATAGTCCTGACATCAGACAAGAGTAAACCAACAAGCCAGGACTCTGGAATGCAGGACCAGAACTGAGCCACTCATTATTAAGATTATCAAAAAATAATTTGCACAGGACTTTTAGTGACCCTATCTTATTGGATCAAATATATTTCTGTCTTCAAAAGAATATTTAAATGAAGAGAGGAGCTGCAAAAAAGGAAAGATGCCTTCTAAACTAGGTTGTAATGACCCTTTTCAAAAGGAAGAGGGTAATTGTGGGAGCTAAGAAATCAGGATTCAGATCTTCTCAATAGTTAGCCCTGTGAGCTTTGATGTACTTTTACCATTATAAACCATAGTTTACTCTTAATTAACTCAGGCAATGAAAATAGATCTTCTCTGATAGCCCTTCTAGAACCACGATATTCATATTTAAGAAAAAAGAAATAAGAAATGATATGTCAGATAGGTCTGAAATCAAGGTTTCCAGTAGTGACGAGTACAAATTGGTAACAAGATTTCTAACAAAGTCATGAAAAGTCTGGTATATAAAGTATTGTTCATGGTTCCATCATTCACAGTGTATATTTTAATAGGTCTTTTAATAAATTCATCTAAGTATATTTATGTTTAACTATTTAATCACATTTATATTTAAGTATACTTATTTTTTTAATATATTTAGTAATTAAAAAAATACAAATAATATGTGCCCAAAGATGTTTCTCTATGTTCAGATAGTACAAATGGTCTTGCTTCTGTAGGCTAAACTGTTTCTAATTTCTTCAGTCTTTTCTGCTAGTGTCAATTATTTATATTCCAAATTATATTTATTTTACATTTTTTTGCTGAATACAAATATTCCAGTTTTCTATGAAATTATGAATTCCTTGGTTAGACACAATTTTTGGTAAGCACCTAAACAGCCAAGTATAATAATGGAGGGAAAATATTCTATTGGTGTTCTTATATATTCACTTTTATCTGAGGATCCAAATATCCCACCGTTTTTTTTGTACTGGGGACTGAGTCCAGGGCTCTCTTCCACTGAGCTACATCACCAGCTCTTTTTGTTTTATTTTGAGACAGTGTTTCACTAAGTTGCCCAGACAGGTTGCAATGTAGCTCTTTCACTTTTCACCTTTATAATAGTGCTCATGGTATATTTTACCTGGAATTTTATAGTAAACATAAAAAAAGCATTTCCTCACAGTGTTATAAATTCTTCTAGTTGTTTAAATGGATAAATAATATTCCACTGTGTCAGTGAACCCTAACTTACTAACTATTCTTTTCTCATTTTAGAAATCTGGCCATTTGTGGTGTCATTGCTAGCCACATTAATAAATAAAATCACAACATGAAGTGATACAAATATTATTGTATAAATGCCTTTTCAGTTGTTTATTCAGAGGGGATAAAAGTAATAATTTAAATCTTTTTTGTATTTGTTGACAACATGATTTCCCTATTATTTTGCTTACAAAGATATTTATGATGCCTCTTAAAACCATTTGTCAAACATCATCTCTGTATAGGCCCTTTACCTACTGAGGAGTATACTATAGGGTTACTGATGAGATTATGTATACTTTTAATAGTTTAACTGAGGAAATATTGATATAATACAATAAGCTACATATATTTAGAGTATACTATTTGACACATTTGTTGTTTTGTTTTGTTTTGTTTTTTGTATGGTGCTCAGGATCAAACCCAGGGCCTTACATGTACTAGACAAGCACTCCATCACTGAGCTATGCCACTACTCAGTTCCTGGTAAGTTTTGACAAATGTGCTTACCAATGAAATTATCCCATAATTAAGACAACAGTAAACATATTCCACACCCTCCGAAATTTCCCTGCTCCTGTGCAATCTCTTTGTTATCCCTCCTACCAATACTCAGAAAACATATGCAACTTTCACTTTAAGCTAGTTTCCATCTTCTATGATTGTATCTAAATGGAACCATAAAGTATACACTCTCTTTTGTCTGGCTTCCTTTATTTGGAATAATTGTGTTGAAATTTATTTAAGTTCCAGCATGTATCCATGGTCTAGTGAGTTATATCCATTGTGTGGACACACAAATTTATTTATTCATTTACCTATTGATGAACTTAGTCTATTTATGATTTGGTGCCATTGTAAATAAAGCTGCTTGAACATCATATTGATGTCTATCTGAACATGTACTTACATTTTTCTTCAAAAAATACCAAGAGGTGGAATGGTAGTTCCTATGGCAGGTATAAGTTAACTTTTTAAGATACTACCAAATTGCTGTGGAAGGTATGACAAATGGTACCTTTGGAGGGCTTCATATAGGTCTCACCTATCTGTCAGATTTATTATTAATATTTCATATTTTATAATATTTTTAAAATAACAGTTAACCAGGCACATTGGCACATGCCTATAATCCCAGGAACTCAGGAAACAGAGGCAGGAGGATAACAAGTTCAAATTTTCAGCATGGCAAATTATCAACACCCTCAACAACTTAGTGAGACCCTGCTTCAAAATGAAAAGAATTGAGGATGTGACTCAGTGGAAGAGCTCTCCTGGGTTCAGTCCCCAGTATGACAAAAGGGGGTGGGGGGGGAGAGAGAAAAAAGAACAAAAAAAGGAAAAAGAAAGCAAGAACTGTTACAATTAGAATTTCAGTTTTAATTGATGGCAAATTGATATAGTATCTTGCAGAATTATTAAACTTATCATTTGTAGAAGCTTTCTTGTAGTTTACCTAGGATTTCCTGCTAGGCAATTATGTGATCTACAAATAAGGAAAGTTATAGCTCTTCTCCACTCATCTGAGTTTTGTTTCCCATGTTACACTGGCTAGTAGGATATTAAACAGAACTGTTAAGAATGAATAGTGTCACTTTGTACCAATTGTCAGTTAAAACCATTCAGTTTTTTTTTAAATCAGGGTAAGATGGTTCCTTTCTATTTCTAGTTTACTGAGAGAGTGTATGAGGAATAAATGTTGGAGTCTTTCAAAAGATTTTTCTGTTTCTATTAAGGTAATTTAATGGGTTTTTCTTTCTTTGGTAGCCTGTTAATACGGTGAATTACATCAATTAATTTTCAAATGTCAAACCAATTTAGCATTTCTGAGATAAACTCCATTCATTCATGATATATTATGCTTGTGACATTCTGATGGATTTTATTTGTTAAAACTTTTCTAAGTGTTGTGCCAAATTGCATGGGGATTATTGGTCTACAGTTTTCTTTTGTTGTAACGTGTTTGGTTGTAGTATTTACATACTGCTGTCCTTACAGAGTGAGTTGGAAAATAATCTATTCTTTTCATCTTATGGGAAAAAATACATAAATTGATACTGTTTCTTCCTGACATGTTTTAGAGACTTTCTCAATCAAGCCATCTAATCCTGGAGTTTTCTTGTGGGATTAGTTTTAACCAAAACTATATTCATTTAGTAGATATGTCTGTTAAATTACTTATTTCAGGGAGTTTTTGTAGTTTGTGACTTTCAGATACTTTGTATATTTCACTTAAGTTGTCAATTTCTTTTACCATAATGTTTTCTTAAATAATATTCCTTTATTTTCCTTTTTATATCTACACAATATATATTGATCCGCCTCTCTCAGTTCTAATATATGTGCCTTCTTTTATCAATGCTTTCTTCTTTCTGTTTCTGATCAGTGTGGATAGTGGTTTATTAATTTTATTTACCCTCTCAAAAATCGACTTTTGGGTTCATTAATTTTCTAGATAGTTTTTCCATTTTCTGTTTCATTGATTTCTACTCTGATCTTCATGTTTATTTCTTCTGCTTACTTTGAGTTTTATTTGCTCTACTTTTTCTGAATCCTTAAAATGGAAGCTGAGATCACTGATTTGAGCTATATTTCTTGACTAATACCAGCATTTAGCATTATGCATTTTAAAAGTGTACTCTAAGGATTATTTTAGCTGTGCCCCACAGTTGTTTATGTACTATGTTTTCATTGTCTTTGAGACCAAAGTATTTTCTAATGTTCCAATTCATTTCTCTTTTACTCAAGGGTTACATAGAAGTATATTGTTTATTTTCCAAACACTTTTGATTTCCCAGATAGTCTTAATTTTGTTTCCTTTAAGTGTAGCCGGGAAGTAGACTTTGTGTAACTAATGTGTTTATTTTACTGAAATCAAGTTTATGGCCCAGAAGATTGCCCATCTTGGACATATTTCAAGTATATTTGAAGGAAACGTGTTTCTACTATTGAGTACACTGTTCTAAAAAACGAATCTGGTCAAGCTGGTTGATAGTGTTTTACAAGTCTCCATTTATGTTTAATTGAGAGTATTGTGATTTTCTGTCTATGAATTCTATCATTTATTAAGAAATTCCTACTAAAATCTGTGACTAGGATGAATTTGTTGTGGAGAAAAATGGAATACCTGCCCAGAGATACTCCAATCCAATCGAGGTTTCTGGAACCAAGAATTCAGAGGAATAAACTCTGAAGAAACCTAGAGAGAGGATTCTTAAACTCCCAAAATCTGCCCCAAAGCTGGAAGGTTTTCAGAGAATGGGTCAGGATGATGCTCAAGCCTTGGCTCCGTTCTCATTTTTTTCTGTCCTCCCACCATGACCTCTTCCTTCTTTACTAGAAACCCAAAACATTAAATGAAACCTGATTCAATAGACAAACATGAAAAATGAATTATGCATTACTTTGGGAATTTGAAGTTTTATAAAACATTGATTTTAATATTTTAAATGTTCTCATGACATTTTGAAAGAACATGTAATCAAACATGTTATTAAAATGATTTTCCTCAAAATAATTCAGAGAGTAAAAGGGTGTAAAGTTGATAAGTATTATGAATGAACTATTGAAATTGGGTGATATATATAGTTGCTTTACTTTTACGTAAGAAATTTTCCACAATAAAAAAATGAAAACATTATTTTCCTCTTAATGTATATCTTATAAAACAAATATTCTGAATTATCTATCTTCTATACAGATATTCTAGTTGTATGACTTTTTAGAAGAGATTTTACTTAAAATTTCTCTATTAGTCAATAGTTCTTCTATCTGGATAGCAGAAGAATATTCATCTCTTCTTAATAGTACAGGTTTTGACAGCAAAGATGTATTTTGCTCTTTTGCTGTTTTGAATGAAGTCCATTATATCTTCAAGTTTTCGCCAAAATCATTACACTTCATCATTTATTAGATATCTTTGCAGTCCCACAAGAATTAATACCTTGAATGGAAGATACTATATTGCTTGATTTGTTTCTAAAGCCCTATAATCAAGTGCTGTAGCACTATTTGAGTAGTGAGACAGTTTGTGGACAGATAAGTTTAGTCAAATCAATGTAATTCAACTCAAACTTTCATGGAGCTTTGGCTTACAAGCAAATACTATGGTGGCAAATTTAATACCAAGATAAACAAGATAAGATCCCTGTCCTGAAAGGTCCTATTAGATAATGGAGAATATGAACACATTTTGATGATATCAAAAAGGAGGGAAATAAAAATTCTATTCGAAAGCAGAGATAGAGGCGCTGGAGAGATGACTCAGTGGTTATGGCACTTGCCTTGCATGCATGAGTCTGTAGGTTTGAACCCTAACATCACATACACAACGAAGTGTTGGAGCAATAAAGGCCACATGAAAAACTAAATAAAATTGATTCTTTCTCTCTCTGCCCTTCTCTTAAAACACAACACAACAAAACAAAAAAAACAAAAACAAAAACAAAAAAAAACAGATAGAGTGGGGGACAATACTTAGAAGGATTTTCCAAAGGGTAAATCTAGGAAGGTGTCAATGGCAGGGTGTGATAGATCTAAAGTCTGTTCCTCATGGCCTTGGAAGATGAGCAACTCTTGGACAAAAGCCTGCAAGGTAGGAGAGATGGAGGATAATTTCAAAAGAATGAGCTTTTTCTTCTACAGTGACATGAAACTACTTTTTCTCAAGTCTACTTTAAATATATTAGAGTAAGCATAATTTATCTCTTGTATAATTTATTATACTGATATTTTTATTTTCATGGTAATATAGTAATATATTAGCTTGATGACAGTCTTATTATTTTTTTGTTTGCAAATATTGCAAATACCTAAATCAAGGGTGATATTTGGTCTTTTAACATTTTTCTCTTCAGCCACCCAGAAAAAGACACTTTGTACCCTTAAATGTTGCTGTTTTAAGCACTCTTAATAGGGAATGCGGGAAGAAATGCAATGTTAATATAAGCAATGAACCATCAGATAAATCTTAACTTTGATCTTTGAAATAATATTTTTTTACAATTTAAGTATAATTTTGCATTTTATTTTTATTTCTCTGTGATATTATAAAATCTTTCAGAATGTACTGTAACTCAATTGCTAGTGTATTCTAAGCAGCCCTTCTGGGAATTCTAACAGAAACAGCATGAAGTGGGTGCTTAGAACACTGCAGCTTGCTTCATAATTGACGATGTAGGTGTAAATCCTTTCTCTTAAGAACAGCACAAAATTGTCATTTGATTCACTTTAGGAACATTTAAATTAGGAACATTTATACTTTAAAATAACACTTTGTGTTTTCCTCAAGTTGTAGCTAAGTGATCTGTTCGCCCAAGTGCCGCACACGTGTAATGCATAATCAGTGAAATGCCACACGATGCCAACTGTGTGATAAAAAGAACTGCCTGTCAACTGATATCTTGGTGGAGCCCAGAATCTCATCCAGGGAAGTAGCTCCAGTGTCTTCAGGACATCTGGTTCAAATGGTCATTTCTTTTTCTTTTCTTTTTTTTTTTTTTTTTAAAGAGAGAAGGACAGTGAGAGAGAAAGAGAGAAAAAACAAGTTTTACTGAGTTTTTCACATGGCTTTCGTTGCTCTGACAATTAGATGTGTACGTGGGTGCTGGGATTTGAACCTGGGTACCTGTGCATGCTAGCCAATAAGCACCAAGCCACCCCTCTAGCCCCTCAATTGGTCATTATTAACCACCTCAGTTTCCTTTCAAAAGATGAGTCCTTGGTGGCCAAGACTAGGAAGTTACATGGGAGAGAGAAAAAAAAAAATCTGAGAGTGTTTTCTATTTTTAGATCTTAGAGAGATACTAAATGAGTGCATGTTTCCACAGATTATACAAAAGTCACGAAGGCAGGTGAAAACAAATGAGTAGGAGAGTGTGAGCATAGCAAAGGTGACAAGCGAATGACAGACACCAGGGAACCACAGCATGCTGGGAAATGCACAAGCAGGGCAAATGTGGTAAAAACCCAAAGTGGGGAACTACAGCAGGTGTACTTACATGTCGCAGGTGTGGCCTCAGGGAATGGAGAGATTGTGTGATGGGCATCTCCTCTGTTTTCTTTTGCTATTAAGGAATAATATTGGAGCAAATTGAATGCTTAACATTCAGGAAATTAACTGTGATTCTATCATTTTATGAAACGATGGAGAAGGTTTGCAAACAAAATTGAGAAAAGAAAACTTATCCAATACAGGCATAAGGCATACTCACTCAAATAGAATATTAAGAAGTAGAAAGTTTGGTTTGATTTTTTATGTATCTATCTATTCCAAACATTTTCCCATGGCCCCAGTGATTTTCAGGTACTCTTCTAAATATTCAGGATACACCTCAGATCAAAATGAAATCCTCACATTTTGTTTTGGAGCTGATAATCTATCTAATGAGGCAAGTTAGAGACTATTCTTATACTGAAATACAAAGTTATATATAATTTTGCTTTCTTTAATAGCAAAAAAAAAAATGGGCTACTGTGCTAGAGATGGTGGGCGAGAGTGGGTTGAGTGAACACTCTTAGAGGCGGGTGCTGGGGGAACCCTCTGCAGGATGAGATTGAGGCCTGAGTTACCCACAAGAAGGGGCCAGCTAACAAAGGAAAAACTGGTGTCCAAACATGAAGACAAAAGGGTCTGGGCATGTTCATGAGACATAAGGACTGTGGTCTGAAGTCTCATAACCAAAGTGAGGGTGGTAATAAACCTAAAGAGTGCTCAAGTCTTTACTCTTGTTGGCCATGACAGGGGCTCAGCTGCCAGACACCAGTAGAGTGTTTTTACAGGAAAGATACAATCTAGTTAACACTTTTTAAAGAATCACATTAGGCTGGAGCAGTGGCTCAGTGGTTATAGCGCTTGTCTGGCATGCACAAGGGTGCAGGTTCAAACCTCAGCACCAAGTACACAGTGAAGTGTCTAAGCAATGAAAGCCACATGAAAAACTGAATAAAATTGATTCTCTCTCTCTCTCTCTCTCTCATTGTCCCTCTCTTTGGGAAAATCATAGCAGGATACGGAGGGGAAATAGAAAAGTGCTGTTAGGAGCTTTTGGATTAGCTGGACATGTCATGCACTAAGACAGTGGCGATAGATGTAATAGAAGTGATCCACTTCATACAGTGAGGTCGATCTTAAGACTTGTTCATAAATAGAATGTCCTTGTTGCTTCTCCTAAGCCATTAGGTGATAAGAACTAGTATAGGATTGAAATCAAATAAAGCTCGTATATATATATGTATTTAAGTCCACATTCAGGAGAGACATCAGAGTTGTAGATAAATAATTAGGTTGCAATAGCATACAGATGATATGTGAAAGTATGGGACAGATACGCAGAAAAATGAATGGAACTTGAGAACATTATGTTAAGCAAAATAACTGAAACTCAGAAGGTCAAGGGTGGCATGTTTTCTGTATATGTAGAAACTAAAAAGGAAAATAAAGGTGGGTGGGTGGGTCTTATGAAAACTGAAAATCAGTAGAGTAGAGGAAAGGTACCTGGCAGAGGGAAGAGAGGAGGGAAAGGAGAAAAACTGGGGAATTACATTGGTCAAATCATATTGTTATATTGTGTGCACGTATGAAAATATAACAATAAACCCAACCACTATGTACAACAACAATGTACCAGTTAAAAAAGGAAAAGAAAAAAAAAAGGAAGAAAAAAATAATGGTATGGGATAGGATGAGCTTGTAAAATGTAAGAGCATAGTTGAAGTACAGGATCAAGGACCAAGCTGTGAGCATAAGTCAGTATTTTGAGGATAAGAAACGAAGAGGAATGCAGCACAAGGAGTGGGTGAGCTAGAAGGAAAAGCAGGAGGGCATGACTGTGCCAATGCTCCTGAAAGGTTAAACATGAGGAAGTCGAAGGTGCAGTATGGGATTCTACAAGTGGGGGTCACTTATGCTAAACTCAATGAAAGTTATTTTGAGGCAGTTTTGTGAATGCAAGCCTCATGTGTGCTGAGAGGACATGGAAATAAAATTGATTCCAGGACTATGTCTTTAAAAGCAAAGAAAAAAAATAGTTTACTGGATGGAGAGTGGAAGACATAACATCAAGGGACTGTTTTTTATTTCTTTGTTTAATTGTTTCTTTTAAGATGGCCAATATTAAAGCATGTACACAGGCCAAAGAGAGTAACCCTGAAGTGAGGAAGAAATTAATGCTGCAGGAAATAATGGAATAATTGCAGAAGCAAAGACCTTGAGGTACTGAGAAAGGATGACCCTAATTTCCTCAGTGATGCACTAAGTATTTGTTTACTCTAAGTCTAGCTAAGCCACTGAAAAAAGTGATTCTGATTTAATTGTTCTGGGCTGGGTCCTCAGCATCAATATTTTTTAAAAGCTCCCCAGTTAGTTCTAATGTGCAGCCAGGGTTGGTAAGAAGTAATCTAAACAATAGTGTTTTGTGTCTATCATTCCTTGGCTTTTCTTATTGTTTTGTGACATATATGAGTGTCTTCAGCACTTTACAGTTTAGTGATGCATGAACATTATATAACTAGAATCACACTGCATGTGTATCTTGCTTTTTAAATTTACATTATATTTGTGGGGTTATTACACAATGAGGTGTGCTACCTAACTCATTTTCACTTCTCCATAGTGTCCCAGCATAGGAAAATGTACTATTAATCCATTCCCCTACTTAATGAATATTTGAAAGAATTTTTTTAACTAGGGTAAGTCATGCTTCTGTGAGCACTCTTGAATATGCAATTGATTCACTTTACAATTGTTTCCTGGGAAGTGGGAATATATTGGTATAACTAATTTGGGGGGGATGACATTATATGGCTGTTTTTTGAAAATGTTAATTGCACTTTTCATTCAGTTCTATAACTTCTGCCTAGAATATTCTCTAACATCCAATATATAAAAAAGGAAAAAGTGATCTAATTTTTTTTGGGTTCCATTCATTTTACAGTTAGTTCTTTAAGATACCTGAAAATTAGATTAAATAAAATTAAAAGTCAAATCATAAACTGTCAAAAAAATTATGAGAAAGAAGTTGATATACATGGAGTCAACAGGAAAAAGATCTACCAGAAAAAAATAATCAAGACATTAAGAGATAATTTACCAAAAAGGCATAATTGCTTATAATCATAGACAATGTTCAACCTCAGTATCTGAAGAAATAAAATATAAAACTATTTTTAGCAACATTCATACTTGATAATTTTTTTAAATAAAAATGTTTGTCAGTCATTCTTATACATAGATAGAAGTATTATTAGTACCAAATTCTTGCAAAACAATTTCTTAAAATACATCAAAAACATTTTAAAAGCCATAATTACATGCCTAGGACTCTATTGAAAGGAAATAGTTCAGTATGTGGTTGAGGATACACATTCAAGGACATACACTCTCATAAATAATAATTTATGATAGCAAAATAAAAGTTTGAAATAATGTATATAATCCCAAATACAGCCATCATTAAACTGTTTGCTCCTACAGTAGGCTATTATGTCATTAAAAACATGTTCTCAAAGAAGATAATGACATGAAAAATACTATGACTACAAGAAACCAAATTTGTTATGTAGTAATATATTAAATCTATTTTATCAAATATTTCCGTCTGTCTTTCAACCCAGCAACACTCGCTCCCATTCTCTTTCCCCCTTCTCTATCCACGTATGCCAGAACACTAAATGTAGTTCTCTCTGGAAGTATGGAATAGAACTAAATTTAATATTTTTCTTTATAGATTTATTATGTCTTTAAAATGCTAAGAGGCTCTCTGTGTGTTTGACTCAGCCGAACAGAGTTTGACTTCCTAAAATACAGGAAGTACAGTGCTGAGAGAAGACCCCGTCTGAGGCTGACTCCCTCAGTTATGAAGTCAAGCTTTTCCCTCCCTACCTGTTGTGCTTTTCTTTTCTTTCTTGTTTTAAACCTCATATCCATCTCTCCAGCCACAACCACCAGCCATGAGAGCGATCAGGTCTACAGGGGCCGATCGCCTGCTTCGGAATTTGGCCATCAGTATTACAAAATGTGGAGTAAAGAGGAAAAGACTTACACAAACGCAGCTCAGCTGCAGCCACACTGTGCTGGCGCTTTGAGAATCCTGGAGCTCGGTGAGTGAGGGAGTAGGCTCTGTGATGAGCTGGGAAAACACATAGGCCTCATCAAAACGTCTTCTAATTGGTGTTGACTTCCCCTGAAAGGAATCTGTGAGAATTTTCATCTGTCCAAAGGGGATGACAAGACTTCCCTTCCAGGGGTGTCACAGAATTAAATATCTGCCACGGGCAGTCAGGAATGAAAGCTGGCGTTGCTCCTTACCTTACTTCAAATCCTCCTGCACAGAATTCAAGAGGATCTCCTGATGAAGACTGCTTAGACTTTTTAGCTAAATGCATTATAAATGAGGATGAGAAGTCACAGTGATGACATCCCAGGACACATTCGTCCTCTCTTGTAACAACATCCTGCTTTGCAATAACTTAGTTTTTTATGCCACATTATTGACATAGATTTTGAGAGATGAATATTGATGCTACAGATCCTTTTTCACTCTTTAAAGTGTAACTAAATATTTTATATTTATCTGTATGTTTTTTAGGTGCCAGAAAGTATTGGTAACATGATAGTATTTTTTTTTTTCTTTTAGAGACTGGAGAATTTAACCTGCATCAAGCAGTTAGCTTGATGTTTTGGAGAAGTGTATGGCTAGAGCTATAGGCTTTGCTCTTCTCTTTGCACACAGAAGAAAACCCCAAGTCTTGAGAAGCAAATGGCAAAAGATTGGAGCTGATTATGGTCCATAGAGGAGAGAATAGTCTTTCAGGCAAGTGAAACCAGAAATAAGGAGCAGACTAGGTCAGTTTTTCATGGAGATTCAAGGAGGGAGACAGTGCTTGAGGTAAAGGGCAAAGCAAGACTGCGATACAGCAAGATGGATTACAGAAGTCTATGGAATATGTGAGTCATAACAGGGACCATGGATACGAATCATGAGGAGAGTGCATTCTTACCCTGAGCTGGTGGTGAAGATCAGAAAGGCTGGTCCTGGGCAGAAGTTACACATCTGGGATCGTTGTTCATTGTGCAGCAATGGTATCACTTTGTTGATTAACTGAAGCACCACTTCTGCAGACTTCTTACGATCCTCAGGACAGTGTCCTTAGTGTGACATTTGAGAGTCCCCCTCAAAGAAAAGAACCCAGAAGATTAAAAACTGTCCTCAGCAATGTGGGCCTTTCAGTGACCCTCTGCCTCTGTCAGGCAGGTACTTCCATCTTATGCTCCTGCTAATGAGAGTACCTACCCACCCGCAGAAAACATGGACTCAGAAAGGGGGTAGTCATGGGGACCCAGATGTCTACTTTATGGCCTCCTGGTAAGGGCATCAATGGGTTCATTTCCAATTCCAGAGATGAGAAAATAATTTGGGAAAGCAGAAGATATCCACTGTAAGGCCAGTCCCAGATTTAAAGGTTTTCATAAAAACTCTTTTTCTGAAAATTATCTCTCCCTCTGTCAGTGGTCCCCAAGAGTCTGGCTTCCTTTTGGTTGAGGACCCTGAACCTCCCAGAAAGGAGCACAGAAGGCACCATCACTGAGCCCCATCTTAGTGTCGGGTGTTTTGCCACCACTTCAGCAAAGATCAGTACTGAGAGTTGTGGCTTTGGAAGGGTGGAAAGAGAGGACCAGAACCAAGGTTTTCATGGACAATTCAATGAACAATTCAGACTGGAAACTCACCATGAACCAAAAAGATCCTGAGTAGAAATTGCAGGAGCCACAAAATCACTAGTGTATTGATTTCTAAGTCTACCTGAGTCATGCTATTTTTAGTGCTTGTGGGTTGGGAGTAAGGCTCCCCAATGGCAGTGCCAGCTCAAAGTGTTGTTGTGCATTCAGGACATTGTGAGTATAACCCAGGCTACCTTCTGTGGGCATGTGAGACAAACGTCAGATCCTGAATCTTATTATTTTACTCCAAGTTGGCGAATAAAGTATTAGAATAGTTAAAAATTATTTGAAATAGCAAAATAATTGAACAAGATAAAATCACCTACATATCCTGCAGTGGGGAGAAGTTAAGCTTGGTATTTTGATACAGTGGAAATAATTTTAAGTTGTCATAAATAAATAACATTCATCCATCCTTCCTCTATTTTTTTCACTTTTGTCTATTCCTCTGATCTTTTCCTTAGGGAAAGTTCATGAAGCGAATCAGACTTCACTTTCCTATGTTCATATATAAAGATACCATAATGAATTGTATCAACATGAACATCAACAAGTCACTAAATTTAAAAAAATAAAACAACTATTAGTAAATAATAGAAAGATAAATAAAAGGTAGAGAACGGGGTGGGGGGAATATTGAGGATAGAATTGAAATAAATTATATTTCATACCTTTATAATTCTATTATTTAGTATTCTATTATATATGTCTAGAAAGAACAAGGAGTGGGAGGAAGGGAGGAGAAGGGGAAATACTGGGACCGAATTGGAACTAATTATACTACGTGTTTTTATAATTATGTCATTGTACATTCTACTGTCATGTACAGCTTTAAAAAATGGGGAGGGAGGGAGGAAGAAAAGAAAGAGGAAATACTGAGTACTGAATTTGAAAAAGCTATACTGCATAATTATGTCATGGCATATTTTAATATCATGTATGTATAAAAAAGAAACAATAAAAAATTAAAATAACATTCATATACTAAAAAGTTGTCATAATACTGTAGATGAAAAATTGCTACATTACATAAAAATTTTCTAAAATTATATATTGCATTGCATATATATATACATATTAAAATTATACATATACACATATGTACTATAATGGTTTGGATATGAGGTATTCCCCAAAAGTTCCTGTACTGGGGCTGGAGCGGTGGCTCAGTGGTTACGGCACTTGCCCAGCATGCGTGTGTATGCGAGTTCAAACGCCAGCACCATGTACACAACAATGTCTCTGAGCAACGAAAGCTATGTGAAAAACTAAATAAAATTGATTCTATCTTTCTCTCTCTCTCTCTCACTGTCCCTCTCTCTTTTTTTGAAAAAAAAAGTTCATTTGCTAATGCAGAAAGTGAAATGATTAGTTTATGAAAACCATAATGTAATCAGTAGATCAATTCTTTTAATGGGTTAATAATTTGAACTACTTTATTGGGTGATGACTGTAGGGAGGTCAGGTGTGTCTGGAGAAGGGGGTCACTGGGGTGTGCTTTAGGAGATTGTATTTTATTCCTAGTAACTCTTGTCTCTCTGCTTCCTGGCCACCATGAGCTGAGCAGTGCTCCTCCACCACCCTGTTCCACCATGATGTTCTGCCTTCCCTTGCAACAGAGTGATAGAGTTGGCCAACCATGAACTGGACTTCTGAAACTGTGATCTCAAAATAAACTTTTCCTCCTCTAAATTGTTCGGGTCAGGTACTTTGGCACTATAACAAAAACATAACTACTATACATACTGATAAAGCTTGTTACATAATTGTCAATAATAATGGCCACATTTAGATGAAAATTCCTCTTTCACAAAGCACAATTTTTTAGAGACACAGCCTGCCTCATCATGCCTGAGCCTACTACACGCAGCCAAAGTTCTGGCGCAGCCACAGTAAGCCTTACCTGACTACACCTAGCCTGCAGGTGACAGCCCAAGCCCTGCTGTCCAGAGAGCCAGAGCCCTGAGAGCTAATAAATTCCCCCACTCCAGACCATCTGCTGCTCTTCTCTCTGGTCCTGGGAGCAGCCATCCTGTCACCACCGCTCTCTTAATAAAATCTCTTGCCTCAGCTACCAGGGGTCTCTTTGCCATGCAGGAGCATGTCCAACAATGGTTCCCAGAGTGTCCAACACAGCTGAAAACATTAGGAATAAATTTTAATATTTCAAGATATCTGCTGTAGTTATTTCTGAGTAAATAAAATAGATTAAAGGTGATTTTTCTTTCTTCTTCTTCCCCATTATTTTCTGACTTTTTTTTGCAAGAAATTTGTATTATTTATCAATTCAGAAAAATAAAAAAAATGAAAGAAGGGAGAACATCATGGTAGCTGTGAAGGAAGCCCAGCAGTGCTGAATGAGAAATCTCTCCGTGAATGCGGGACACCAAAGGTGGAAGAAATGCCTTACTGTGAGGTGGGTGAATTCCTCCCCAAACTCATTACCATCCAATGAAGGAAGCTTAATAACACAGAGCAATAATCGAGTTGTTAGTTATGCAGCCACTGCCAGCTTCCAGCTGTTGGGCGGGGAATTAGCCCAGAGGGGAGGAACCTGCACATAATCAATTTAACTCAGCCACAGCGGTGAGTGCTCAGCGTGAGAACCTTGTGCTATCAGTTTGCAGCAGTGGCACAGCAGCCCTAGAGCTGCTTTAATACACATGAAACAGAACCCTACATCTGATCACATGAAGAAGCAGGGTGCCACCGCCATCTTGATTCCTCCTAGAGGTAGGTACAGGACAGTGGTCCATCAAAAGTGAAACCAAAGCCTCCAGCTACAGCATGCATTTGGGAGCTCAGTCTGGAGGAGAGGCTCTGACTCCTCAGTGTTTTGACTGTCTGCCCTGGGAGCTGTGTGGGTCTAGAGGACCCTCCCTTCTGGCCTGGAGACTTCAGTAATACGCTCTAAAGGGAAGCATGGATAAAAGAGGTATTGAGGACAGAAATCAAGAAATTCTTGGAAACGAATGAGAATGCTGAAACAACATACCGAAATCTCTGGGATAGTTTGAAAACATTCGTAAGAGGTAAATTTATAGCACTGAGTGCCTTCATCAAAAATCAGGAAAGAGCCCAAATAAATAGTCTTATGCTCCAATTCAAATCCCTGCAAAAAGAGGAACAAACCAATCAATCCCAAAGCTAATAGAAGACAGGATATAACTAAAATCAGAGCTAAAATCAACGAAATTGAGAACAACAACAAAAAATACAAATTATCAACAAAGAGTTGATTCTTTGAAAAAATAAACAAGATCAACAGACCCCTTGCCAACCTTACCAGAAGGAAAAATGAAGTGAAGCAAATCAACAAAATCAAAGACAAAAATGGAGATATCATCACTGAGTCAACCAAAATCCCGAAGATTATCAGAACTTATTTTGAAAAATTATTCTTTGCCAAGTTTGATAATCTGGAAGATATGGACAAATATCTGGCCATATACAACATTCCCAAATTAACACCAGAGGACATTGAAATTCTAAACCAAGTATTCTCAGGTAGGGAAATCGAATTAGCAATCAAAGGCTTCCAAAAAAGAAAAGCCCGGGACCTGATGGATTCATGGCAGAATTCTACCAGACTTTCAGAGAAGAATTAACACCAGTCCTCTACAAGCTTTTCCATAAAATTGAATGCGTGGGAACACTCCCAAACACTTTTTATGAAGCAAATATAACACCAATACCAAAACCCAACAAAGATACATCAAGAAAACTACAGACCAATTTCCCTGATGAACAAAGACACTAAAACCCTTAATAAAATTCTAGCTAATCCGATCCAAAAGTACATTAAAAAGATAAAACATCATGATCAAATGGGTTTCATACCAGGAAAACAGGGCTGGTTCAACATATGCAAATCAAGAAATGTAATTCACCACTTAAACAAAATTAAAAATAAACATCAGATAATCATCTCAATCGACACGGAAAAGGCATTTGATAAAATTCAACATCCTTTTATGCTCAAAACACTGGAGAAGATAGGGATCAAAGGAAGATACTTTAACTATGTAAGATCCATTTACAACAGACCCACAGCCAACATTATGCTCAATGGAGAAAGACTGAAAGCATCTCCACTGAATTCAGGAACAAGACAAGGCTGTCCACTTTCCCCGCTCTTATTCAACATAGTCACCGAAACCCTAGCCAGAGCTATCAGACAAGAGAAGAAAATTTAAAAAATTTGAATAGGAAAAGAGGAAGTCAAGTTGTTTCTCTATTTGCTGATGACATGATCCTATAACTAGAAGACCCAATTAATCAGGAGACTTTGAGAGCTTATAAACAATTTCAGCAAAGTGGTTAGCTGTGAGATCAACATTCATAAATCATTAGCTTTCTTATACTCCAGCAACAAGTCCACTGAAGAAAAAATCAGGAACTCTGTCCCATTCACAATCTCTTTAAAAAAATAAAATAAAATACTTGGGCATAAATTGTATAAAGGATATTAAAAACCTCTACAATGAAAACTATCAAACATTAAAAAAAGAAATTGCAGAAGATCTGAGTAGATGGAAAAACATTCCATGTTCTTGGTTAGGCAGAATCAATATAATCAAAATGGCCATTCACTGAAAGCCCTATATAGATTCAATGCAATCCCCATCAAGATACCAATGGATATAGAAAAAGCAATTCTCAAATTCATTTGGTATAACAGAAGGCCCAGAATAGCCAAAACATTACTTAGCAAGATAGAGGAAGCAAGAGTTGTCACAATTCCTGACCTGAAATATACTATAGGGCTATAGTAACAAAAACAGCATGGTATTGGTATCAAAACAGAATTGAAGATCAGAGCTGAAATCAATGAAATTGAGAACAACAACAACAACAACAAAAAAAAACAATAAAAAGAATTGATGAAATAAAGAGCTGGTGCTTTGAAAAAATAAATAAGATAGATAAACCCCTAGTGAATCAACTAAAAGAAGGAGAGAAATGAAGCAAATCAGTATAATCTCCAATGAAAAGGGAGTGGTCACCACTGACCACATGGAAACCCAAGAAATTATAAGATCATATTTTGAAAACCCATACTTCTCCAAATTTGATAATTTGGAAGAAATGGGTAAATTTCTTGACACATACAACATCCCTAAATTGACACAGGACAATATTGAATTCCTAAACAACCCAATCACAGGCACTGAAATTCATATTGCAATTAAAAGTCTATCAAAGAAGAAAAGCTCAGGACCTAATGGCTTCCCTGCTGACTTTTACCACACTTTTGAGGAGGAACTAATACCTGTCCTTATTAAGTTATTTCAAGAAATTGAAAAGGAAGGAACTCTCCAATCCACTTTTTATGAAGCAATCTTAACTCTGATACCAAAACCCAGCAAGGATACATCAAAGAAACAAAACTACAGACCAATATCCCTGATGAACCTTGATGCAAAAATCCTTAATAAAGTCCTAACAAACCGTATTCAAAAACTTATCAAGAAGATAATCCATCATGGTCAAACAGGCTTCATCGCAGTTATGCAGGGCTGGTTCAACATACGCAAAACAATTAACATAATTCACCACTTTAATAGAATCAAGGACAAAAACCATATGATCATCTCAATGGATGTGGAAAAGGCCTTTGATAAAATCCAGCACCCTTTTATGCTCAAGACTCTAGAGAGGATAGGGATCAAAGGATCATTTCTGAATTATGTAAAGGCTATATATGCTAAACCCTCAGCTAGTATAATAATAAACGGAGAAAAACTGAAAGCATTTCCACTAAAGTCGGGAACAAGACAATGTTGTCCACTCTCACTACTTTTATTCAATATTGTTCTTGAGACCCTAGATGGAGCTATTAGGCAAGAGAAAGAAATTAAAGGGATTAAAAATAGGAAGAGAGGAAGTCAAACCCTCCCTTTTGCTGACGACATGATCCTGTATCTGGAAGATCCAAAAAACTCCATCAGTAAACTGCTGCAACTCATAGATAGATTTAGCAAAGTGGCAGGATACAAGATCAACACCTATAAATCAATAGCTTTCCTATGCACTAATAATAATAAGACTGATGAAGAAATCAGGAAATCCCATTCACAATATCCTCGATATGAATAAAATACTTGGGAATGAACCTCACAAGGGAAATCAAAGATCTCTACAATGAAAATTATCAGTCATTGAAGAATGAAATCCATGATGACCTTAGAAGATGCCCTTGGTTAGGCAGAATTAATATAATAAAAATGGCTGTTCTGCCAAAAGCTCTGTATAGATTTAATGCAAACCCTATTAAGATACCCATGTCATTCTTTACAGACATAGAAAAAGCAATTCTCAAATTCATTTGGAACAATAAGAAACCTAGATTGCCAAAACATTACTAAGCAAGAAAGACATATCAGGCAGTTTTGCCATACCAGATCTAAAACTATACTATAGAGCTGTAGTAGCAAAGACAGTATGGTACTGGTATCAAGATAGGAAAGAAGACCAATGGACTAGAATAGAAGACCCTGAAACAAACCCTCAAATCTTTAAACATATGATTTTTGATAAAGGAGGACAAAATATTACATGTAGGAGATACAGCCTTTTCAACAAATGGTGTTGAACAAACTGGACAGCCACTTGCAGAAAGTTGAAATTAGACCCATATCTTTCTCCTTGCATGAGAATCATATCAAAATTGTTCAAGGAGCTAGGAATTCAACCAGCTACCTTGCAACTGATGGAATACAAATTAGGTCCAACACTTCAGCATTTGGGAGTAGGCAAAGACTTTCTCAACATGTCTCCGAAAGTGAAGGAAGTAAACTCAAAAATCAGTGATTGGGATGCCATAAAGCTAAAAAGCTTTTGCACTACAAAGGAAATAATTTAAAAAGTCAAGAAGTTTCCTACAGAATTGGAGAGAATCATTGGCTGTGATTCCTCTGACAGGGGTCTCATATCCAGAATCTGCAAAATCCTCGAAAATCTCAACTACAAAAACACAAACAACCCAATCAATAAATGGGCCCAATCAATGAATACATGAGAAAGTGCTCTAAGTCATTAGTAATCAGAGAAATGCAAATGAAAACTACATTAAGATATTACCTCATGCCAGTTAGATTGGCAAAGATGAAGAAATTAAGCAATTTTAGATGCTGGAGAGGTTGTGGAGAGATAGGCACACTAGCACACTGTTGGTGGAACTGCAGACTGGTACAGCCCCTCTGGAGGGCAGTGTGGAGAATCCTCAAAAAACTAGGGATGAGCCCACCATATGATCCTGCTATTCCTCTCTTGGGTATTTTTCCAGGGGATTTGGAGTCAGCACACTACAGTGACACAGAGAAATCGATGCTCATAGCAGTTCAATTTACAATAGCTAAATTATGGAAAAACCCAGATGTCCCTCACTGGATGAATGGATCCAAAAACTGTGGTACATATATACCATGGAGTTTTACTCAGCAATTAGAAACAATGATATTGCAGTTTTTGAAGGTAAACGGATTGCTTTGGAGAAATTGTGCTGAGTGAAATCAGCATAACCCAGAGATTCAAGGGTTGAATGCCTTCACTCATCTGTGGAGGCTGGAGATAGACCCTGGCCATTGAGAAAGGAGGTCTATTATCATGTTTTAAATCTTTATAAGGTGTAATGTCATACAACATAAGGCATTTGTAGAGATGTATTGGGAAGGAGTTGGGGAGGGTTAAAGGTGGTTAATTGGAGGGGGGCTCTTGGGGGTAAATCTAATTTTCAGAATATATATATATATATATATATATATATATATATAAAATTTGATTAGAAGTTTGCTTGATTGTTCAACAAATAAATTTCTGAAAACAAAAACAGAATTGAAGACCAATGGAACAGAATAGAAGATTCTGAGATGAACCCACAAATCTTTAACCATCTGATATTTGACAAAGCGGGACAAAGCATAGTGTGGAAGAAGGACACTCTGTTCAACAAATGGTGTTGGACAACCTGGACAGCCATGTGCATTCAACTGAAATTGGATCCTTACCTCTTACCCTGCACAAAAATCAAATCAAAATGCTTTAAGGTTCTGGAAATTAAACCAGCAACTTTACAACTGCTTGAAGATAAAGTAGGATCAACACTACATGACATAGGGGTTGGCATAGCCTTCTTCAACAAGACTGTCATAATGCAAGCATTAAAGCCAAGAATAAATGAATGGGATGCCATTAAACTAAAAAGCCTCTGCACAGCTGAAGAATTAGTCAAGAGTGTCAAGAGAGAACCTACATAATGGGAGAAAATCTTTGCCTGCTACACCTCCAACAGAGGGCTAATGTCCAGATTATATAAAGAACACAAAAAGCTGAACACCAAACCCAAAAATAATCCAATCAATAAATGAGCTAGGGAGCTAAATAGAAATTTCTCAAGAGAGGAAGTCCAAAAAACCCATAAATATAATAAGAAAATACTCTACATCACTAGCAATAAGAGAAATGCAAATAAAAACTTCACTGAGATTCCATCTCACTCCTGTCAGAGTAGCAAAAATGAGGAATATGAACAATGACAGATGATGGAGGGGTTGTGGGAAGAGAGGAACACTATCACCTTGTTGGTGGGACTGCTAGCTTGTACTACCACTCTGGAAAGTGTTGTGGAGACTCTTCAGAAAACTAGGACTGGAACCACCTTATGACCTAGCTATCCCACTCCTGGATATTTTTCCAAAAGAGCTAGAATTGGCATATTACAGAGGTACTGCTTCATCAACATTCTTAACAGCTCAATTTATTATAGCTAGACTATGGAACCAACTCAGATGCCCCTCACTGGACAAGTGGATTCAAAAACTGTGGTACATATGTACAATGGAATTCTGCTCTGCTGTTAGAGAAAATGACATCATGGCAATTGCAGCCAAATGGATGGAAATGGAAAAAATTATGCTAAGTGAAATATCCCAAACTCAGAGACTCAAGGGCCGAATATATTCTCTCATATGTGGAAGCTAGAATACAATCGGAAAGCTAATAATAACCTCAACATGTGTGAATTTTTACACAAACAGGGGGAAACATGCCTATGACTCTGGGGGATGAAGGGAAGGATGCAGTGTGTGTGGGGGGAATAGGAAGGATATCAAGGTGGCTGGAGGGAGTATGGGGTGTCAACCCAGTGGGGAAACTTCGACTTCCATGAGAAGTCCAACTAACACGGGGGCTAAGTAGGGAGAAACATGGGATTGAGGGGAACCCAAACAGGGAGCCCATGGAATGGCATCAGCCTTGGCTTGCTCTATCATTATGCATGTGTTCATGATTGTATGGCAACAATTCCCTCCTAAATGTAATACTATCTTGAATGAATAAAAAAAAAACAATGAAAGAAGATAGCACATTTTCAAGCCTCAACAATGAGCTCATATTCTCAGCATCTCTTCACCCAACCTATCACAAGAGTCTCCTCAAATCTCTTTATTTCTAATCTCCTGAGTATTCAGTATAATTTTTATCAATACCTTGAAATGTAAGTCAAGTGATTTCCATCCCCTCCAACTTGAATGACTTCCCAATAACTACCAAACTGAGTCTTTAATAGGCCACTCCAGTTGTTCATGACCTTTCTTCAATTCATTTTTTCATGTTCATTGCTCTAGGCCCCTAATCCCATCCAAATAACCCTCTCACTCCCAGTACACAAAATGGTTTTAATGCCAGATGCCTTTCCCACTTTATTTTTTAAAACTTTTAAAATTATACCCAGGCTTCCCAGACACACTTTCAGAAGTTTTTATCTGTTATTAGAATTTTATCAACTGTCAACAAATTATAATTGTATCTATTTATGGGTATAAAGTGATACTATGACACATATATATATACAATATGGAACAAATTATCCAGGTAACAAACATATTCACCATCCCCAAGACTTAATCCAATTACCTATACACTGCTGATTGTCTGAATGCACACATACCACCTATATTGATTCTTTCTTGTTCATCAGTTACAATTTTGAATCCACTGGAGATTGAAGGGTCCTTGAGAAAAATTATCTTGGTGTTCACCTTTTTAGTTTCCATAGTTCTCAACTTAATGCACTGAAGTTTGTACTCAATGAAAAACACATTGTAGCAATTTACCAAAAATATTAAAATGCTAACAACCCAAATAACACTTTCCCCTCACATGTACTTTTTAAAATCTATAGGACTGGAGAAAACTCTATCACACACATATTGCTGGAACTAATGGAAAATTGTTGAGTCACTCTGGAAAATAATTTGGCAATTTGGTATAAAATTATATGTCCAACTGCCATATAATGCAATTGAACTCCTGAGCATTTATCTTAGGAAATAAAAATTTAAGTTCACACAGAAACCTTGCATCGACCATGTTTTCTAGTTTCTGTGTTTGTTATTTTTACATCTGGTCCTTGCTGACTAGAAAGAGAGTCCTCCTCTTTGAGTTAGCAGTTGGGATTCCCAGCAAAGGACTCCCTGTTCTCACCAGTGTGCCTGTCATGCACAGATAAACCAACCAAACACTAGATTCCTACAGCTTGCTTGCACAGGATTCTTACACTTATCGGACACCAATGTCCCCCTGCCCAAACCACCCCAGGGCCAAACATTAGGCAGCCTCTACAGCGTGGAGGATAGTGAAATTATTCATCTCAAGCAATCCTCAACTTGCTGAGGCCATTTTCCCTTGATTTTCCTTTCCTTCCTGAGAAATCTATAGTAAGGCTCTCCAAAATCCCCCATCCTTGCCCCGCTGGTGCCCTAGCTCAGAGGATCTCCTCCAGGATGCCTCCCAGAGTCCTCATGTGGTGTGGAACGTTCTCCTGCTGGGATCTATGAGTGATACCCTACCTTTTCCAAAGCAATGTCTCCTGATCTAGTGGCTTCACTGTACTTGAATAAAAGCAAAATCTCAAGTACATTTTACTACAAATCTGTGCATGAGTATTCATAGCAGCTTTAGTGATAATAGCTGAAAACTGGAAATAATCCAAATATCCTTCAGATTGATTAAACAAATTGTTGTATCCAATCATGGCTATTTTTAGTAATAAAAAGGAATAAACTTTTGATACATGTAACAATTTTTATGAGTTTCTAGAGGATTATATTGGATGAAAAAAAAGCCAATTCCAAAAGGTTATATAGTTGATGATTTTGTTTACTGTACATACTATTCTTAAAGAGACAAAGTTATAGAAATAAACAGATTAGCTCTTGCCAGGGGTCAGAGGTATGGGCAGAGGTAGGATGGAAGTGGATGTGGATGTAAAGGGCAACATGAGGCATTCTTGTGGTGATGGCGCCATTCTGTATCTTGACTGTATCAGTGTCAAGATCCTAGTTATGATACTGCATTATATCTTTGAGAAATGTTACAACTGGGGAAAACTTGACACATTCACTTGCATGTGAATCTATAATCACCTCAAAATAAAAAAATGCAATGAAATGGTGACCTGTCAGTGTCTGTAAAAAAAAGATCTTTTATCCAAAGTAACTCACCTTGCAGATAAATTATGCTCCTGATTATTACATTCTAGACCACGATAGCTACATAATTAAAACTCACACTTATAAACACACATATTATATAATCTTGCTTGTCATGGGTGCCCATGGGGCAAAAAGAAGGATGACAGAAAGCCTCCACATGTCATATCATAGCATCTGATCTTAAGAAAACTCAAGAATAATATATAGGTGTGACTAACAGTTTCAAAGTGATTATTTATTATACAATTACTTTAGGAGAATCATTAAGATGGGACTAATATATCCCACCAAAGATCTTAATTACAAAGGGATGTAATTATCATAATTGTATAGTCAAGAGACCAAGTAAGGCTATGATGGAGTGGGGAACACTGATAAAGGGCAAAATTATGTCCAGAGAGATTGTGCATACGTGCCACAGTCCATCAAAGTCCAGTTCAAAGAAAAATGTGTGTATGCAGAAATCAATCAAAGAAATCCAAGTGAACACTAGATGTTTAAAAAATGCAAGAATGGTAAGAAATGGCTGCAGGGACTACCAAAAACTCCAGCAAGCAATCCTGAAGAACAGAAGCAAGTAGAGAACCCTGAGGATGGGATGCTGACAGAACTGGCTATCTAGAATGGGGGAGCATGAAGGCCTTGGCAGTAAATTAATGGGATTTAAAGGAAGTCCATGAAAATGAATAGGAAAATATTGAACAAGGTATAAGGTCAACGTGGGCAATAGGTGGCCCTTTACTTTATGGCTTGTTAGTGAGAAGAACTGTGGAGTTGCATCCTGGGCAAGTATCAGAAAGCAGTTCAGTGATAGCTGCCTCAGCTGTTGCTACCTTGCCCTTGGGCAGAGGGACGTCTCATGAATTTGATAGTTAGCATCTCATCCACATCCTGCTAACCACCTCTCTGCAGATAACCACTGGAGACATAAGCTACACTGCACATGCAGGGAGGAGCATTTGTAACTGTTTGGGGCAGAAGTCAGGAAAATTGTTAGAAATGTGTCTGGTTTAGCTAGGTAATGAGAGGGCTAGATGTGTGATGCATGTTAAGGAAGTGGTCATTTAAGGCTTAACTCCCTGCTACAGTAAGCAGCACCAATCGTAGATTTACTTAGAGGTAACAGTCTCAAGTTTGTTTTTGTTGGTTTATTTACATTGGTGCGTGGCCACTACGAAGGAAATTTGGCCCTCATAAGGAGATTTTTCTGGAGAAAGTCAAATTCCCATAGTGTATTAGTTTGAAGCAGCTACTTTAACAAAGTACAGCAACGGGGATGCCTTAACAACATGAATTTATTGTCTCATGATTGTGAAGGTTTGAAACCCCAAATAAAGATGCTCTGAGTGTTGGTCCTTGTGAAGGATCATATGGAGCAGCCTTTCTCCTTGGCTTACAGGTGGCTGCATTCTCCCAATGTTCCCTTATATCATCTTCCTTTGAAATGTGTCTGTGTCTAAATTTCCCCATCTATAGGTTCACCATTCATATATGAATTAGACTCCACCATAACACTGTCATTAACATGCCTCTAAAAAGACTGTATCTCCAAACAAGGCAATATTCTGAGGTCCTCGGGTTTAGCAATTCAACATATAAATCTTGGTGAGAAATAATTCAAAACATAATCTGTGGGAAGCCACACATGAGGCAATGACAATTATCTAGGCACTTACTGTCCCAAATTGCATTTACAATATAATGAATTTGACCTTACAGATAATAAGAAATTGGTCTAAGATTGGCCTCAGACCATTTGACTCAGTTGAAGGCAGTCAGCCTAGTTACTGTCCTACCAGAACTTGGAAAGGAGTGACCCCAGATCCAGATAATGGGGTTTGGGCAGCATTCACAGTGAGAAAGGGAAGCTAAAGAGGCCCTGTGAGTGAACCTTTCAAACAGTTTGATGCAGTTGTTTTTCTTTCTTATTTAAATGTAGAGAAATTAATGTATTATATGTTCTGCTAACCTGCAAGTGCCAGAGGGTGCCAGAGGGTGCCCTCCATTTAAGGAAAAGCTATAGGTGGAGAGAGGGGTAGTAATGTGATATATAAATTGTACCCCCAATCCACTACTTGTGCCAAGAGACACCCCTAGACATTCCTAAACTTTCTGACCTTTTGTCACTGGTGAGTTGGTCTGAAGTAACCCTACCTAAAGCTTTCATTTAGACAGTGCCCCAAGGATTGGATAATCAGCAGTCTCAGTTATACTGTCTTTAATGGCAGTGTTACCAATGTTGTCTTATGGATCTTAAATGTCCCCCAAAGACTATGGACTAAAAGCCTGGTCACCAGCCTGTAGCACTATTAGGAGGTGATGGAACCTTTAGGAAATAAGGTCTAATAGAAGACAGTAGGTCATTGGAGGTATGTCCTTGGAGTAGCTATTGGGAACCCTGGCCCTTCCTTCTGCTTTCTTTCTGTCTCTATCTCCATCTTATCCTACTCCCATGAAGCAAGTAGCTTTTCTCCACCACACACTGCCTGCCATGATGTTCTGCCTCACCACAGGCCCAAATACAAAATAGTCAAGTGACCATGAACTAAAATATATGAAACTATGATTCAAAATAAATCTTTCCTCCTTATAAGATCATTATACCAGGTATTTTGTCAATGTGATGGAAAGCTGACTAACACACTGAAGTTCAACAAAATGTAAACAAAATTATATAATCAAATTGCATAATGAAAATAATATTCAGGGACATGCTCACAAAGTTTTTTGAGATTATGGGGGTAGAGTTACAATGCCTAATGTCTCTGAGAGTCAACCCTCTACTATCCAGAATGAAGCTGAGCACCTTATTGCACTTACTGGGTATGGAAGACAGTGCATGCCCCTCCTGGGCATTCTACTTGGCCTTTTGTATCAGTTAATCTGAAAATGAACATCTTTTGATGCACAAGAGGCTACATGGGAAGCAAGCTGTGATGTACTTTTCACCTTTGAATGTTGGTGAAATGTTGGGGATGAGTTTGTCATGAGGCAAGACAGGTCACATTGCTTTGGATATCATCCCTGCTTGCTCTTGTTTGATGGACTTGTGAGCCTCTTTGATGGCTATCAGTGATGCTACATCACTGGTGACAGTTTTTTCTCAGTCTCTGGCTTGCTTTTCATATTCTTAATGGCACTTTTTAATAAATGGAAGTGTTTATATTTGATGAAATCAATTTTACTAATTTTTCATGACTAGCATGTTTGATTTGTTATTTATTCAACTATTTTTTAACCATAACATAAACATGGTTCAACATAATACATGTATATGTTTATTTAGTTTTCATCAAAAACCTATAGAGTAGACATCTCCATTTTATGGATAATGAAACTGAGGACAGAGAGATAACTTCCCTAATGTCACATAGTTAACAAATGACTGAGTGGGATTCAGGCACAAGATTCTCACTAAATTCTGTGCTCAGTCACCAATGTTATCCTATTATTAGTATTAATCGATATGCGTCTCCTCCTTTAGTCTATGTGTTCCGTGAGAGCAAGCCTGCTTTCCTGTCTTTGTAATCCTTGCACCCAGCTCAGTACCTGTGCACGGTAGATATTGATTAGTACCCAAAGAATGAGTAGATTAAAGAATGAGGAGGTCTTCACCCCTTCACTATCAGGGAATTTTGGTTTGACATTACAGGAGTAATAGTCATGTTATTTCAACCTGGATGCGTTTGTACCATCAATGCACCTACTGACCTTTGAATACACATCAAGTTTTCTGGAACTATTCACTTTCAGGGCTTTCCTCTTAAAATTAAAGCATTGAATATTATAAAATAGATATTTGTAAGTCATATGGTTACTGGAAGTGGGGATTGTTGACCCATATGGCTAAAGGAAATTCTATTGCATAAGTGCCTATGTATTAAAAAATATTACGTCAAGCAATTTAAAAAAATGCATATGAAGTATTACAAAAACTAACTTTTATTCTCCTAGTTCCATTGGGGAATCATGTTCACCATAATATCCTATTATTATATCTAGTCAAATCTATTATATCTAAAGAATATTGTTATGTATATAAATAGAATGCATTTCTGCCAGAAAGAAATTAGTTTGTCACATTTGAAGTAATATTACTAGCAAATTCATCAAATAAATTTATAAGAATTTATTTTTGAAAAAATTAGTACTAATTCACTCTTGGTGTTGTTGCCTACTACACTAGCATACTTACTTAGGTAAGAAAATTTATGTGAGTTTCTCTAAGCAGTTCAGTGACGATGCATATGAATTATGCTATAATTGTTGTAATTAGCATTCATCAAAACAGTAACATCCTTTTACATATAGGCAAGGTATAAAACTCCTTCTCAGATTTAAAACTGCTAAATAAATCACTGCTAATTTGTGCTTTATAGTTGAATGTCCATTGTGATTTACCTATTCTAATTTATGTCAGTCTTAATGCAAAAGATATTTTTTTCAGAAATTTTAGCCTTGCAATATGACTTAAATATAATTGTAAGTGGAGTTTACTGAAGTCAGATCTGATTGTTGGCCATAAATGTAATTTCATTTGTTCTTAGTAGTGCTTGTCAAAGCACTTCACAACTATTTGACTTTTTATAAATTAAAGCCTACCCTAATTTTCTAATTTATATTCATGTTTAAGGGAATAATTTCTTTACCACACAGGTAACATGCATGTGAAAATATATCTTAAAAGTAAGTAAAAGGATGCTGGTTTATTAAAACAACACTTAGGAAATGTTTTTTAAAACAATCTCTTATTTTTTCACCAGATTTGGGCATTTTAGAGAAAGATGTCTTGAAAATTCCAGATGTTTCTCTTATTATTATAGTTGTCATTTAAGTTATTCCTAGCAATATATCATATTAATTGTCCTTAATGGGCATAATAAATAACTGTAATAGTGATGATGAAAATAAATAAACGTTCATGGAATGAGTTGAATTTCACAATGTTTCTGGGTGGGTATGATTGGCAACATAATTAATTTTCCTCAGTAGGCAATATTATTTTACACACACACACACACACACATTTTTCTTTGGAGATGGGCTCTCTCTTGTTAATTACTGAAGCTTGGCTCAAACTTGCTGTTCCTCAGACTCAGCCACCTGGGTAGCTGAGATTATTAGGTGTGTATCACCATGCCTGGACAAAATCCATTTTTATTAGAATATTAGGAATTCCTGTAGCCAAAATTTTAATATGCACAATAAATTCAGCCAAATTCAAGGATGATATCTTATGAATATCTCTGCTAAAAGAGAAATGCATAAATATTGTGCTGTATAATACTGTCCCTAAAAATGTCAGGATGATAGTAAAAATGACCATAAACATCAACTACAGAGAGATGGAAGGGATTCCAAAAGTTTTAGATTAGAGAATATGGAGGAATATCCAAAACAAAAACCCGACTAAGCATTTTCTAAAATTGTACTTCTTGAACTTTAGCCCTTGAGAGTCTGATACAATGGACCTGGATTCAGGCTCATTTCCACATTTTTTCATATGCACCTTAGAAGACTCCAGTGAAGGATGTCCCATGCTACTGAGAAACATGGTCTGGAAAGATTACAGTACCAGGCAAGTTGCCAACAGTGGGGTCTCTGACATGTGGAGCAAGGCTGAAACCAGTGTGATCACAGAGTGCAGGATAGCCTGAAATGATGCTCCAGGGGTTCCTTGTCCAAGGTCAGATTGGACTTAAGGAGTCAGGTAGGACTGAAGGTACACTCAGAAGACAAGGCAGTCCTGGCTGAGGACAGGAAAAAGTCCCAGGGACCAAGAGAAAGACAGCTCCTGACACTCAGTACTTCTCCCTCTTCCACCTTCCGCATACCCAGCAGCCAAGTGGAGAATGGCTCTCCCAAAAGAGCCCAGAGCTTGGGAGGGGCAAGGAGCCACAAACTTGCTAGGGTTGCCCTGATGCTAGAAAGGTTTCCTGAACAGGTGTTAAGTGGAAACAAAAAAGAACAAAGAAAAGCAGAAGAACCAGGGGCTCGGATTATGAATACACTGATAGAAGACTCCTCCTGGATATGTAAAGTTGACATTTGCTTTGCCAATGTCACTGCTGTGAGTAAAACAGCTTCCTGGAGTTTACTTAGAGAAATGCGGAGAGTTGTGATACCACCAGCAAATTCCAGTTCAGGTGCCCATTAAGTTCATCTGAGGAGTATTAAAATCCCTCCCCCACAGATTTCATTTGATAAGCCTTACACAGTGTTTAAGAACTTGTTTTTAAATATTGTTCCTGTTAATTCTTATTTTCAGTCAGTAATTGTGAACCACTGTACTAAAACATATAAAGTTAGCAAACGCCTGAATGTTGCCTTTGGTTTATCAAGAGTTTATTGCTTAAAATGTCTTATGTTTATTAATTAGTGCAATTAGCATACAATTTTCCATGAGTATTTGAAGTGTTGCTTAGTGTTTTCATGCCTTTCGTCATAATTCAAGTCAACCTGTTTTAACTAGAGTCCATCACCAATCATTCCATTGGTGTTTTGTGGTTACTTTTGTTTTACTTAATGATCTATGGAAGACAACTAAAGTGTGACTAAAATTTTCACATCAAAAAATATTTCTGAGAAAGGAAAAAGGTCAAGGCCTACTTAAGCCTACAAGATCAAAAGGAAGAATCCTGCTATTCCCAAAGCCCACCTAAATGTAATCTTTAGCAAAATGCCAAATTGTAAAATGTAAATTTTGTGCAATACAATCTCTTTGGTGTAATGAAACTTTCATTATCAAGGGGAATTGAGCATAGAATGACATGGTGTGACCATGACAGGCTGCGACCCTCAGATGAGCAGAGGCAAGGTTGACATCAAGTAATGACGGTAAGGTTTATGTAGAGTTTTTTCCTCAATTAAGTGGAGATTGTAAAGCAGATGGAGAGAAAGTACCAGGAAACTGGGTTTTGTTATCTGTCTAAAAAGAGAAAGAACTACTAGGTGAGGGAGCTGCATTCTTGAGCTAATTATGAGAGCTTAAAAACACATAAATCATATTTCACTTCCAAAAGGCAAGATGTTAAAAAGCTCATATAGCAAAAATTTAAGGAAAATAGCCCCAAACCATTGGATTTTTGGCCATTTTTTAGCACAGACTAGAAAGGCTTTTCATTCCTGAGAAAATCATGTAGTGAGCCATTTACAGAAACTGCAATAGAGTGCTCCTGGGGAGGACACAGACCCTCCCCTGGGACCCACCCATCTTTTTCTGCAAACTACTAGTTACTTTCCAACTTCCTAAATTCATCCAAATCCACATGGCTAGTATGGAGGTCCATTGACAGTTTTGTGTGACCCGCATATCCTAATAGCATTCAGTTGCCTCTGGGGCAAGCATCCAAACGAGGCTGGGCAAACCACTGCTTTCTTCTGAGAATTTGGAATGTGTCTAAGAGATTCTTACTTGTTTTGATTGGTCTCCTGAGACGAAGAGAAGAATTCCTCAGAAATGAATACAGAAACCACTTGCCATCATAATAATTATAAAACTACACCACCAAATATCAAGTTTGCAATGTGAGAGAAGATGTATAAGTGAAAAAAGAAGCACAGACTGACAGAAAGAATGTCAGTGGCAATTTATAACAATGAACCAAATACACTTCATTCCACCCTACACTAGTCTAAAGTGGGTGCTCATGATTATAATCAGGAAATACCTAAATAAAGTAACTATAGGGTTGTTCAAAAAGGTCCAAGGCCAAATACCCAGAAAAGGAAGAAGATTTTGAAATCAACAAAGAATTACACTCCAGAATGAAGTAGAATGGGTAGAGTTGAGATCAAACTGACTAAAGATATTTGCAAAAATAAAAAGGAAAAAAACATCAGACTTAAGCTATGATCCAAAGGTAAGATTATGGGCACATGGTACCCATAAAGTTTGGTTACTTTTGGACTAGCCAGATTGGAGAGGCTTCAAATAGCTGTCTTTGATTGAAGCAGGCAAGGCTCAAGAGTTCATATCTCAGAGCCCATTACTGGTTTGTGATGGAGACAGAGTAAGAAGGGTTTTGTTCAGGCTTTAGAAAATCTTGATTACAGGAAAGTAGAAAGGAGGACTCTTTTATTTTTTTCTCTGAGGGGGGGCATGTACCAGAAATTGAACGCAGGGATGCTATACCACCAGGTCACCAGCCTCCTGCAACACCATCAGGTTCCAAATTCAAGTCCTGGAACCTAGATACAAAAGGTACAACAAAACAAGGCTCCAGGCAGAAGCAGCTTTCTGGAAGAAGATAGTCATCAGAGAGGCAGTGTCTGATCTGACCCTTTGACCTGTAAGGAAGAAACACCTGGAAACTTGCCTTGCTTCCACACGGGGAACCTCAATTCAAATCTCCAGAGGAAGATTTTCAAAGACAAGGAATTAAATTAGAAAAGGTTCACCCAAAACTCCTCTACCGAGAACAGGAAGTGGGATAAAAATCTAGAATAAATTATTAATGATCTGATTACTAAAAGGAACAATGAGCTAAAAGGGACTAAGTGAGAAAACTAAAAAGATGAAAAATTCTATTATAAAGAAATAGACATACTGAAAAAGGAAGTAACCAAGATAAAATATTCAATTTAATGATAGATTAACTTCTATAGAAAACACAACCTCAGATCTTGAACAAAGAACTAATGAGAATGAGGATAGGCTGACTAAACTTGAGTGCACAGATGACAATAAAGAAAAAAACTCACAAAACACGAGTAAAATTTTCAAAATGTCTGGGATGAAATGAGAAGAAACAATCTAAGAGTAATTGAGATACAGGAAGAAATAAAAATGCAAATTAATAGCATAAAGAACATTCTCAATGAAATAGTTAAATGTTTTCCATTATAAAGAGTCAGATATGCTCATCTAGGAAGCTCATAGGACACTCATTAGGCCTTAGCAAATGAGAAACTCACTGAGACACATCATATTAAAATAGTATGGTATTGCAATACTTATATCTGACAAAGTAGATTTCAAACATAAACTAATCAAAAGAGGTAAAGAAGGCCACTACATTCTAGTAAAGGACACAATACAACAGGAAGATACAACCATAGTAAATACATACTCTCCAAACACCAATGCTCCAAACTATGTGGAAAAATGACTCCATGACATAAAACCACTTGTGGACTTCAACACGATATTACTGGGAGACTTTAATACTACTCTGTCACCAATAGACAGATTGTCAAAGCAAAATAAAAAATAAAAATAAATAAATAAAAACAAGAGATCTCCGACCTAAGCAACTCCATAAATCAAATGGATGTACACCTATAGAATATTCCACCCCAAATTAGCCTATTACACCTTCTTGTCAGCAGCACAGAGATCCTTTTCCAAAATAGATCATATTCTAGTTCACAAAGGAAATCTCAGCAAGTATAAAAAGAACATATTATTCCATGTATCCTTATCAGACCATGACGCCATGACCCTAGTGATTAAAAGCAAAATTTACAAGAGAAAACACACATATACATGGAGATTGAATAATACCTTATTAAATGAAGAATGTATCCAAGAAAATATGAGAGCATAAATCAAGAAATTCTTAGAAGCAAATGGGAATGAAGACACAATATATTGAAAGATTTGGAATAGCATGAAAGCATTCTCAAGGGGGAAATTTATAGCACTGAGTGCCTACATTAAAAATCAGGAACGATCTTGAATAAATAAGCTTATGGTCCACATCAAAGCCCTGCAAAAAGAAAAACAATCTAATCCCAAAGCCAGCAGAAGATAGGAAATAATCAAGATCAGAGCTGAAATAAACAAACAAACAAACAAACAAACAAAAGAATCAATAAAAAAAGAGCTGGTTCTATTAAATAAATAAATAAAATTGACAGAGCCCTAGCCAATCTCACTAAAAGAAGAAAGGAATTGAAGTACATCAACAAAATCACCAATGAAAAGGGAGCAATCACGACTGACTCCATGGAAATCTAATGGATTATCAGAACATATTTTGAAAAACTATACTCCTCTAAATTAAATAATCTGGAAGACATGGACAAATTTTTAGACACATACAATAGCCCCAAATTGACACAGAATGATACTGAAATCCTAAATAGCCCAATAACAGGCACCAAAATCCATATAGCAATTCAAAGCCTTCCAAAGAAGAAAACCTCAGGACTTGATGGATTCCAGGCTGAGTTTTACCACATCTATTAGGAGAAGCTACCATCTCTCTTTATTAAGCTATTCCAAGAAACTGAAAGGGAGAAAACTCTCCCAAACATTTTTTAAGAGGCAAGCATAGCTCTGATACCAAAATCCAACAAAGACATATCAAAAAAAGAAAACTACAGATCAATATCCCTGATGAACATTGAAGCAAAAATTCTTAGTAAGGTTCTAGCAAACTGCATTCAATAACACATCAAGAAGATAATTCATCACAATCAAGTGGACTTCATTTCAGGTATGCAATGCTGGTTCAACATACAGAAATCAATAAATGTGATTCATGACTTAAACAGATTAAGGACTAAAATCTTGTGATCATCTCAATTGATGCAGAATACCCCTTTGATAAAATCCAGGACCCATTTATGCTCAAAACTCTAGAGAAAATAGGGATCAGAGGAACCTATTTAAACTATGTAAAGGCCATATATGACAAAACCTCAACTAGTATAATAGTAAATGGAGAAAAGCTGAAAGCATTTCCACCAAACTTGGGAACAAGACAAGGCCACCTGCTCTCACCACTTTTATTCAATATAGTCCTCAAGACTCTAGCCATAGCTAGCAGGCAAGAGAAGAAAATCAAAAGAATAAGAATAGGAAGAGAAGAAGTCAAACTATCACTTTTTGCTGATGATGTGATCCTATATCTGTAGGATCCAAAAAACTTCACCAGAAAACTACTTGAGCTTATAAACAGATTTAGCAAAGTGGCAGGCTACAAGATCAACACTCATAAATCAATAGTTTTCCTATATACTAACAATAATAAGGAAGAAGAAGAAATCAGGAAATGGGTCCCATTCACAAAATCCTCAAAAAGAATAAAATACTTGGGAATTAATCTAACAAGGGAAGTAAAAGACCTCTACAACAAAAATTATCTAATATTGAAGAAAGAACTGAAGGAGACTTGAGAAGTTGGAAAGATGTTCCATGCTCTTGGTTTAGACAGAATTAATATAATTAAAATGGCCATTGTACCAAAAATGCTATACAGATTCAACACAATCTCCATCAAGATACCAATGTCATTATTTACAGATAAAGAAAAATCAATTCTTAGAGTGATTTGGAACAACAAGAAACTCAGAATATCCAAAACATTACTAAGCAAGAAAGACAAAACATTTGAATTCACAATACCAGACCTAAAATTACACTATAGAGCTGCAGTAACAAAAACAGCATGGTAATGGTATCAAAATAGGAATGAAGACCAATGAAATAGAATAGAAGACATGAGACAAGCTCACAAATCCTTAAACATCTGATCTTTGACAAAGAGGGTCCAAATATGACATGGAGGAGAGACAGCCTATTCAACAAATAGTGCTGGACAAACTGGGCAGCTAGTTGCAGGAAACTGAAATTAGATCCTTATTTCTCACCTCATAAAAATCAAATCAAAATGGATCAAGGAACTAAAAATTAAACTAGCTACCATACAAATTCTACAAGAAAAATTAGGAACAACACTCTAGCATATGGGAGTTGACAACAACTTCCTCAATAAGACTCCCAAATTGAAAGAATTAAAGTCAAGAATTAATGAGTGGGATGCCATTAAATTATGAAGCTCAGCCAAGGAATTGGTCAAAATTGTCAAGAGATAACCTACAGAATGGGAGCTAATCAAGGGCTGTGATTCCTTTGACAGAGGACTAATATCCAAAATTTACAAAGAATTCAAAAAATTTAATATCAAAACACAAATAATTCAATCAATAAATGAGCCATAGAGCTAAACAAGCTTCTCAATAGAGGAAATTGAGCAAGGCAATGAGTACATGAGAAAGTGTTCTAAATCGCTAGTAATCAGAGAAATGCAAATCAAAACTACTTTAAGATTTCACCTCACTCCAAAGATGAAGAATAAAACACAGTAACAGATGCTGGAGGGGTCATGGAGAGATAGGAACACTAGCACACTGTTGGTGGAACTTCAGACTGATAAAACTGCTCTGAAAGCAGTGTTGAGACTCCTCAAAATATTAGGGTTGGATCCACCATGCAAACCAGCTATCCCTCTTCTGGGTATTTTCCCAGAGGAGTTAGAATCAGCACATTACAGCAACACAGCAAAATCAGTGTTCATAGCAGCTCAATTTACAATAGCCAAATTATGAGACCAACCCAGATGCCCCTTACTGGATGAATGGATCCAAAAACTGTGGTGTACATATGCAGTGGAGTTCTACTCAGCAATTAGAAAAAAGGATATTAAGGCCTTTGAAGGTAAATGGATGGCAATGGAACAAATCATGCTGAGTGAAGTTAGCCAAGCCCAGAGACTAAGGGTTGAATGTTTTCGAGGCTGGAGCTAAACCTGGGCTTAGGTGAAAGGTAGTCAAACTCATGTATAAGAAAAAGGCACAGCAATGCATAATCTAGGGAAACCATAGATATGTGGGGGGTGGAGGGAAGAGGTGGGTGAGAGGAGAGAGGGAGGGAGGATAAGGAGGAATCTAGGGAGAAAATCAGTAATATAGCATACTGCCCTCCCCAGAAGCCAAATAATAGTTATGCAATCATTTAATTCTGAAATTCCACTATATATATATATAGTGGAATTTCAGAATTAAATGCATATATATATATATCACTTATAGGGGCAAAATCTAAAAGAACCAAGAGACTGGGGTGTTAGTGATGTGGGATTAACTCTGGTTTGGGAGCAAATGCTTTGTTACTTTGTATGTATTTATGATTATTCAACAATTCATCTCCTTAATAAAAAAATGAAATCATGTTAATATTATCTTTCCTGCCTTCTTAAAATGATGGTAGTGAAGCAGCCATATAACACTGGGAAAAGACTCTTAAAAAAAGGAAAGAAACAATATACAGGTAAAAGAAACACACAAAAATGACTCCCCCTCATATTTCCACCCATTCTAATCCCCACAGTGTCTTAAAGTTTCCCAGTAATAACTAGGAATGAAGCTGTTTGAAAGTGAACATAGGTAGAGACAACAATTCAGGATGCACAGAGATCGGCAGATGAAGCAGGAAGAAATGTACTTTTGTTATGTTGCTTCACACCAAGATGGCTTCAGAGTCAAAACAAAAATACAAAAAGACTAATCTTTTCTTCTTATTAATGTCATGGAGTCCCCAGGTTAAAATCTATATTCAGAGCATAAAGTTTACTCTTGAAATCTGTACCTGGTAAAAATTTACTACCAATGAAGAAGACAACATCTATCTTTTATTTAAACTAAGGTGTACTCATTATACCTTAGTTTTAATTAAGTTAGTGTGTGTTGAGAACCTACCATGTTCCATGAACACAATTAAGCCACAGAGAGCTTTGAGGAATAATAGAACAGTGAGTGATTCTGCTCGCTTACAAGGAGCTCACAGGCTAATGGTAGAATCAAATTGAAATATGAAATATTACAACACTTAAATGTATTAACTCTATAATAGGCACCTGAAGCCCAATAAGAACAAACAAGGAGGTAGAGTTGTGAAAAGGTTGCTGAAGAATAGGCTTTTCTGGCTGAAGGTCAGAGAAAAGAATTAATATGAGAAGATTAGATACCTAAGAAAAGAATACACAGAATGTAGAATAATCACTGAAATGGAAAATACAGTTTGAGACACAAATAAACAAACCAATAACAACAATAACAAAAAAATTGACTTATTAATACCTAATCAGTCTCTAAAAAAAGTAATGCAAAAAAGATTCCAAAAGGAAAATGCAGTAATTGTGGGTGACTGTATTCGTGAAAGCTGACAATCTTAGTTGGAATAAAGAAATTCAAAAAGATTTTCCATGAGAAAAAGAACACTCAGCCAGCAAGGAATGGAACATTCCAATTTCCACAATATATAGGGCCCCATGTTCTATTGTGGTTTCCTATGCCTATACCTCTGTTGGGTTTAAATTCTCCTGTGTGTGTACTATCAGACTAGGAAAATAATATTTGATAATATAAAAATAATATGTTAACAAACACCTGTGAATTATTTTTCTTGCCTATCTTGGAAGAATAGTTAGCATTTTTTTCCATAATCACTTGTAGTAAATTTTCACAACAAGTCATAGTAAGCATCATCATCTTTTTTGGACAGTTTGTCAACTATAGTCCTGTTACTATCATAGACTAGCTGGGAACTCATGGACCTTCTCCTTGGTGGCCCAAATGAAAGTATCCAGATTCCTAATCTTTTACAGTGATTTATATGCTGAGTTGTCAGATTTTTATACTTCCTTGCCTTTCAATTTCATATATGATTTTTCTTGTATAAAAGAGGAAAGCCGTAGAGGATTTTTCCCTTGTTCTCTTCTCTTCAAGAAAATAAAATTTTGAAAGCTCTGTAGTTTGCCCCATGGAACAAAGTCACAAATAGTCATAGATCTCCTAAACATCCTAGCAGTGTCATTATTTGCATTCAAGTTAAAAAAATGCAGAGCAAATAGAACTTAGAACCATAAGAGGTAAAAACATTTCATTATATTTTATTATCCCCAATTCAATTCCTAAAGCAATGTGTGAATTAAAATATTTTATCCAGCATCTTCAAGAAACCAATTTAAAATTACACAGCTTATAAGAAATTGCCAAAAATATTGCAGGAAGACGTTAATTTACTTCAAACCTATTAAATTCTACATTAATACATGCCATAATACACGTGCACTCGTTCTTAATTTCCTTTTGTAATTAAGCATACAAGATATAGCCTTCCTTACTCAATAAAGAATTTTAGTCCTCTTATTTGATCTCTCCCTTGTCCTCCTTTCTGCCTCTACTACCAAGTGCCAAAAGTAACTCTGGCTATTACCACCCTTCTTTTTTTCACTTAAAAGAGCAGTTCTTTCATACACTAACACACACTAAGTAGTAAGTTTCTACGCATCCTGGAACTGCCTTATGTATTAGAACCACCTTATCTTCATATCCATGGAGAGGAACTTCCACAAGTTTAATGCAACATAATCTTCCATATAATCATATGCATAAATGATCTAGAATTCAATGTCAGCAACATGGGGAGACTGAAAACAAATTGTACTGGGTCAAAAAATCAGTTAATATGCCATTCTTGACTTTACATCTTCAATTGCATATGGAAATTTAACATCTGAAATCCATTCAAACATAAAAATTATTATTGACCAGTTGTGTGAGAGCTGTAATTTCTCCTTAATTTTTAATCATCCACTAGAAATTTACATGTGAGTCACAAATAAAAAATATTGAAATCCTTATAAAAGTCAATCAAATTGTACAAAATATCTGAACCCTAGGAAGTTTTAGGCATTTAGTGAAGTGAAAGGGTTTGGTATTAATCTCCTACTGTATCCTAGACTTTTTAAATGATTTTGCTTATTCAACTTTAACACAAAAGTACAAAACTAACCTAATAAAGAAATGAATATCCAGAAAGGATTAATAATTTGCCAGTGTCACACAGCTGTAGAGGAATTTGAATTCAATCCTAGCTGTAACCTAAAGCTTATGCTCCTTACAGAATGTGAGCATTTACTCAATGAAGTAACTCTCTCCTCATGGAAATGGTGCTGTCCATATCCATATGAACATTTCACACACTTGAGTACAAATATTGCACTTTTTCTTATTCACTTGACATGATGACAAAAACATGTGCAAAAGCTCTAAAATGCTAAATTTTAATACCTTTCTAATGTGTTTAACATTTCTGGAATACTGGGCATCTAAATTGCTTCCAAGTTTCTTTTATCATAGGTAATTTGCATATAAAATATTCATTTCCTAAGAATTTCATTTATATTGAATTATTTCCCTACGATGCATTTTAGTTGTGAAATTCATAGCACTAAAGGATATGAACATTACACTGCTCACTTCTGTGTGCTGCTGCTTTTTTTTCTCAGATTCACTAATTTAAAATGAAATATTGCTACGTTTAAAAAAGGAGGCACTGTCAACACTTACGCTCCACAACAGGAGGAAAAACATCAAGCTCCAGGGATTTATCATGCAAAACGTTGTTGTGAATTGCCCTTGAACAAGATGGTGACGGACCTCCTCCCCTCCCTTAAATTACATGACATCCCAGAGGACTCAAATGGTCATTACTTTTTAATATTATCTCTTCTGAGTGAAGAGTATAATGAATTTTCCTTTATATATTCTTGTAAGGTTGAAGTCTGAGCAATGCTTGAAACATTTCAGGGATCTATAAACATCTATAATGAGTCCAGAAAATGTTAACCAGCTGATAAGTTCCTGGAGGAAGGTACATACTGAAAATAAGAGTAATTGTTAAATTACTTACATCAATCTACTAACAACTACTAATGTGTGTGCAGTGCATTCCAGTTAGATGGTATTTCCTCATGTGTTCAATCCTGGGCAAGTAGATTACACTCTGAGATACAGAGAACAATGTGTCAGGAATGAAGGAAGCATCTCTGTCATTATTGAAGCTAACAGTTTCTTTGGATTAAAAAGACATCATCACTGGGGCTGGAGTGGTGACTTGGTGGTTACGGCACTGGCCCAGCATGTGCAAGTACACAGGTTCAAACCCCAGTACCCATGTACACAACTAAGTGTCAGAGCAATGAAAGCCATGTGAAAAACTCAATAAAAATTGATTCTCTGTCTCTGTCTTTCTCTGTCTGTCTGTCTGTCTGTCTCTCTCTCACTGTCCTTCTCTCTTAACAAAAGACATCATCACATTAAAAATTAACTATTGATTGAAAAAGGGTAGTATTAAATACCTCATAAGTAAAACATACATGTCAGAATGAAAAAGATGGAAATTTTAGTTACTCTGAATCTGAGTGATCAAGGTAGTCAGCAGAGCTGAGGTATGGAAAATATTGTTCAGAAAATTTATATATAATGAGTGAAGTTAAGCCTTACATTTTGGCCCCTCTGCTTTCTCACTATTACTTCAGTGTACCTGATCCAAGTCTTTGGGTGCATTCTGAGGGCTTTCCTTTCAGGAAAGTGTGGATGCCCACACTTCCTCCGCTATCTCTGGAAGTAGATCCTTGTAGCAACTCAATAGCAAAAAGCTGTTCCAGCAATTACTCTGTAGCAAAAGATTTCTCCTGCATCAAAACTATCCATATTTAAAAATTTTGCTCAAGTTTGGGTATGTAAAATTTCAAGATACAAGATTGGAGGGTGAAAAGAATCATTGACAAAGATAGGCAACTAAATGCATCCATGCATTCAACAAATGTTTATAACCACTTGGAAGGTACCTGGTACTGGGTGTTTGTGCATATCATTGAGTTATAAGAATGAAAAAAGTAGTGTTCAATTCTGAGTATAGCACATAAGAAATTCGTATAATTTATCCAAAATAAGAATAGAGGAAATTATTCTACTCCAAACTCTCTATCATGAATATCAGAAGACCTCCTAAAGTGAAGTAACTTACAGCTCAATAGGTGGTTAGTATCAAAACCAGATCTTACACCCAGATTGTCCCACTCTTTGCCAATTCATCTTACCAGTAATCTCATGAAGACACTTTCATCACCTTTGCCTGGTTAATATTTTCCATTCTCTTCCCTGAAAGAAACTGTGAAAAACATCTCTCGATACACAAGAAGTTTTTCTTTTTGTTACTATAGCCCAAGACTGTAAGGTCTTCAAATCTAATATTTATTCTTTAACAAAGTGAACTTGAATAAATGGACATACATCTACAATGCCTTACAAATTATTAAGACAATTATGATAATGATAAAAATCTGAAAGCTATATTGTCCAATATGATAGCCATTAGCCATATGAGGCTAATTGCTCAGTTCCACTACCCTCATTTTACATGTTGAATGTCCACAATTAGCCAGTGGCTACCATGTTGAATAGTGATGACACAAAACTTTTGCATGATGGCAAAAACTTCTATTGCAAAATGGTATGTTAAAGCAATAAATCCTGCTTTCCACTTGGCACTCTAAAGAATGAATTAACTTACAAAATTCATTTTTTAAAACATCTTCTGCCTGAGTAACAAGGTATTTACATAAGGAATGCACACAGAAAGAGATTTTACTGGGAAGTAGTATAAGAAAGATACTATCATGTGTTTTTCTGCTTCCTTACTTTCAAAGCTAAGTGCTTAGATGGCATTCTTTGAGTACCTCAGATGCTCGATTTTTTCTCTCCATATGACCATAGTTTTAAAGCATTTCCATAAGTCCAACTGAATGGCTTAAACAGAAATAACACTAATATTCACTATTGTACTCATTCTATTGCACATATATTATAAATAAAATGAACAATATGTATTGTAAAAAAGCAAATAATTATTTAGGAAAGAAAGTTATTTCCAAGTAGATATCCAAATGATATGCCATAAAAGAAAAAATAATAGTTTTGACTACAATATTAAATTGAGCCCATCTTGTTTCCAGAATTAGAGAACTTAGGAGAAAATCAGAGGAACATGAAATTAATTTTATATAATAAAATTTATGTCAGTTAAAATGTTATTAAAATATTTTAATAACATATGGCCACCAATATAATGTTAACAAAATAAAATAATCATTCCTATATAAGGTGGCATTACTTAGACAGTAACAACTGAAAATATGTCTTCCCGAAGAAAGAACAGTATGATTTCATATAAAGAAAACAAAAAGTGCACCCATAAGAACAAAATAGTCAAATAAACATGGAGGTATGAATGTTGGGTACTTTGTGTTGGTAATATTTTTAGTATCTATTTTCCTTTCTCTCCTTGTCTGGCTTTGGTAATTTTTTTCTATATTTTTATGAACTATTAATACAATTGGAAAGGTACAACAGACTTTTTAATTAAAAAGCTTTTGCCTACCTGGATGCCATGAAAATAGAGTTCAAATAATAAATTCATGAGCAAATGAACAAACGCGGAAATAAATATGGCTCACTTTTCCCACATACTTGAAATACAGTGATTTTATTCCCAGAGTTTTGGGAGAGCTCTAGTATATGATGTAGTTTATTTTTGAATTTATTAGACAACAAATCTAAAAAGAATCAAGCTTTTAACTTAGTTCCTATAAATGGTTAATATCATAAAAGGGTCAATGAAAAGAGCAAGGAGAATTTAGAAATAAAAATTAGAATATAGGGCTGGGGATTTATCTCATTGGTAGAGCACTTGCCTGGCATGCACAAGGTCCTGGGTTTAATCCACGGCATGAAAAAAGAAAATAGAAAAAATGACATAAAACACAGAATACACAGATTTATGCTCCACCAAGGTGCCCTGACTATTCCCAAAATTTGAGTTTTAATTGAAATTTTAAAAAATTGAAAGGTGAAATGTAAACAAATCAGTAGTGCTAAACAAAACAAACTACATTTCTATCAGTATGTTGTCAACTTTTTAAAAAATCTTTCTCTTTTTCAATTTACTGTGCAAGTTATAGGCAATGCATGAATTTTCTAAAGGCCATCATTTTTAAAGAAACTGAAAAATTGTAAATTTATCTCCTCTTCAGCTTTGAACTTTAATAAGATCAGTACATATGAGTACTACAAACAGAGCAGAGAAGAAAGAATAGAGGAAGAGGTGGTGAAGGGAGGAAAAGTTCTAAACCATTTCAGTGGAGTAAAGATCAATTTCATTTTAATATAATTTTTAATGGTTGTTCAAGCTCCTATAATGCACCCACACAAAAGGCTTCAGTTAATGTGTGTGTATTTTGAGCAATTCCCCTCTTCGACCCTCAATTTTAATTTCCGTCCTTCAAATGAGATGAATGGAGCGTGAAGCAGGTCATATCTCAACGCTGACACATGGGTTGCAGATAGAACTCACAGCCTGGAGACGCAGCCAGTTTACAGATTAAATCAAAGCAGCTCTGAATAGATGGGAGGTCAGCCAGGGCCAGCTTTGACATTTGATAGGACCTTGTGCTCAATCAGGCCTTTTTTCACTCTTCCAGGCATCCTTGTGACAGTGGCCCTAAAAAACAGATGGGATATGTTACAAAGTGCAGGAGCAGCACTAGATTGTGAAAGGAGATAGGTGTCAATTTTATCAAAGGGACAACTGTTATTTGAAGCAGCCAGCAAATCAGAAGCTCCTGCTTTGCTGCAATTACTCTGTTCAAGTTTGCCTTTCATGATTTTGAAATCTGAACCTCAGGGACACTGAGATAATTTTTAAATTGCTTTTAAATTTTCTTACATCCTATGCATTAAACTATAAACTTTGACATCTCCTGATGTCAGAAGATTAAATTTTAGTGTGCGTTCACTGTATCCATAAGCAGTGTTTCCAAAAAGCCAAGCTTAGTTTATGTTCTGTTTGTTTGCTTTCTGGGGAACACATAAGCACGTGCAAACACACAACACACACACACACACACACACACACACACACACACACACACAGCATGATTACCTTTGAAAGAGAAGAATCAGGGGCATAATGCAAGCACTCACTGTGCAGGGACCTGTGCATGGTTTCAGGAAATCCCAGTCACATTGCCAAGATGGTCATGAAAAATAAATGGCCCCAGAGCACTGCAGTGACAGACTGTTTTAGTGAGTGGTAATGGGGCCATCTCTAGGATGAAAGGCAAGCTACCGGGTGTCACACCATTCATTATGCTGGCCTGATTTAAAGGAGATGCCTTTTACAGAGGTGACATGGGAGCAAATTATTTCCAGGAATATCACAGCTCTGCGGCCCCCTCCACCCACCTTCCTATCTTGCCAACTCTCATCTCAGTCATATAGACCTACTGTCATGTTCACAGAGCACTTTCTCTGAATTTTTCCTCCCATCAGCTATTTCGTAATTGGAGTTGACCCTCCAAAATTCACCACCTTGATATCAGAAGAGGAAAGCTAAAGTGTGGAAGCCTGGCCTAAAGAGAGCTTAGGTAAAGAGGGAAGCCTCACTCACTCACCCTACTACTTCTCCTCCACCCACTTTATTGCTGGGAGCCTCCAAGTCCAGGTCACATGGCCTTAAGACAACAACTGGACTAAAATGCAAAGTGAATTTCTGAAGTCAGATTTTTGCTCGACAGAGACTCCACCATCCAAGGGAAGGTTATAATGGTTTATCAAGATAGTCAACTACATGAAATTATTCCCATGTGGTATTTCTAATGAAACATTAAGCAATTCATAAAATTTCTCTAAGTAACAGTGTAACACTAATGCTTTATTAATGCTCAAAATTCTAACAAGATACGTACATAAAATAACCAAAATTTCCAATAAGAAGATCAGATCATTAAAATCAACTATTAAAAAAATTGATGTCAGAGTTTGTTGATAGAGCTATCTCAGTAGAAATATGCAAATCTCATTTTGAAAAAAAGCATTTAAATCTATCAGAAGACTTATTATAGGATATGCTATTTGTAGTAGAAGATTTGGCTTACTTAAGGTATAAAACATTTTAAAAGATAAACCTTACATTTTGCAATGGTCTATTGAGGGAAAGATTCACATAACCTATTTGGATCCCAACTAAGTTAATTCAGCTGCCACTTTAACATAGTGAAGTGCATACACAGCTAAAATAAGGTCTCTACAGTCATGTGTTCACAGTCTGGGTTACAGGCCTTTGTAAGAAGATATCATTCTGATGAAAATTTCCAGAAAGGATTCAGAGCACATTAGAGAAGACTTTGGATTATCAAATGCATGTGAATGGTCTCTCTCTCTCTCTCTCTTTGTGTGTGTGTTTAATTTATGCAAACTGTGCCCTGGTTCTGGCCCCAAAGTCTAAGATATTTGTAAGAATTTAGAGAATATTTATAGAGAAGCATTTTTTTCTTCAATAATTTTATCACTGAAATGTGAAATCTTCCAAAATGGTAATTCTCTCTAGCAAGCTAATCCTTCAAGAGGTTTTTATGTCTCAAAGAAAACTGTGCATAATCAAAAGACTCTACAAAATACATATTGCTTTGAGTCACTCTATAATTCCATTTAACTATTGCTAACTCCAAAAGTAGCCGCATTTCCCCTGTATCTTTTACACATCAGATGAAGAAATCAGAAAGAACCAGCACTTGGCGGTTTAGTAGCCCAAAGAGGGGAAAAAAGAAATACTTTGTAGGTCTTTCCCAACTAATTTTCTTTTCAAGTGAAAGTTTGAAAAGAAGAAAAACAAAACTGGAAGTGACCTTAAAAATACTGGGGCAAGAAGACGAATTTTGACCTGCCCATCATCCTATGACTGAATGTATAGTCTGGTTCAAGAAAGATGACCAAAAAAACAGAAAAAAAAATCATGAAATATATCTTCTGACAATTTTAAAAATTATGCTGACACTTAAAAATAAGAAATAAAGCCATGTAGATGGCACACATCTGCAATCCCAGCAGCTCAGGGGGCTGAGGCAGGAGGATCACAAGTTCAAAGCTGGCCTCAGCAACTTAACAAGATTCAGTCTCAAAATTTAAAAAAAAGGGAGAGAGGGTTGGGGATGTAGCCCAGTGGTTAAGCATCCTGGGTTCTCCAGTACCAAGGTGGGGGAGAGGATTGAATATTGAAAAATTAACTCTGTTGGAAACTTAATAAGATAAAGCAAATAAATATATAATTAAAAACATTAACCAAGGGGCTGGAGCAGTGGCTTGGCGGTTATGGCACTTGCCCAGCATGTGCAGGTACACGGGTTCAAACCCCAGCACCATGTACACAACAATGTCTTGGAACAATGAAGGCCACATGAAAAACTAAATAAAAATTATTTCTCTCTTTCTCTCTCTCTCACTGTCCCTCTCTCTTTAAAAAAAATTAACCAAAATTCCATTTAAAAAAATTATACTAGACTTCTCATTTGGCTCTAAGAAAGGATGGAAAGACTCCAGGACAGTTCCATTACTACGAAGTGTGTCTTGGGGACAGTCATCACTGGAACACAGTGCTAGTTTGGGGAGTTGTTTGGATAATCAGAGATTTGGGAGCAGCAAGTGGAAAAGTGGCATTATTTCCATCCCGACTGGGACACAGCGGCCGCAGCTGCATCCACCATTAATCCCAATTGGCATGGGAGTGAGGGAGGAGACAAGCATAACCTCTGAGCTGATCTGCCACCAAGAAGCTGCATTCTATAAGGGATTGTGCACTGGGCTCAACTAGAGACACCCCTTCAGCACCTCCACTGTGTAAGGAGAGAACAGTGTCTCTCAGCTGCCTGAGTCTTTTGGAGGAGAATGCCCAATGGGAGTGAGTCAGGAGTTCAAAGCAGGTTCCTCCGTAACTTCACCAGGAGACAGCCTCTGTTCACAGGCAGAACCAGGAAGAGGAGGTGTGGGACAGGCTCAGTCCTCACTTTGCTTAAGGGGTTTGGGTTTGTGGAGTAAAAGGGAGACTTGCTCAGTCTGGTTCACCCTCACTCCAGCCAGAAGGATCACATGATAAGTTTAACTCTCAGAGTCCTCAGTCTGAGCTCAAAAATCCACAAGGACCAGGAGTGCAACCACTAGCAGAAGAAGCATAGAAAGCAACTCATCCCCCCTGTGCAAAAAAGCCTTAAGACTCCTGAGTTTCACATCCCTGGGGAGGCTGTCAAAGGCCAGCCCTCAGGACATTTCTTAATCTGATCTCTTCACTGAACTCTCCCCTTAAAAATTCCAGGAGTCCAAGGATATTCCAGTCCTTTACTTGAGATCACATAATTACAGTCTGAGAGACCATGCTATCAAAACTCAGACAGAGAGTGAACATCTGCTCCCGAAGTGCACAGAGATAACCTTAGTGACCATAGTTCCAAATTTTCATTAAGAATTTTTTTGTTATTGTATTTATTTTTAAATTTTTTCTCTTCATTTTTTTTTTAAGAGAGAGGGACAGTGAGAGAGAGAGAAAGAAAAATAATTTTATTTAGTTTTTTATGTGGCTTTCATTGCTCTGAGTCTTCATTGTATACGTGGTGCTGGGGTTTGAACCTACATACTCACGCATGCTTGGGCAAGTGCCATAACCATGGTGCCACCACTCCAGCCCTCTTCTTTCCTGTTTTTGGCATGTATCTGAGTGCCAACTGGAAAAGTTGATTGATTCATGGACATGTAAAAATACTGGCTGTTTTTGTTTTGTTTTTTGGTTCTTGTTTGATTTTGTCTTTGTAGAGGATTTTTCAGTTGTCTTTCCCTGTACTTTTGTTTTGTGTTGTTTTTGGTTTTTTATCTTCATCTTCTCTCTTTTTCCCTCTTGTCTCTTCTGTCTATCCTTGTCCTGCCTGCAAAGAGGTGGGATTGTGGTCAGTTCACTTAGTGTTTGAAGTATATAGTGCCCTACTTGCATACTTTTCCCATGCTTGCTTCTACCCTTATGCTATCACCCAAATCTTATTAATACATTACTCTTTCACCCTTCCTCTATTTTGGTAAATCTGCCTTTTTTTCCTCCAGGGTTTCTTTTTTCTTTTTCTTTCTTTTCAATTTTTTTTCTCTTTCTTTTTCTTTCTCCAGCAAATACTTCACCTCCTCCACTTTCTCTCTGTCTATAGTTAGACAATATAACCTCCTCTCTAAATTTCACTTACATTCCCTTCTCTCTCAGGCTTCCAATTAATTTATACCTTTTGACCACCCATCATTAAGGCTGTGTAACCATTACCACCATGAATGTCAAACTCAATAACTATTGTATGTTTTGAAGACTGATATAGATGATAGCTGAATATTAGTGTCACTGAAAGTATTGACTAACACTACTATTAGTTCCATAGGTGGAATTTAACAGTGTAAATTCTGTACTAAATAATCAATTTAATAGTTTGTTTTATGCATCGGTTGTTCATATTGATGATCTCCTATTAGCTCATGAGGAGTTGGAAATTTTTTTTAAAAATTTATTTTTTATTAGCAGTATATAGAGATACAATTGAGGGGGAAACATCATCAAACCATCAATAACCAATGTATATATACTTTGTTACCCAGGGATAATGCTAATACATGGATGACCACCTTGGGTTTCACCTGTTGCAGTTTCCCCCAGAAGAACTCTTGCATTAAATGGGTATCTCGTGGAGGAATGACATCTGCTTCTGAGATGGTTCCCCCATACTCCCACTCTCCAGTCTCCTGTGAGTTCTTCATACACCCTCCCCCTCCCCCTCTCCCTCCCTATGCCTCCAAGTATGCTAGGGTGCCATCCCCTGATTACGCTGAGAATCATACAATTTGAAGTTATTGTTAGGATAGCCGTCTAACCTACTGCTTCTCCATGTATTCTAGCTTCCACAGATGAGAGAAACCATTCGGCCCTTGAGTATCTGAGATTGGGATACTTCACTTAGCATAATTCTTTCCATCTCCATCCATTTGATATCAAAAGCCATAATATCGTCTTCTCTAATGGCTGAGTAGTATTTCATTATATATATGTACCAAAGTTTTTGTATCCACTCATCGAGTGAGGGGCATCTGGGTTGGTTCCATAATCTAGCTATAGTAAATTGAGCTGCTATAAACATTGAGGAAGCAACATCACTATAATACCCTAATTCTAACTCTTTTGGGGAAATACCCAGGAATGGGATAGCTGGATCATAAGGTGGTTCCATCCTTAATTTTTTGAGGATTCTCCACACTGCTTTACATAGTGGCTGAACCATTGTGCAGTCCCACCAGCAATGTAACAGTGTTCCTCTTTTTCCACAGCCCCTCCATCATCTGTTATTGTTAGAATTTTTCATTTTTGCCACTCTAACAGGAGTGAGGTGATATCTCATTGAAGTTTTAATTTGCATTTCCCTTATAGCTAATGATGTAGAGCATTTTCTCATATATTTATGGGCTTTCTGGATTTCCACTGGAGAGAAGTTCCTTTTGAGTTCTTTAGCCCATTTATCTATTGGATTATTTGTGAGTTTGGACTTTAGTTTCTTTAGTTCCCTGTATTTTCTAGATATTAGCCCTCTGTCTGAGGTGTAGAAGGCAAAGGTTTTCTCCCATTCTGTAGGTTCTGTCTTGATGCTCTTGACTAGATCTTTAGCTGTGCAAAAACTTTTTAGTTTAATTGAATCCCATTTATTTATTCTTGATTTTACAACTTGAGCCATGGGAGTTTTGTTAAGGAAGTAGCTGCCAGCTCCTATATGCTGTAGTGATGACCCTACTTCTTTTTCTAGTAAGTTTAAAGTTGTTGGCTTAATATCCAGGTCTTTGATCCATTTTGATTTAATTTTTGTGCAGGGTGAACAATAAGGATCCAGCTTCAATTGTCTACATATGGCTGTCCAGTTTGTCCAACACCATTGGTTGAACAGGCTATCTTTCTTCCACACTATGCTTTTGCCCCCTTTATCAAATATCAAATAGTTAAGGATATGGGGGTTTGTCTCAGGATCTTCTATTCTGTTAAAAGTTGGAAATGTTAAGGGACACTAACAGGTCACAGGTTAGGGGCTTGACTTCTGAATTCAGCTTTCCTGACAATACCTCAACCCAAGTAAGGGAGTGGACAATACTCCCAATCCAATAGAAAAGTACCAAAGAAAAACAACCAGATAGAGATCTCAGGCCAAGAATTTGCTTCAATTTATAGAGTGAGAAGAAGCCTGAGCAGACACCCACACACACACCTATGCGTGCCCAGGATACCAGTTTCACCACAGCAGGTGAGCTGGACACCTACAAGGACCCCACACCCAGATACCACCCAGTTGTCATGCACACCTGCCAGGTACAGATACATTGGGCCCATCCCACCACCAAGGATACGAGATCCCAGTACAGCATATAGGTTGGTCCATTCTGTCCCACCCTACACATCTGGGAACCTAGCACCAAGTGACATACCTCTACTGCTTAGCTTCAACAACACAGCAGACTGCCCAGCAACTCCACCAGGTGCCAAGTCCAAGTCCAAATCCTGCAACCTTAACCCAAAGCTGCAACAAAACAAGGCTCCAGGCAGAAAAAGCCTTCTGGAAGGAAGAGGAGAGGTGGTATCTGACCCCACCCTTGATGTATAAGGAGGAAAAACTCAGAGACTTCTTTTGGTTCCACATAGGGATCCTCAATTCAAAAATCCAGAAGAAGTTCTTCAAAGATGAGGAATCAAACTAGAAGATGTTCACCCCAAACCCACAACTCCTCTACCCAGGAGTCCATGGCCAGGGACTGGGAGGAACATCTAGAACAAATTATCAATGATCTGATGATGAAAAAGAACAATGAACTAAGAAAAGAGCTAATGAAGGGAATAAATGAGAAAACTCAAGAGTTGAGAAACTCTATCATTAAAGAAATAGACATACTCAAAAAAGGAAGTAACAGAGTTAAAATCTGCAGTCAATGACATGAGAGGGTCCATGGAAGAATTTAATAATAGACCAACTTCTGTAGAAAATAGAACCTCTTCTATTGAAGAAAGAACTTTTGACAATGAGGACAAGCTGAGCAAGCATGAGCGTACTGATGACAAAAAAGAGAAACAACTAAAAGAACATGATCAGAATTTTTAAAATGTCTGGGATAGAATAAGAAGAAACAATCTAAGAGTAATAGTATACAAGAAGAAATTGAAACACAAATGAATGGCATGAGGAACACCCTCAAGGAAATTGTGAAAGAAAACTTTTCTCATATAAAAATAGAATCAGATATGCTCATCCAGGAAGCTTACAGGACATCCAGTAGGCCTAATGAAATGAGAAACTCACTAAGACACATTATACTCAAAATGTACAACAGGGATATCAAGGAAAGGATATTAAAAGCAGCAAGGGAGAAATGACAAATCACATTCAGAGGCAAACCAATAAGAATTGGCTGTGACTTTTCAACCCAGACTCTGGAGGCAAGAAGTTCATGGAAAGAAATCTTTCAATGCCTGAATGACCATGACAAGCAACCAAGAATTCTCTGCCTGGAAAAACTCAGCTTCAAATTTGATGGGGAAATAAGAACTTTTCATGATAAGGTCAAACTGGCAGCATTCATGAACAGAAAACCAGCCTTAAAAAGAATTCTCAAGTACACACTCCAGACAGAACAACAAGTAATCAATATCCAAAACCCACAAACAGAGGAAATTCAATAAAAAGTACATCCTATCAATCCCCAACCAAGACAGCACAGAACTTACTAATAATACGCAATGATTATGAACCATATACACACTTCTATTATAACACTGAATGTGAGTGGCTTAAGTGCACCACTCAAAAGACACACACTAGCTGACTGGATCAAAAAAGCAAAATCCAACAATATGTTGCTTACAAGAAACCCACCTAACAGTCAATGACATCCACAGATTAAGTGAAAGGATGGGAAAAAATCTACCATGGATACAGTGCAAGAAAGCAAGCTGGCATCTCAATACTCACATCCAACAAAGTAGATTTCAAACATAAATTAATCAGAAGAGATAAAGAAGACTATATTACTTAGTAGTAAAGGGAACCCTACAACAGGAAGATATAACCATAGTAAATATATACTCTCCAAATAACAGTGCTCTCAACTATGTGAATAAATTACTTCATGACATAAAACCACTTGTGGACCTCAACACAAAAATACTGGGAGACTTCAATACTCCTCTGTCACCAATAGACAGATCATCAACACAAAAAAATCCATAAAGAAATCTCCAGCCTAAACAACTCCATAAATCAAATGGATTTTACAGACATATGTAGAATATTCAATCCCAAATCAGCAGAATACACCTTCTCAGTATCACACGGTTCCTTTTCCAAAATAGATCATATTCTTGTTCACAAAGGAAATCTCAGTGAATATAAAAAGTATATATTATTCTGTGTATCCTATCAGACCATAATGCCATGACTGAAGCATTCAACAGCAAAAATCATAACAGAAAACACACATATTCATGGAAATTGAATAATACCCTATTAAATGAAAATGGATCCAAGAAGATGTGAGAGCAGAAATCAAAAAATTCTTGGAAGAGAATGAAAATGAAGACACAATATATCGAGATCTCTGGGACTTGAAAGCATTCCTAAGGAGAAAATTTATAGCACTGAGTGCCCACAATAAAAATGAAGAGAGATCCCAAATAAATAAGCTTATGTTCCATCTCAAAGCCCTTCAAAAGAAAGAACAATCTAACCCCATAGCCAGCAGAAGACAGGAAATAACCAAAATCAGAGCTGAAATCACTGAAACTGAGAACAAAAAAACAATAAAAAGAATTGATGAAACAAAGAGCTGGTACTTTGAAAAAATAAATAAGATAGGTAAACCCCTAGCCAATCTCACTAAAGAAGGATAGAAATGAAGCAAATTAATAAAATCATCAATGAAAAGAGAGTGATCACCACTGACCCCACAGAAATCCAATAAATTTGTAAGATTATATTTTGAAAAACTATACTACTCCAAATTAGATAATATGGAAGACATGGACAAACTTCTAGACACATACAACATCCCTAAATTGACACAGGTCAATACTGAATTCCTAAACAACCTAATAACAGGCACTGAAATCCATACAGCAATTAAAAGTCTACCAAAGAAGAAAAGCCCAGGACCTGATGGTTTCCTCTGATTTTTATCACACTTTTGTGGAGGAACTAACACCTATCCTTATTAAGTTATTCCAAGAAATTGAAAAGGAGAGAACTTTCCCAAACACTTTTTATGAAGCAAACATAACTCTAATACCAAAACCCAACAAAGACACATCAAAAAAAGAAAACTACAGACAAATATCCCTGATGAGCCTTGATGCAAAAATCCTTAATGAAGTTCAAGAAAACTGTATTCAAAAACTTATCAAGAAGATAATTCATCATCTTCATCCCAGGTATTCAGGGATGGTTCAACATACGCAAAATAATTAATGCAATTCATCACTTAAACAGAATTAAGATAAAAAACCATATGGTCATCTCAATTGATGCAGAAAAGGCTTTTGATAAAATTCAGCACCCTTTTATGCTCAAAACTCTAGAGAAGATAGGGATCGAAGGAACCTATTTAAATATGCAAAGGGTATAGATGCCAAACCTTTGGCTACCATAATACTAAATGGAAAAAGGCTGAAAGCATTTCCACTAAACTCTGGAACAAGACAAGGCGTCCACTCTCACCACTTTTATTTAATATTTTTCTTGATATACTAGCCAGAGTAATAAGGCAAGATAAGAAAATCAAAGGGATAAGAATAGGGAGCAAGGAAGTTAAACTCTCTCTTTTTGCTGATGATATGATCTTGTATCTGGAAGATCCAAAAAACTCCACCAGAAAACTGCTTGAACTTATAAACTGACTTAGCAAAGTGGTAGGCTACAAGATCAATACCCACAAATCAATAGCTTTCCTATACACTAACAATAAGAGGGCAGAAGAAGAAATCAGGAAATCAGTCCCATTCACAATATCCTTGAAAAGAATAAAATACTTAGGAATTAACCTTACAAGGGAAGTAAAAGACCTCTACCATGAAAATTATCAGAGATTGAAGAATGAAATCCAAGATACCTCAGCATGTCTTCTAAAGTGAAAGAAGTCAAAAATCGGTGAGTGGTATGTCATAAAGCTAAACAGCTTTTGCACAGCCAAGAAAATGATAAAAACTTTCAAGAGACTTCCTACAGAATAAGAGAAAATCATGGCCTGCGATTCGTCTGACAGGGGTCTCATATCTAGAATTTACAAATTCCTCAAAAACACTAACAACCCAATCAATGAATGGACCAAAGAGCTAAATAGAAACTTCTCAACAGAGGACACTGAACAAGACAATGAATACACGAAAAAGTGCTCTAAATCACAAGTAATCAGATAAATGCAAATGAAAACTATTCAGATTTCACCTCATGCCAGTCAAATTGGCAAAAATGAAAAATATAAACAATAATAGATGCTGGAGGGGTTATGGACAGATAGGAACACTAGCACACTGTTGGTGGAACTGAAGACTAGTACAGCCCCTCTGGAAAGCAGTGTGGAGAATCCTCAAAAAATTAGAGATGAACCCACCATATGATCCAGCTATCCCTCTCCTGGGTATTTTTCCAGGGGATTTGTAATCAGCACATTACTGTGACATAGCAAAATCTATATTCATAGCAGCTCAATTTACAATAGCTGAATTATAGAACCAACCCAAATGCCCCTCACTGGGAGAATGGATCCAAAAACTGTGAATATATATATATATATATATATATATATATATATATATATATATCACATACATACACATATACCGTGGAGCACTACTCAGTAATTTGAAACAATGATATTGCAGCCTTCGAAGGTAAATAGATGCGATGGAAGAAATCATGTTGAGTGAAGTTAGCCTAACCCAGAAAGTGAAGGGTCGAATGTCTTCACTCATCTTTGGACGCTAGAGCTAGACCCAGACTTGGGTGAAAGGTGGTCAACCCTCATGTATTAGACCCAGCAAAGGCATAAGTAACACATAACCTAGGGCATTCATAGAGATGTATCTGGAAAGAGGTGCAAGGGGGCAGGGAGAGGGGCAAGAGTGGGAGTATAGGGTGGGATCTAGGAGGTAAATCTAGTTTAAGAATATATACATATCAATCATATTGTTTCATTTTCATTGGATCCATTTTGATTGTACAATAACTAAATTTCTTAATAAAAATTTATACTAACCTAAGTTATTTTTAAAAATCTGATTGCTCAGACAGAACACAGATACTTGAAATATCATAGATTCCATTTATTTCATATTGTAATTTTTAAAAAACTATAGATAAGTCACTGGCATTTGTGATAATGACCTAGATGTATACTGCCTGTAGTACACGCTCTAGCACATAACAGTCTACCACGCATCTCAGCCCCTTTTTTGTTGGTGAGAAGCAGAGTGCTAGATTTGGTTATAGGCATAACCAGGGAGTTTTTGTTCCACTCAGCCAAATGTTTCTGTAACTCCTCTGATTTATCTCTTATAGTTGTGTACTCCTGATCCTGGAAATCAATAGCAGCAGTGGGTTTCTTGTAAGCAAGTTCAAATATCTCCCAATTCTAAACAACGTTAAAAATCACTAGAAGTTTTCTTAAGGGCAGAGGCAATAGTGTGATAACAGTTTGTTTTGGGCATGGGCATTCACCTCTCTCTTCCAAAATATAACAAGTTCAAATTTGGGGAAGGGAAGTCAGGATTCAAATCCCTTTCAGGTTGCATCCATGACAATATGGAAAGGATTGTTCTGGTTATATAGTAAGCTTTGGACCATGAAGCAAATCCACCCATTGCAGTATACTGGTCTCTCCATGCAAAGCAGAACAGGTCTTTGTCTAGAGGGATTAAGGGGTCAGATCTTCCTTACAAGCGGGCAGGCCTGGGCTCACCATGTCACCCAGCTGTGATGTTGGGAAAGTCTATTTAAGGTTGCAAAAGTAATGTTGCTTCTTTTAAAGGGCTAGCAGAGAATTATCTAAAATGATGGTGTGTTTTAGTCAGCTTTTCCTTGCTTTAACTGAAAGACTTGACAAGAACAATTTTAGGAGGAAAAGATTATTTGGGGGCTCATTGCTTCAGAGATCTTAGTCCATACGTTACATGAATGCAGGGAGCTGAAACTCCAAACCTCAGTTCTTGTGTTCCGATGAAAGAAAATTTAAAGTCAGACACCAAAAAGTCATACAAGAGAATTTTACTGTTAGTAAAAGAGAAGTGAAAGTAAAGTAAAAGCAAAGTAAGGCTCAAGCAGAGAGCACTCTCAAGAGAGAGAGAGTGGGCCATCTCTGAGCAGAGAATGACAAAGGAAATAATACTTTCTCCAAATTTATTACTGTTTTATGATTGACTTAAAAATTGGGGTCCTCCTTCAGCAGCCTTTGCCAGGCAGGTGTTAAACTCCTCCTTCACATTGAGCAGGGGAGTTTTTAATATTAGTTGGTCCTCTCCAGAACTGTCCTCATGGCTTCATCTATAAGTCAATCCCATGTTAATGAGGGCATTGGGGTCAATAGCTCTCAAAAGTTACCTCAGTGTGCCAGTGTTACTAAAGAGTATCTCTTTCTGAGCTAGTAGGATACACCTGGCACTATAGCTTCTAGTTTTATCTTAACCTTTATGGGTCCTGTCAAGAGATAGTCTCAGAGAAAAAGCAGTTATGGAATTCATTTGGAAAAATAAACCCGGAATAGCCAAAGCAATCCTTACTGAGAAAAGTGAACCTGGAGGAATCACTTCAAATTTTACTACAGAGCTATAATAACAAAAACAGCAGGGAATTGGTACCAAAATAGACATGAAGACCAATGGAATTGAATAGAACACACAAGAGAAATTCACATATAGTTAGTTACCTCATATTCAGCAAAGAAGTAAAAAGCTTTAGTTGGAGAAAAGACGGTCTCTTTAACAAATGGTGCTGGGAAAACTGGAAATCCATATGTAATAAAATGAATATCAATCTCTATCTCTCACCTTGCACAAAACTTAACTCAAACTGGATCAAAGACCTAGGAATTAGACCAGAAACCCTGCACTACTAGAAGAAAAGGTAGGTCCAACACTTCAACACATTAGTGCAGGAATAGACTTTCTAAACAGGACCCCCACAGTCCAAGAAGTAAAAGGAAAAATCAATAAGTGGGATGATGTCAAATTAAAAAGCTTCCTCACAGCAAAGGAAACGAGTGCAAAGAGAGAATCTACAGAATGGGGAAAAAAATCTTTGCCTCTTGCACATCAGACAGGGAAGGCATTAATATCCAGCATATACAAATAACTTTAAAAAACTCAACACCAAAAAAGAAGAATACCCCAATCAATAAAAGAGCAAAAGAACTAAACAGACACTTCTCAAATGAATAAATACAAATGGTCAACAAATACATGAAAAAATGCTCAACATCTCTAGCCATTAGAGAAATTCAAATTAAAACTACGCTGACATTTCACCTTACTCCAGTTAGAATGGCAATAATCAGGAATACAAACAACAAAGGTTGGTAGGGATGTGGGGAAAAGGGTACACATATAGACTGTTAGTGGGACTGCAAACTGGTACAACCACTCTAAAAATCAGTTGGAGATTCCTCAAAAAACTAGAAATGGATCCACCATTTGACCCAGCTACCCCATTCCTTGTTATATATCTAAAGGATATAAAAGCAGCACACTACAGGGACACAGCCACATCAATGTTCATAGCAGCTCAATTTATAATAGCTAAGCTACAGAACCAGCCAATGAGCCCTTCAACCGATGAATGGGTAAAGAAATGGTGGCATATGCACACAATTGAGTATTACTCAGTCATAAGGATGAATGACATTACGTCATTTGCAGGCAAATGGATGAAACTGGAAGATAGTTAAGTGAAATAAGCCAGCCTCCAAAAAACCAAAAGTTGAATGTTCTCTCTGATACATGGGAACTAAAAAGGAAAAGAACAGAGGGGAAGGAAATGGAGGAAGGCAGAATGAAATAGGGAAAGTTAATGGAACAAATCAGACTTAATTCATTTGTGTCTAAATATGAATATAACATAGTGAATCTCATCATGATTCAACTAGTCACTAAAAACGGGGGGGAAGCCACTTAGTAAACAACAGATAGATCAATAGAGGGAAGAGAAAGGAAAAGGGGTGCGGTGGGGGATACTGAGGACTGAATTAGAATAAGCTATACTGCATGCATTTACATAAATGTAAATTTTAATCCTATTGTCAAATATATCTAAAAAGAAAAAGAGGTGATAGAAAGTGAGGAGAAAGGGAAATGTTGGAACTGAGTTAAAACAAGGTACACTCCAAACATTTATAAGTATGTCACCGTTTATTGTCATGTATACAAAGTGTTCTTCATAGGTCTAAGAATTATGTCACTATTCTTGGGTATTTTAGGTAATATATATGACCCAGAAAGAGAGTCAAGGGATGGGGGATGGAAGGATGGACGATGGAGGGGTTCTGGGGGGAATATTGACCAAACTGTATTGCTGTATTGTGTGCATCTATGAATATGTGACAATGAATCCAATCATCATGTACAACTATAACGCACCAATAAAAAATAAGAAAAAAACATAGTCTCATAAATTAAATCCTTCTTTCTTGAGGCCTCCCCCCCCATTATTTCTTTTTCCTTTTGTCTATCCTCAAGGTTTGTGTACTAATGTTTTTCCACAGCTTATCGTCTACAAATTATTTACTCATCTGCCTTAGCTGCAGCTTAAAGTAAACTCATGACCTTGCCATGCATTTCACTGCTCATTGGTAGCTACTACCGAACACACAGAAGGCCAGCTCCATTCTTCTGGGCTGGAGGTGAGGATGAACATTATGGTAGAAGGCATGGCTCCAGGGAACAGAGAGAGAGAGAGAGACTCCATGCCAGATACAAAATTTATACCCCAAAGGGCACACCCCCTGTGACCCACCTCCTCTAGACACACCAGACTATGGTTACCAGGTAATTTGTATCAGGGGATTAACTCACTGATTGAGTTAAAGCTCTCATAACCTCATATCAGCCTTCCTAAATTGTCTCCCATGAGCTTTTGGGGAACACTTTTCATCCAAACCACAACATTATGAATAGCAGTTTTGAGAGTTCCTGGCACGGATAAAGGATGCTACTGTTATGTATAAATACAATCTATCTTTGAGCATTCCAAGGATACAAAGACACACCATGCCCTTATGCCCTTGTTAGTTATCATTTTGCAACTAAAGAAAGAAATAACCAAAAGATCAGTTAAGTCAGTAGAGAGGTAAGAGACCAAACTTGAGGGTGGTACTCTACAAAAGTTAACTAAAAGATTCATTGGATAATAGCATCCTATTAAACAGATCGGAATTGCTTCTTCATGGAATGTTGTATAATAGCAATTAGAACACAACAGCATAATCTATCCTCTAGAATACTAATGTATTTTAATGTTTTTCTACATGACCTATTGTATCATCTTTTAAATGCTGAAAATAGTAAATATTTTCTAACAGTTCCTGGCAATCATAAGTCCGTGAGGAGTTTAGCTGAATAGTTTGGGCTCAGATTCTCTCAGGAGACAAAATCAAGGCTTTGGGTGGTATTGGGGGATGGCTTCCATTCTCTCAAGTCCTGGCTGTAGGAGGATCTGCTTCCAGGCTGATTCATGCTGCTGTCTACATTGGAAAGCCTACTTCCAAGCTCACTCCCATGGGACTTGCCACAGGGCTGGTTTATGGCATGGCAGCTGTCTTACCCCTGGGAAAGCCATTCAAAGGAGGTGGGGGGGGGCTCCCTTCCAGGTGGAAACAACAGTCGTTTATAACCTAAACTTCAGAATTAACATCCTCCTACCTCCACTGTATTCTATTTGTGAGATGTGAGGCAGTAAGACCACCCCACCCTCAACAGGAAGGAATCATTAAAGGGAGAAATCCAGGGGACAAGGATCACTTGGGCCATGATAGAGACTACGCTCCCTCCACAGTCCATCCTCTGACCCCCCAGTGACTTTTGTCCCTCTCAAATGCAAATATACTCACTGACCCCAAAGACCTCAAATCTCTCATTACATTGCAACAATGACTTAAAAGTCAGAATCTCAACTAAGTAAGATCCAAAAGAGGTTCTTCAGGGATAGTTAATTAAGCTGAACCTCTTACATACTGCTCCTTGGAATCCATAGACCTATGAAACAACAACAAAAACACAAATTGTGTTCTCTTCTGCCAACATAAAATGGTGGGAAAACCATAAGATAGCTACTCTATACAATATTGTTCTGAGTGAGGATGGGAGTGAAAGACCCAGGATTATTGCTCCATAGTAATTTATTTTTTTATTGAGTTGAGTTGTTGTGCAATCATAAATGCATATAAAGTAACAATATGTTATACATTTGACCCTAGTCCAGAATCAACCCCCACTGCCTACACTCCAGTTTCTTGATTCTTCTATATTCCCCTCTAGAACAGATAAAATATATATATGCGTGTGTGTGTGTGTATATATATATATTTGTGAATTTTCCAGAATTAAATGATTGCATAAGTATTATCTGGCTTCTGGAAGGTGGGTAAAGAGTATGCTACATTGTTGATTGTCTTCCTAGATCTTCCCCTTACCCCACCCCCACCTCTCTCCTCCCCTCTCCCCACACCAAACATATTTATGGTTCCCCTAGATTAGGTGTTGCTCTGACTTTGGTGGGTCAAGTACATGAAGTTGACCTTGCACCCAAGCCTGGGTTTTGCTCTAGCCTCCACAAATGGGTGAAAACATTTGACCCCTGAGTCTCTGGGTTTGGCTAATTTCATTCAGCATGATTCTTTTATCATCCATTTGATGCTGGTTTTGTGGATGTTGGGTTCATGTTCTCTCAGAGTCAAAGAATGAAACCAAGGGACCTGGAGGCAAGCAGAGCAGTTTATTTAAGAAAGGATAGAAAGAAAAGACTTCTCCAAGAGAAGGGAGTCTCTCAAAGAGGGAGTCCAGCTCATCATTTTTATAGTCGCTCAAGATTTGGCTCCTTTGATTAATCATTGCCTTCCCTCCCCCATGACTGGGAGGAGCAGGGCTCAGGGAGCTCTGGTCTAATCTATCTTTTGTCCTGGGCCACTAGCATCTTTATGTGCTGAGGAGCTGTGTCTGGAACACCTTTGCTACCAGAGGGCTTGTAGGGGAGTGGTAATAATGAATGTTCTTTGCCCTTTGAGAAAAAATGACTGTCAGCTAATTTCCTCCTTACTGACCCCTCTCATTCTACCTACACTGACTGCCTAACTTTTCCCCCTGTCTCATTCCGTCTTCTAATTAAGGAAACTTTTACTGCTGTAAAAAAATAGTGGGGGAAATTAGGCGATGACCATTCTTTAGCTGCTTCAGACTGAGTGGGTGAAGTGGGGCAAGCAGCTTAGTTTCCTTCTAAGAATGTTCAGGTCAATTAAGGGGTTCGTGGTAAGGGCCATCTGGAGTGCTCATGGGTGGCTCCATCTTCATCACCATCAGGAATTCAACAGAATTTAACTTGGAATGAATCAGCTGAACTAAGGTATTAACAAAATTAAAGTCATAATGAAGTCAACACTGAACTTAAGAGAGGAAGGAACCAGGTTAATTGAGATCCATTTTTTGACTACTCAAAGACAAACAAGTATTGTGATTGAGAGTCTAGGGGTATACAGAAGAAGAGGCATCTAATACTGTAAACTAAGCAGCAGCTGCTGGGATTTCACATGACAGATTACAAGGGTTAGACATCACAGGGTGGAGGAGGATGACTGTTTCATTAATTACCTTAGGGTCTTGGGGACTAGGCACCACTCCCTATTTAGCTTCTGGACCCCTAAAATGTATTACAAGGACAGTTGCAGGGCACATAGCATGTAATTTTTATAAAGTCACAGCTGTCCCCTTGAGCTGTAGTTAAGATATAGGGACTAGATAAACATCTTTTTACATGCCCATGTGTGACCATACTTTGGTTATACTCTCCTGGCACGTGTTTAAGACCAAGTTGGTCAAAATTGACCTTCTTCCCATCTATTGCTAAAAGTCAGCTGAGATTTACCAGGGTCATTCTTGAGGAACTTGTGATAAGCCTCTTGGGTCTTCTACCAGTTGTGCCATCTGTCAGCATAGATCAGGGTCTTGCTGACCACATGTGGCTTCACTTGGAAGCATCAGGGACACCTCTCTGCCCAATGACCTTCCTCTTTTTGCAGCATGCACACTAGGTGGCTTTCTGCTCTCTAGGGTCTCTTGATCCCCCTGACTGGGAAGTTATGTAACCCGAAGTTGCCAGCCCTATAGAGAATTCCCTTTGTCCCCTGAGTTTTAGCTGGCCAAACAAGGCAAGAGCAAAATATTGACTATTTTCCTTAGCTCTTTAACTTCCTTACCTTTGGTCTCTTGGTTTTGGTATTAAATATCCAGCAGGCCACTTTCACCAGTCCTGTAGTAGGGATATTAGGCTTTAGCGCCAACATCTATAATTTTACAATTACTTACACCTTTTATTTAGTAGGAATCAATATTAGTACTGGAAGTCAGCCTTACATCCTGTGATGGCTTGTTATCTCAAATTTACTGAGGTTGTTTTAGAAGTTAGACTTCTGTAAAGCACTCAGACTATAGTTAAAAGGTTTCACAAGAAAAAATACAAAATGAAAAGCAAGGGCAAAAGATACTTAGTTTGCATAACAGTTACAAACCAAGAAACATAATTTTTATAATCCCAAACCTTTAATATGAATCAAAAGCTCCCTGTGGAAAAAGTAGCAAAATACCTTTATGTTCCACATTGTCAACCCTCAAATAAACCAGACTCTCCCCATTATTCTGCAAAACTACCTTCAAATTTCCATCCTGTTGTAAAGAGAAACACAAAATGATACATAACATTGATGACACCTTATTTTCAACCAATTACAAAATATTAAATAACATAAATAAATCCCGCAAAGATTTGTTGGTTCTGTAAGTCCAAAAGAAACTAGTGCTGCAGACAACTTTCATTTAGAAACACCAGTTTGGGAAAATGCTTCCCTAAGCTTTACATTTAGAGACTTGTATACCTAGAGGACATGAATATATCTAATACACAAAACCCAGTGTCAATTACACAGGTGTCCTTATATTAATTAGGTTTAACTTTTCAAGTACACATTTGGGAAACAGTGTTAATGATCAGAAATAGACATCATCTGATGTATAAATGCATCACATTTATAAAATGATGAAACATTTATGTAGTGAAATCAAACAGATGTAAGCCAGGTTTGTAAATGGCAGACTGGCCCGTTTATAATATATAAAAGAGGATATTGATTACCTTGTCTGTAACCCTACCTAAATTTCCATTCCACAAACTTGCATGACACTTAAACAAGGCTCAGATAAACATTTGGTGTATTTCTAGTTACATGTATTAAGGTGTCAGTTATATTGTAATACCATAAAACAAAAGTTGCTTATTTAATCAGTTGTAGAGATATCATTTAAAAGTCTTTTAAACAAGTACAAATTCCATTAGACTTAGTTTCCCTTTGTAATAAAGCCTAACACCAGGAATTATCTTATGATAAGATCAAAATTTTAAGAAACCCTTACTACTTTGGTACATACAGAGTTAGATTTTGGTTTTGTAGCAGTACGTTAATATTTGACCTTAGGAGGGAAAAAAACCCTTAAATAACTTTAATTGATTGTGTTAGCTATAGTCAACTTAATCACAAACAAACTTTGAGATTTATCCTCCACAAACCTTGTGTAACTTAGATACTCTATAGCTTGTTTATTTTCTCATCTAGAAACACTTATTTTAATTTCCATGTGAAAGTGTATTTCCATACATATAACTTTTTATTTTTTTGTACATGTTGACCCTTTCTTAAATCTATATACATATTTTTTAAGAGAGAAGGACAGTGAGAGAGAGAGAGAGAGAGAGAATCAATTTTTACTGAATTTTTCACATGGCCTTCACTGCTCCAACACTTAGTTGTGTATGTGGGTGATAGGGTTTGAACCCATGTATTTGCACATGCTGGGCAAGTGCTATAACCACTGAGCCAACACTTCAGCCCCTTAAATCTATATTTTGGAGCAATCCATACAAATTTCAGAATTTTCTAATTCTTTCCCTTAATAAGATCAAATGCTTTGTTATTTACAGTACTTTTAATTGAAATGCAGCTGGAACCTTTTGTATTCTATATTAAATTACACCTGTTAGACTTTTGACTTAATAATCTTATTTTTAATGAAGATCCAGAAAACAAGCAATCTTAAAAAATGTTTATATTGGTTACCTATTTATAAGAACTCACTTACTAAACCCAAATATGTCACCTTATGAAAGCTAAGAAGTCAAGAGTATTCAAATTTACTTAGTGGTTGATGTTTTAACATTTGGACTTTGCAAATTAATCAGATATCTCCTCTGACAAACACATATATGAAGATTTATCCCACTTATGTTACATCTAATTTATTTATTTTTAACAGTCAAATTTAGGCTACTCGTAAAACTAAGATATCAAAGTGTAGATAAACAGCATAAGTCATTTCTCCCATGCTGAAGAAGAATCCTAGAAGCAATGAACATTACAGTTTAAGCATTTGTACAAACCAACGCTCTATGGATTGACCACCTAGAAAAACATGTAGGCTAATAATCTTAAACACACCTTTACTCTTACTTTTCAACTAAACCTTTTTCTAAACATTTAAGCCATGTGAACTAAAAGTCATTTGGATCCATTTTCTCTTTTTAAATTTATGAGCACTCATCTATAAGCCAATTTGGTACCATGTTGATGTGACATATAACACACTTATACAAACACATAAGACAGGCATGCGCACAAAAAAACCCAACAGGAAACACATATATTAGAGCCTTTCTTTGAATAATTGACCTCTGAATAAAAGCAGCAGTGAAAAACCAGGATTGAAAACTTTGTTAGGTAAAACAAGACTGACTGAGCATCTCAAAAGGCTTGGAAAACTTGGAACCCGCAGCGTTTTTATCATGGAGCTGGGGGGAGTCAGGGAGCGTATAAGAGCAGATGCTCTTTGCCCTCTGAGAAAAAATGAGTGTCAGCTAATTTCCTCCTTACCATCATTCTGCCTACACTAACTGCTTAAGTTTTCCCCGTGTCTCACATTCACCTTCAAAGGCCATAATACTGTTGTTTCTAATAGCTGAGTGAACTGCCGTGTGTGTGTGTGTGTGTGTGTGTGTTTGTGTGTGTGTGTGTGTATTCAAACTCCAGCCAGGTAAATGCTGGAGGCTCCTTGATTAAGCCTCATATCAGAAACCATCTTTTGTTTCTTCACTCTGCCTTCTGGACTCTTGGTTCTACCTCTTAATCTTCTTTCCATTGTTGCTAAAAGTAGTAGATGTTAAACTTCAAAACCCTTCTTCATTCTATACTGTCTCTGTCCCTTCCTCAAATGGTAATGTTTCTGTACATATTGGGCACACTATGGATCTCCTGTGAAACTTCTTGGGTTAAATCTATTAGAAAAAAGCCACACTCACAAACCTTTTCCAGATAAAACCCTCCCTACATTGGACCTCTGCTTAGATGACTGAGAACAGTGCCCTTCAGCCTCCTGGAAGTACTATTGTTCATGGAAAGATTCTCTTTAAAGGATCTTAAGTCTTCCTGAATGCTCCTTGTAGCACCACCTTATATCTTTTTGAGATCCTAATAAAAAGAATTTACAGTTACTCTCCAGTACTTTCCCTTCACATAATGTTTTCCTGGCATTATCCTGGATTTGACATTTGGTCAAAGCTCTTTTTATTTTTATTTTTTATATATTTTAGTATATCTTTGATCATCTGAATAGTCTAAGAGCTTGTGAAACCATTAAGTCCTAACTTTGTTCTGAATTTTAACAGTCCTTCCCTTAGTTTATCTTTCATCTTACATTTTTCTGCAAGCATTGAACCGAAATCTCTTCTGCTATGTCTCCAAGTTCATTAGGCACAATTTCTACTTTCCAAGTTCTTGCAGATAAGAGTGCTGTTGGATTTCTGCCCTTTTTGCCAGTTTCCAATATGATTTTTTTCTCCCCTTCCTTTGCAGCTTCACTCCTGGCCTTCTCATAGTCCAAAATTCCATGAACAATGGGTTCAAGGTGCTTGAAGGTTTTGCCAAGACTCTCCTCAAAATTCTTACTGTGTTTCCATCTTCTGTACATTGTAGAGTACCCAAGCCACTCCCTCATTATAGGTTTTGTTGTGGCAGCACCTCTACATCTGTGCCAGTCAGGGGTCAGAGTTCGTTTAGCATTCAGAAAGGCAGAGTCACTAGGAGATAAGTATCTCCTAGGACAGAAAGTGTTTGTTTGCTTTTAAAAATAGAATTTGACCTTGCTTGATTGTGAGATATGGGTAAGCAGTCTCTGTAAGTCTGCTGTATTCAGTTTGATATGGAAAGCTGAAGTCCAAGGTCAGCTGTTGGAAAGGGAAGACTGACATGAAGTGGATGAGATCAGATTCCATCTGACATGACTGGAACCCGTGAGGACTAACCATAAAACATGGGTGTTCTTGTTGCTTCTGAACTTAGTGGTATGAGTGTCCTGAGAAAGCCGGTGCCCCTGGTCATGGAGATGAAACACGCCTGGTCTAGGAATTGGTGAAGCTGAAGAAAGCATATAAGGAGGCAGAACAGTTGCAAGACTGGCTGTTGCTCACACTAATGAGATGTGCCAGCACATAAGCATAGGGATTAGCTATAAAACAGCTGCTGCATTAGTTCCAACCTCTATACGTCCTACAAGGATCTGTCTTATGGCTCATCCTCATCTGAAACACCCAGCGAAGAGAATTTTGAGAAACGTCGTTCAGCCAAGCCAAGAGGACATGTTAAAAAGTCACCATAATAAGCTTTTTTAGTAATGTATGCATGCATTTTAAAAAAGAATAGCTTATCCATTAACATCTATTCCACCAACATCAGGCATTTCTCTAGGTGGTAGGGTGGAAATAAACGAACAAATCAGACAAAAATTCCTGCCTTCTCGGAGTTGATTCCCTATTTCAGGAAGATTAATGTGTTAGTCAGCTTTTTATTGCTGTGACAAAAATACCTGGCAAGAAAACTTAGAGGAAGAAAGATTTATTTTGACTCATGGTTTCAGAGATTTCAGTCTATGTTCAGCTGGTACCATTGCCGTGGGCCTGATGTGAGGCAGAATATCATGGCAGAAGGTGCAGAAAAGCTGCACAGTTCCTGGTAGCAAGGAAACAGGGGGTTGGGGAAGGCCTGGATACAAGAAATACCCTTCCAGGGCAGGCCCCAGTGATCTACTTCCTCCAACCATGCCCACCTGTTTAAAGTTTCCACCACCTTCTCATAGTCCATTCAGCTATCAATGGATTAATTCACCAATGAGGTCAGAGCACCCAGGTCCAGTCACTTCCCAGAAGTACTACTGTGACCATTGCAGTATTGGGGATCAAGTCTGTAATACATGAGATTTTTAAAAAGGACATTCCAAAACCAAACTACAATAAATGGAAATAACCATATATAAAATAAATAAATAAGTAGCATTGTATCTGACAAAATGAGGAGTTCTGTTAGAAAAAAAATCAGGACAAAGTGATTGGAACCACGGCCTGGGGAGGTCACACATCTCTTTGTGACACTCAAGCAAAGACTTAGGGGAGTTGAGGGAGTTTGCCATGCATATATTTGAAGGAATATCCTCAGTGCATCAAAAATGATCATAGTCAACACGTGAATGGACAAAAATATATAGAATCAAATAATGAAATAAATTTAGACAAATGAAAATAAATTAACTAGGACATGAAAAGGGGAACATTATCTACCCACAAGTTTCTTACCCAGTTACCTTTCTAAGACAAAAGTCATACTGAGAAGACATTTATGATTCTGTTTTTACTTAGGAGATTTGGTTGCAAACACTGTATCCAACTTAAGTTCAAATTCATAGCAATTATATGAAGTAACCAATGGAACCAAAGAAATAAGGTCTAGGAAGAAGGCATCAGGACAATTCACATGGTCTAGGTAAGAGAAAGAATGCACCAACGGGGACACTGTACCCTGCACCACTAGCAAAATGAATCAGTAACCATGATCCCCATTTGTATCATTCCACTGATTCATGGGAGAATGTGTCACTCTTTAAGCTTGGATCACATGTCCATTGACAAGATAGCTGGACTAACAGTGTCACCAAGATAGGAGATGACAAGTGTGGTTATTTCGTCAAAGGAAAACCATGTGTTACTACCAAAGCACACAGAAAAGGACACTGGAACAACAAAAATAATAGATACCAACTTCTTCTACCAAAACTCTTTATAACTGGCTTATGGTTTGCTAGATGTAAAGAATGGATAAAGGGACTCCTAAAAGTATATAGATCCCAAGGACATTTAAAGATTTAAATACAAGGAAAGGTAAAAGATTTTCCTCTCTCTCCAGTACTAGGACCATCTTCTATGTCCAGGTTTGGTTCATGCTTTGTATTGGTGGTATTGTATAGGAAACAGGTAATTCAACGTAGAGAATAAAAGAATTGTCCTAAACAAGATGATTAGAAATGCCTGTCTCCTACAGACATAGCCTTGGGTGAAAAATTATCATTCTCAGATCATAGAAAAGCTGGGAGCATTGTAAACAGGATAGAAATCCAGACCTTGAGTCTGCCATGACTATAGATAAGGTTATATGTTTCTCCTCAGGCTATTCATGTCAGTCTCTTCCTGTTCTGTCGCTAACCTTTCTCTGCCTGTATATTTCAGAGAGATTAATTCAGAACATGAATCTTTCCTTTCTCCCCTAAAATGTCTTTGGGTATGTGATATTTTCACACAAAGAAGCTATTTTTGGTATTCAAAAATTGCTTTTCTTCTGCAGGCAAAAAGAATTCAACTCACTACCTACTAGTGTATAACACTTATTTTGCTTAAAAGAGAGAAAGAGAATGACAGAGAGAGAGAGAGATGCCTTCAAATTACACAGGAAAAAAAGAGAGGATATTAGATTTTAAAGGAGCAAAATTATTCCTCCTCTGAACATTTCCCAGAACAACACAGTGCTGCCTGCCCATCATCTCAGAGCTAATTGTTATATAAATGTCTCTGAGATAGCATCTATTCCTCAGCCTCCTTATAGGAAAAGAGATAATGACTCAATTCAGAACCACACCCTTATCTATATCCAGTGCTCATCAATGGGGAGAGAGGGCATTTTTAATTTTTTTTATTTTATTTCTTATTTTCTTTTGTAATCCTTATACAGTTTATTCAATGTGTACACATGACCCCTATGTCCATACTGAAAATGGAGGGGGAAAATTAGACCAAGAATAAAAAGACAAATATTCTCTCTGGTCTAATAACTTACTGAGTATTCATTCTGAGGCCAGTGTTTTCATTAAAGGGAAAAAAAAGTAGGGATTTTGTGAACAGGATGTGCCCAGTTTGATGTACAAATGGATATTATAAATATTCAACTAAAAGATGATTTTATTCAGCCTCTTTCTTTAAATTCTAAGTTGCATGCTAATTTAGATCATATCATTCTTTCCTGGGAAACTCTATGAACTTAAATATTTGGTAAAAACATATCATTTATTAAATTTTTTTCACTGAATTAAGGCATAGAATGATATCCTATTTTCATCAGCATTTGCATTGGATTTTCTTGGGATTTAAATTAGAAAAATCCCCCAAGTCATTTTAATCTTAAAAATTAAGAGGGTACTATTTAGAGCACTTACACTCTTGGGATACCAATTAAAGAACAATTGGTCTGGAAAATTAAAGATGTCTTCTATAAAGGGTTTTCAGAATAGATTTTTAAAAAGCCTTCATACTAGGACAACTAGACTCAACTAATGAGCAGTTGAAAGGATGTTATTATTCTGTGAGATTATTATCTATAATAGGAAATAAAAAATGTTACTATACTCGACATCATAGAACAATATGATAAAACTCACTCCTCAGTGTGATGCCTTCTGCTAATCAGATGAGTTGATCCAGTATGAGATCAAACTACTGGGAGGGTGGAGGAGACCCTGTCCTGAGAGGCCATGCCTTGCTCTGGGTCCCTCCGGGATTTATTTTCTCCTATGGAAGACTTAGAGCAGTATGCTTCTTCCAGTGCAACAGATTTATAACCTCCTTAGAGACCTTTCAGATCACTTGCTATTTATTTGCACTTCGAATTCTACCTTTTCTCATTCCTCCCACTGATTTCTCACTGCTTGCTACGAACTCTCATCCTTATTCCTGCATCTCACCTGGCCCCATTTAGAAACTTGCTGACCAGGCTTTTTTCAAGTCAGCAAGCATGTCTCTTTCTACTTAGTGTCTCCAGCTCTAGC
>PVKS010000550.1:134650-169129 GCA_004027875.1 Aplodontia rufa
CCACTATATATATATATATATATATATATATATATATATATATATATATATATATATTTTAATAGCTTTGTGCTCTACTTCATGAACATTACAGATAAAGTAGGCTTTTTGTGGGCCTGTTCTCTCCTATAGCAATACCTTGACGTCTTGTAAATTTTGAGTTGTGATCACATCTCCAAAAGCCTGATTGATGCATGGCTTCTATATCTGATTTTTTTATGTTTATAAGTTGGAGATTCTCAGGAACATAAAGCTGAAGTTAACTTTCAGACTCCAGGTTTAACACGACCCGTGTTATGGAGGCTTTACAGACTAGAACTCATGGGCTGAGAAAAGAGCACAGACCTCCACCCTACCTTGGCATCTAGCATGCTGTTTAGAAAAGTGTTTCCGTATGTCAAAGGCAGTGGAAGTTTTCTGTGACTCCCATGGCACAATCAGGATCCAGGAGAGAGTCAACAGGACCAAGATCTCAATTCGCCTCACCTCAAAGTAAGAAGCCTTCCAACTGGAGAACCAGGCTCCTCTGAAAGCAGTCAGTTCGCCTGCTGTTGACCATATTTAAGAAACAAAAATACCTGGTTTAAGCCTAAAAAATTCTGAGCCACCCTGGGGTCTGCTCAGTCCATTGAGCAGCCACCACAAAGGAGTCCTTATCTGATGGTTTTCTTTAAAGAGAGGTGCAGGGGCTTACCTGGTATATCTACGCATCTGCCCCTGTACCCATCCCCCGTCTAGCCATTCGCTTGTTCATTCATTATCCTCATAAAAAATCTCTCTGAATTTTCTTGAGAAGCACCATCTTCACAGTGTTGGTGATACTATCTTTCACCCTGTGTTCTCCTTCCACGGTTATCTTTGTTTTCCTTCCTTCCTTCTGTTCATACTTTATTTTCTGAATCCAGGACCCTCCCCTATATAGATACTGTAGGATTTGCATATTCTAAAAAGTCTAACCACTCACATTGGCTTCTTTCCTCTCCGTGTGATCAACTCGTAAAGAAATCTAGCCATAACTTCCTCATCTTGTCACTCACATTTATTATTTTTATAACATCCCATTAGGAAAGTAGCATTAGTATTAGTATCCCCATTTTGCAGATGAGGAAACTGAGATTCAAAGAAACTCTCTTACTTCCCTGAGCTCACACAGGTAAAACAAGGCCATCACTTTGACCAGGACCATTTGGCTCAAACTTAGTCCTCCATTTATTACCTCAAGTGGGACCACCAGGTGTTGCAGATTTGAATGGGGAATCCCTCCTTCTTGAGGCTAGAAGTCTCTTTCTTTTCTGTATATATAAATCAAATTTTTAAATTTTCTTTATCTATTGATAAAACTAATATGGGTCTTTACAAATAAATGCTCCTAGCACCAATCTCTTTTTATGGTGTACATTGCAGCAGTCATAAACTCAGGGTACTATTATTTAAGTTAGTTAAGATACTTTAGATTATATAAAGAGGCCAGTTTTATCACACTGTTTCTTCCATTGTATCATTTTAGCTGAGACAGGTTAATCTAAGAAAAGAAAGTGATTTCAAAGGCACTAAGCCACAACAGTATAGAAAAACCTTTGCCAGCTGGATATAATGCTCTGAAAATTAGTGAAATCATCATCCTTTAAAATATTCTCTAGAGCTGCATTGTAAGGAATGGTTTCTTTCTGAATTAGCCATTGGCAAACAGCCTCTATTAAAACTAATAAAATTTAGTAATTCTTTCCATACATGTTAGGGTGTGTCTTTTTACTCTAAAAACATAATCGGAATGACTGTTACTCTGTGGCATAAATGAATCAAGGAGAGTTGTACTGAGGAACTAAAGAAACAATTCAAAGGAATGATTCTCAAATATTTGAATTTTGAAGGAATTAATTCAGCCTGGGTTGGAGGAAAACCAGATTTTTATTTTAGCCCTATATTCATGTACTGCAAGTCTCTTGAGCATCCAAGTAGGATGATGATAAATGTCACACAGGTCCAGGCAGGAGGCTGCAAAGATCATCAGTCCTCGATAAGATTTTGCTGAAGGCCAACTTTTGGTGAATAAAATAGTTATGATTGCCATAAGTTTAGTAGCATAAAATGTCCTATGTTTGCATAAAATTTACATAAAACTACCTAAATGATTCCAACTGCTACAGAAAAAATATATGGGCATCTCCTTCCATTATCTTAAACCTTATGTACCTTGAAAAATGAGAAAAGAGCTGAAGAGAAGTTACTGAAGAAAGCTGCTCCCAAGTTTGGTGGTAGAAGCTTGATTAAATGCAATAACTGCAGAAAAGGAATGTGTTTGGCTAATTCCAATTCAAGTAAATCTGTGTTTTTAAATGTTCATTCTTGAGCTGAGGGAATGGCTCAGTGGTAGCGTACTTGTCTAGCACACACTAAGCCCAGGATTCAGTTCCCAGCATGTGTATACACCCACATACAGTCCCCATTGCTGAGGATATGATGTGGATATTTAAGGGGAATGCTAGGTAGGCTCTGATCATCTGCTGACCTTGGCATAGAGAAACATTTGTTTATCTTCTTTTTCCGCAGCTGTAGAACAAAAGATGGGGAATTCTCCAAACTAACTTGTAATGAAAACTACCTGAGGATTTTGATAAAAAGTAAAATCCTAAGACCTACCCTGGGAGATTCCAATTCCAGGTTGAGGAGAGCAGCCTTAAATCAATATGATCAACATTATAGATGAGTCCCTGATGAGCTGTTCAGGTCACCAGAATTAGACATTATTGGACTGAATGAAATAAAAAAAAGTCCCTAACAACACTAATGGTTTGTGTCCATTAAAATCCCCATTGAAGATTAAGCATCTTGAAATTCCTAAGTTCTGTGAAGAACAAGTACTTGAAGAATTTTGATCAAAGTTAGTCTTGAATCAGAATTCAAGAGAAACCCTGGATTAAAATTGGGGTGTCTTCCTCTAACTTCCATTACTTTTTCCTTTCATTTTAATCACTCCACATATCTTGGAGGTAAGAACGAATTCATTTCCAAAATCTCACAAGTTTAAAACTCCATAAAGAACAAAAAAACTTGATATGAAGTTAAGTTATGGGAGTCGGGTACACTTTAAAATTTGTGAAGAAAATATATCCACTTATGAATTGACTCTTCATAAAAGACATTTCACACATGCACAAACACACACAGAAAATCTCTGGTCAGTTGACATGTAACTCACGGATGGAGACTTCAGCACACATTAAATTTGACTCAAAGTTGATTCTGAACCTTCTCTGAAGACTTTGCAAAATGTCTCATAATCATATTTTAAATATAAATATGGAGTCAAAAGAACAAAACAGAAAATGATGCTTTTTAAAGAGTTTAGCTCAAAAGATTAATTATAAAGTAACACCTCTATTCAAGACCTCAGTCCAATGTTGTACAAAATCTGGACTCCCTTTCTCTGCTGCAGGTTTGTACAAAGAACTAGATATAGCATATATGAAGACTTTTAAGTCTCTCTGCAGTGGTCAATAATCTAGAGGCAGTAGAAAAATAGGTTTTCTGATAATGCATCAGTTTTGCAGTGAACATGATGAAATATGTCACTTTCATGTTGAGTCCGTTTTTGAAATCCCAGGCAAAGCCCTCATAGCCACTGTCATAGATCCCAGATAATTGGGATTCATTGCACAACCTACATTGTCTAAGAAATGATTGACATATCTACAGTTTGTGCTGTGTGAAAGGGGCCACATTGTCAAACCCTGGGCAAATATAATCTTCTCACAAGGTTATTTGAAATTCAGTTGAAAACAAAGGTATATAGTGATTTTTTTCATATATTTTAATACATAGCTTTAAAAGTTATGATTATAATGAAGTATTTTGTCTAGACTTATAGTATGTCACACGGTAGTCATAAGTGATGTTAAACTCTGGTATTAGAAGTGTGGCTAAACCAAAAATGAGCTTTGTTGTAAGTATAAAATATGTGCACTTGATTTTAAAACAAGAAAGCAAAATACAGTGAATCTTGACAAAATCTTTCAACTTGATTATTGGATATACAGAGTTAGCTAAATAATAACACCAAAACTACTTTGATTTTTAAAAATGAAGTATAATTCATCTATCATTTATGTTGGACATATATGTGGGGTTTTTTATTTGTTTGTTTGTTTTAGACACCAGGCATTGAACCCCGAGGCATTTGACCACTGAGCCACATCCCTAGCCTTTTATTTTTTGAGACAGTATTTTGCTAAGTTTGCTTAGGGCCATGCTAAGGTGCTGAAACTGATTTAAACATGAAATCCTCCCACCTCCACCTCCCAAGCAGCTAGGACTATATGTGTGTACAACCATGCCTGGCTCTTCTTGAGTTCCTCTTTAAAGGATCTTTTGAATATTAAAAACAAAAAATGACAATTTATCTGTAACTGAACAAAATGAAACTACAACATACCAAAAATTGGGAACATGAGGCTGGAGCAGTGGCTCAGTGGTTAGAGTGCCTGCCTGGCATGCGGGAATGCCCAGAATCAAACCCCAGGACCACATAGACAAATAAGTGTCAGAGAAACAAAGCCCAGAAGAAAAAATAAAGTTCATTCTCTCTTTCCTCTCTTTGTCTCTCTTTCATTCTCTCTCTCTGTCTCTCTCTCTCTTGCTCGCTCTTTAAAAAAAGTTGAGACAATAATGAAAACATTGCTTAATGAGAGCTCCCTAGCACTAAATCCTTATGTTAGCCAAGAAGAAAGTTAAGTCAATTATTATTATTATTTTTTTGAGAGAGAGAGAGAGAGAGAAAGTCAGTTTTTTTTTTTAATTTCATTTTTCAAGTGGCTTTTGTTGCTTTGAGACTTGGTTGTGTACGTAGTGCTGGGGTTTGAACTTCCGTACTTGCACATGCCAGGCAAGCGCCCTAACCACCGAGCCTCCGCTCTAGCTCCATTAAGTCAATTATTTAAACTACCACTCTTAGAAACCAAAAATGATCAAAACATATGGCAAATCAGCACAGGGGAGAAAAGAAATGAAGAAAAAAATAAATGACATTGTAACAAAGTGCACAACTTAGAAGAGGTAGACAAACTCCTGAAAAAGCATGAATTACAAGAGAACAAGAACATTATGATGATGGAGTGAAGACTAAGAAAATTGATTTCCTAAATCAAAAATCTCCAGAAAGATATTCAGGTATAGTTGACAACTCTGGAGAATTCTATGACACATTGGAAAATCAAAAATAGTCTAAATACGCGATTCACAGTGTATTTTATGAAGCTGATGTTACCCTATCATCAAGCCAGAAAAGTCAGTGCCTAAATAAAACCATACAAGAAGCCCAAAACGGAAAGACCAAAGTCCATCGTGAAAACGCATACACATATTACTAAATAACGCACATTACAGACAAGCCAAGAAAGACATAGCATTATATAGACTGACCCTGAATAATCATATAAGAGAATACAACAGGTATTGATAAAAATACTCATAAAACAAATATACAAGAGTATATGCATTCCACAGTATAGTCCAAAAGATACATTGAGACTCCAACTCCACGTCTGGGAATGATGATTTAATTTCCAGAATTGATATTATGATGCAATTACTCAACATATAGTATTAAGGGACTTGATGAGCTCATGTGTCACTATCTCTATGCCTTCCCTCCTTTTATTTTTTTTTATTTATTATTTTTTTTTTAAAGAGAGGGACAGTGAGAGAGACAGAGAGAAAGAACTTTATTTAGTTTTTCACATGGCTTTAGTTGCTCCAACACTCAGTTGTGTACGTGGCGCTGGGGTTTGAACCGGGGTTCTCGTGCTTGCCAGGCAAGCGCCGAAACCGCTGAGCCACCGCTCCAGCCCAACCTTCCCTCCTTTTAATTGCAGAAGGGCATCCTTTGATTCAGTGTGACTTGCATCATTATGAGATTATCTTCTCTCCTATATATAGGTTGGTACTTGCAGTGAAACACGTTGATTTCCTTCCCTCTCACCTTGGGCATGTTATATAGGTAATTATTTCTGATTCCCATAGGAGTTCCATTTAACATGTGAAAGGGACAGTACCCTGATGTGAATCTAGAGCAGCAAAACTTCACTAGCATAGAGAATGCTGCTGCTGTACCTCTCCATCCCACCCGCTCTTTTAGTGATGCCACAAAGTGACCTGTGTACACACTGTGTGTTCAAAACCACAGAATAAAGTTGGATTTTATGTTTTGCCACATTGTCCTGCTAAATCTTGTATATAGCAAAAGAGACAATGGATTTTACTATTGTCATTAATTTGCTCTAACAAAGGTCTTTGTGACTTCATCAAGATTTGAATTCCTTTCTAACGTTCTCCAATTCATTCTGAAGGACTCCTCTAACACAGGACATATGTAATGGGGACCAACACCTTGGGCTCTTGTTTATTGGGTGCTGGGGATTCAATGAGCTTGTTTCTGCAAAATTCCTGTGGACACCTCAGCCTCAGTGTAACAGTTCTGAGAGGTGACCCTCAAAGAGGTGCTTAGGCCATGAGGCTCCAACCCCAGGGATGGGATGTGCACATTAAGAGTGCTTCTCCAGCACAAGCAAAAACCTCGTTCAGTCCCAGCAATCCACACACACAAACATACATTTATTAAGGTGGGGACAATGGACAATGACTATGTTCTGATTACATCTTTTGTCTCTATGAACAAAACACCAGACAAAAACAACATAGAGGAGGAAGTGCTACCCTGGAGGTCACAGCTTCAGAGGTCTCAGTCCATTGCTCTGCACTCAAGGTGAGGCAGCAATCGTGGGGGAAGGGCCCAGCTGGAGAAAGCTGCTCCCCTCAGGGCAGCAAAGAAGAACAGACAGAGAAGAGGCAGAGTCAAAGGGGAAGGGAATCCTTACAGGGCATGACCCCACAGACCCACCTCCTCCAGCCATGCCCCTCCTGCCTACTTACCAGCCAGTCAGTCCACTCAACCTGGGAGGCACTGATAAAGATACAGCTTTCAAAGTCCATCTCTTCACCTCTGAACAGTCGTGCATGAACACAGGAGCTTAGGGGGGTAACCTCAGATCCAAACCCCAGCAGGTTGTGATCCTCTCTACTTGGGACACCCACCTACCCTGTCTCCAAATAGAAAGTGCTGGGCAAGATCCTCAGGGGAGTGTACTGGCATGATATTTTCGAAGTCTCCAGCTGAAGGAAGCGTATCTCGAACACACACACACTTACATCAATGCACACAAAAGAAAAAAGAATAAACAGGACCTGAGAAGGATGAGTTCAACTCTCCTGCCCTTTCCACCACGTGGCTATACAGCAACAAGTTGCTTTGACCTTGGAATTGCCAGTCTCACTCCAACTGTGGAAAGTTAACTTGTTAATAAATTAACTAGTCTAAGGTATTTTGTTATAGCAGCATGAAGGGACACAGTCATCTGAGAATCCCTCCATCTCTTCCCCTAAGGAGGTTTTTTGTTTCATGAGACTGATGCCTTGCATAGCCACTGAGCCACATCCCAGCCCTTCTTCCCCTATGGGAAGGACAACATTGCTGGTTCTAGAATTCTTGGCTTCTGTATTTCATCCTCTGTCATTTGCTTATATCAAGGCACTGCCTTTCCATTCTAGATTTCTAATGAGAAATCTGAGGAGGACCTTATGGGGAAATGGTAATGAACTCTCGGCCCCTCTCAAACCCGTAGCTGTTAATACCCTATTCCAGAATGTCTTAGGGAGCAGAGCATTTTATTACAGTATCAGGAGGTGAGGGAAGTGCTACAGGTCTTTGTTACCCATCCTTCTGAGTTGGAAGAACAAGGAACTGAATACTTTAAGTGTAGATATGAAGAGGACTTGAAAGTCCAAAGTTAATATAGATTTTTAGCCTCAAACTGAAAACACCATTAAAGAATCCTTCAAGTTTTAATTTCTAAACAAGTAAATATCAGTGTCCTTAACCCATCAATGCAAAAAGCTTCTGGAGTCCCTTCTTATTCTTATTGTGATAGCCAAAAAGGCAGACCCAGAGGCCTCAAAGTGAGATGACCACTGGGGGTTATGGCCAGGCATGATTGGGCCATTTCTAGCTCCGAGCTCACAAGGAGCCATGGTGAGGGAATTCCAAGCACAGGGTTTATAAGCAGGTGGATGCGGCTGGGCTTTGTCCATCAGTACAGTAACATCAAGCTCTTGGTGGTGACCTGTCGGACTCCCAGATAGTTAGCGCGTTTGGTGGTTGGTGGTTGGTGGCTGTGGTGTTTGGATCTCGGTTCTTTGATTTGGGTGTTGTTGTTTTGTTTTGTCTTTTGTTCTTTGGTTTTGGTTTCTTGTTTTGGTTTGTTGTTTTTTTTTCAGCTAGCGTCCTAGTTGGAGTTGGCTCAGGATGGCTAGAGAGAGTAGTGAGCGCAGTGTAGGGCTGCAGGGGCCCAGCTCCTGCTATGAGAGTGCCCTCGCGGACCATTACCGAGTCCTGAGGGACATAGGGAAGGGGGGCTACGGGGAAGTGAAGCTGGCTCGCCATCTCCTCACCGGGTCAGAGCTGGCAGTGAAAGTGCTGCGGAAGACAGAGCAGAACCTGGCCCATCTATCCGAACAGGATGTGATGATGGGCCTGGAACACTGGAACGTGATCCAGCTCTTCCAGGTCATCGAGACCAAGGAAAACCTGTATTTGATTATGGAATATGCAAGTGGGGACAGCTAGGGCACCGCATCCCTGGTGGCAGTGGCATGCAGGAGGGGGAGGCCCGCAGGCTGTTGCAGCAGATTGTCAGTGCTGTGGCCTACTGCCACGAGAAGGGCATCATGCACCTGGACCTGAAGGTGGAGAACATGGTGCTGGACGCCACGGGCAACGTCAAGCTCATCGACTTTGGCCTCAGCAGCAGGTTCACGGCTGGGCAGAAGCTCAACAGGTTCTGGGGCACCATCCTGTACACTGCCCCTGAAGTCCTCCTGTGCCAAGAATACGAGGGCCCCCCGACGGACATCTGGAGCCTTGGCGTCAATCTGTATTTCATGCTCACAGGGAGATGCACATTTAGGGACACCGATGTTAACGAGGTGCATGAAGCTGAAGCTCATGCAGGCCAAGTTGGACATTCCCCAGCACTTTTCCCATGGAGCACGGGACCTCATCCAGGAAATACTGAAGATGGACCCCAAGCAGAGGCCGACAGCACAGCAGATCCTGGAGCACTCTTGGCTGAGCCAGGCTGAGCAAGCTTCACCTGGTCATGCCAGTAAGCCAGTCCATAACACTCAGACCCCGCAATCACGACCATGATGTTTGACATGGGATACGACCTCAATGACAGCTGGGTGTCCCTGGCCAATCAAAAGTATGATGAGGCGATGGCACGTATTTGATACTGAGGCACCAGATCGACCAGGGGGTGGGCTGCTCGGTCCAGGTGATGTGCAGGCATCGGGAACTTGGAAATCACCAGGTCCCCAGGGATCCCTCCCATGGCCTCCTGAAGAGGAGTGCCAGTGAGCCTGCCCTTCCCACCTCCCCCTTGCCCTGTGAGAAGGAGCGGCCTGAGGCAGCCAAACCCTCAGTGCAGAAGGGTAGTCGAAGTGCCAGCTTGCCTGCCATCCCTCTCCACTTCCTGCACGTGAGCACCCCCAGTCCCAGCATAGCCTCCCAGCATGCGTGAGTCCTGCAAGACTGTGTGCCCCAGGCCTGACCCCTGGCTGCTCCTCAGTCAGAGGATGGCAGCAGATGGCAGCGAGCCCTCAGAATGGCCCTCTACAGGACAATCCAGTCAGTGGGCCACAGCAGACAGCAGCACATGCTCTGAAGGGACCTCCACAGGAAAACCCTGTGACCATAGCAGGTGCTGGAAGGGGCTCACCAGGAAGATTGCCTCCTGCTTCCAGAAACTTTGTTGCTGCATGCCCTGCTTCCACAGAAACAGAGTGGCCCCCATGGAAGCCAGGCACAAGCTCGGCAGGTTCCAAAACAGGGTGGCTCCTACCAGCACACGCAGATGAGCCAAACAGACCAGAGGGCCACCAGAAAACCCTGAGCTCTGAGGACCCTGAAAGCACTGCATGAGCATCGATCAGGAGCGGACCCCAGCCAGCTGCACACTGCCAGGTGTGCACACTGCCTCAGCCTCCCCCTCACGGATTCCAGCCAGGCCTGCCTCTGCCTCCTCCAGGACTCTCCTCTGACTCCACCTGCCAGAGACCTCAGAGACTCTTTCCCCTGGGACACTTCCCCCTGCCCTGCTCTTAATGATCCTTTCTCCCATGCTTCTGGAATAGCAGAGAAGGTTCTTAATAAATTTTTCTTTCTCACCAATTGTGTAATCAAATTGATGTCCCAAAGGTTGTAAAGATAAGGCCAATTAAACACGAGCAAGAAAGAAAAGACGTCCCAGAGCAAGAGCAGGAGCCCAGCAGTCATCCTGTCCACATCCTCAACCACTGAGCCTCCCTGTCCTGTTCAATGTAGATACTTGTGCACCTTGAACCAATCAGATGGAATACTGTTATACTTGGGGCTGAATTAGAAGAATTTAAGGTGTAGGCTTTTATAAAAATGTTAATGTTTATCCTATTGTCAAATATACCTAAAAAGAACGAGGGGGTTAGGAAGGGAGAGAGAGGGGGGAAATGCTGGAAATGAATGAAAACGAGGTATATTTTAATCTTTTATGTCATTGTAGATAATATTGTGATGTATATGGAAAAATGTTTTTCACAGGTATAAAATTTATGTCAGTATGGTTGGGTATATTAGAATACATGTATACCCCAGAGAGAGAGGTAAAACCAGGGGATTGGAGGAAGGAGGTTGAGCTTTGAGGGAGATGTTGACCAAGCTATATTATCATGTTGTGTGTGTCCATGAATATGTGACATCAAATTTCATCATTATGCACAACTGTAATGCACTCATAAAAATAATAAAAACCAGTTGAGGTCAGAGAACATACTATATATGATTTTAATTAGTTTAAATTTGTTGTAGTTTGGGTTTTGTTTGTTTGTTTGACTCAGGGTTTTACCAAGTTGCTTAGGGCTTGAGAAAGTTGCTGAGGCTGGCTGTGAAGTTGCAATTCTCCCCCCTCAGTTTCCTGAGCCACCGGGATTACAGGCATGCACCACCATGCCCACCTTCCAGTTTGTTTTTATGACACAAAATACAGCCTCTTGCTCTGAATGTTGAATATGTAATTGAGAAGATTGTGGATTCTGCCGTTACGTGGAAATATCCCATGTAGATTGCATTATTTGACAGTGATGTTCAGGTCTTAGGCTTCTGTACTGATTTTCCATCAATTTGTTCTATTGATTTGTGAAAGAAGAAGGTACCAACAATAATTGTGGATTTATCTATTCCTCCTGTCGTTTTGCTGGTTTTGTTTTATGAATTCTTATGCCCTATTATTTGTGGTGTATGCACATGAAGATTGTCTTCCTGTTGAATCTTTCATTAATATATAATGTACCTCACTTATCCCTTATAATATTTTTAAGTTTTGAAGTCAACTTTTTCATATGTTAATATACCCATTTGGCATTATTTTAATTGGCATTTTCATGAAATAACTTCTCTATCTTAATGTTTATTCCATAAACATATTTACATTAAAAACATTATGTAAAGCATATAGTTAGGTATTACATTTGTCTTCAGTTTGATAACATGTGCCTTTTAAATGCAATTTTCAGAATTTTTTATTTGATGTAATCATTTTTGCAATTGGGGTCAAATCCACCATTTAATTGCTTCTGTTGATCTCATTTTATTTTCTCTGGGATTATTTTTTATTCCACTTTACTTAAATGAATACTTAAAAGCTACATTTCTTTTCACAGTTGTTCTAAGGTTTATAATATACACCAGCTTATCATTCTCTACATTAAATAATGATCATATACTGCTTACTGTAAGTAAAAGAATCTTACCATACTGTAATCCTACTTCTCTTCCACTCTTTAACTTCAGCACATGGTAAAAACCTTACTATATATTGCCTCTTTTTTGCTTTAAGTAATAAACTATCCTGTAATATGAAAAAATAGAAAAACACTTTACTTTTATTTTTACTATTTTTAATACTCCACTACTTTGTATAAATCTAGTCTCTACCAAGTAACAGAGCTTCCCGGAGAAACTTCCTTTAGCACTTGTAGTACAAGATTGCGGGCAAAGAATCCTCTCTGCACTTGTTAGTGAGAAGTATGGAACTGGTTACACAATACGTCAAAGATGTCACTCCATTGTCTTCTGTCTTGCTGCTCTTCTTTTTCTTTGTGTGCAACATTTTCTTTCCCTCTGTTTATCTTCAAGATGTTCTTTCTCTTTGGTTTCAAGTGGTTTGCTGAGAGTATTGGTGTTAGTCCTAAGCGTCTCATTTGTTTTCTCCCTTTAATTTAAACGTGCACCATCTTTTCCTCTTTAAATATGTCTTCTACCTCATTCTCTTTTCTTCTACTGGGAATCCAATTACATGCAAGTTAGGTCAATTAATTCTATCCCATAGCTCTTGCGTGCTCTGTTCTCTCCCTCTCTCTCTCTCCTTCCCTTCTCCTCTCCCTTTTTCTTTTTTGTTTACTTTTAATTTACTGATTATTTTTCCATAGTATCTGGTCAGCTGATAAGTCCAATGAAGGAAAACTTCATCTTCATTATCATTTTCTTTTTTAGTACGATTGAAAAAATATTTTCTCTGTGCTATAAATCCCACTTGCTCCTATATGTGATTACCTGTATCTAATTAATAATGGCTCTTTTAAATTTTCATCTGATAGTGTCAATATCTAGATCATTTGCCTGGTTCTGTCAGTTGCTTTAACTCTTGGCAATTGGTGTTTTGGGTCTTTTCCCCTTGTTTTATTTCTGTGCCTATTGAATGATAAAAAGAACTATGGGGTCTACGATCAATAGCATGTAGGCCTGGAAAAGGACCTGCATGGTCTTCATTGCTGCTCTTAGTGTGTGGAGTGAATTTAATACAGTCAGCAGTTGACCTGGACTTAAGGTTTTTCCTCAATAGTGCTGTTTTTAGTACAGCACAGTTTCAAATCTTCCAAAGTTTGACTTTCATTAACCTGGGCTTAACGTGTCTCCTGGGGAGCTGGAGGACCTTTCTCAGTGCTCCAGTCCATTCTTGGCTTTGCTGTGCCACACATAAAGTTTCTCTCCTACCTCTTGAGCGACGGTGCATGTGCAATGTTATATTTGTTAGACAGTGACAGGTTATTTTATAATGGGACAAGGACATTTTTCTTTCTGGTTTTTTTCAGTGTTTTGAACTCAGCCCAGGGCATCACACATGGTAGGCAATTGCTTTGCCACTGAACTACATGCTCGGTCCTCAGGACACTCGTTTTCTTTGTTTTGTTTTTCAGGTCAGTTTTAGGCAGGAACTGTGTGCCTAGGTATTCAGGTTGGCTTTTCCCCCTCTATCTCCATGTTCATTTTTCTTAGAGCACTCAAACTCTGTTTTCTAGTTCTATGTGGTCTTAGGTAAAGATTTCCTGCCCTTCATCCTGTCGTGATACATCTCTTTTTGTTGAGTATAAGATACTAAGTTCAAAAGAATCTCTTAGTCTTCTCCCTACATCTTAAGATCCATTTAGACAACTAGTGCAGACAGAATACCATCAACTGAATGACTTACAAGCAACAAAAGTATTTCTACAGTTCTTGAGTCTGATAAATACAAGATCAAGGCACCAGCAGATTCAATATCTGACCAAGGGCATCTTCCTTATTCATAGATGGTCGTCATCTTGCTATGTCCTGGCATGGCAGAGCCTGAAGGACCTCTCTGCGGTCTCTTATATAAGGGCACAGATACAATTAATGAGGGCTCCACCCTCATGACCAACTCACCTCCTGAAGACCACATCATTACAAGCTATCACACTGGGGATTAGGATATAACATAGGAATTTGGGGTGCAATCATTTAGTATATTGAACCCAAATAGAAGGACATTTGCTTCTAACGCTAGTTAAGCAAGAGTGAATATTTGGTGGATCCTTCAGATGAAAGGCTTTTCTACCCGTTTATCAGAGGCAGACAAGTTTTCCTCTACCCCTAACCCAGGAACAGTTCATCTTTACCCACACTCTGGGAATGAGAGTTCATTGCTCCTTCCTAGCTGAGTGAAGCTTTTATTTGGTAGGAGAGAATGCTTCGAGGATGTAAGTGCAGCTTTGGCCTGGTCACTAGTACCTGCAATGTCCCCCTTTATGCCTGTGCCCCATGTAGTGGACTTCTAGCTTTCCATCTGCATTTCCTCCAATCTTCTAATAAGCATATAATGGAGGCCTGTGAAATAGAAAATATATGTGTGGACTCGCCTTGTGTCTAGTCCTACCAGCTTTTATAAACTGACATGTTTGGCCACACTTTATATTTAATAATCCAAAAAGCTGTAGCCAATTTCCTTTTACCCACTTGTATTGTATGACCCATGCTCTGCGGAAGGTGAACCTGCCAATTTTTTGTATCTTCACTTTGTTTTTTCCTTGGATAAGCCTTGTCCTTTTTTGAAATTCAGTTTACTTGGTTGCCTTGCATCATGGATTGAATGTTTATGCACCTCCAGATTTCATATATCAAAGTGAACATGACTCTATTAGAAGGTGGGACTGTTGGGAGGTAAATAGACCGTAATAGTAGAGCTCATGCATGATCTGAGTGTCCTTAACTGAGGAGCCAAGAGAGCTTGCCCTTCCTTTGCTCTCCAGCATGCAGCAAAAGGAGGCCACATACAATCCAGAAAAGACCAAGCTGGTCTGCCTGACCTTGGATTTCAAGGTCCCAGAACTGTGAGAAATGGATGTCAACTTTTTACAGCACCCTGTCTATGGTATCTGTTATGGCAGCCCAAAAGGACCAAGATACCTGTGACCTCAGCTCTCTGATGGACTCAAGAAAACTTACCACTCTATAGACTACCTGGCTTTCCTGAGGTTACAGAAAGATTTTTGCATTTTTCAGCATCATAAAAAGTGACCTTGAAGCAAATGCCATGACACTTGAGTTGCACAGAAGACTTCTGAAACCATGCTTTCCTTATTTCTGTAGGTCACCTGCCCCCTCCCACCAAGCTTGTGCGCCTCTTCTTTTCAAGTCTTACAACAAGCAAGGCTACTCAGGTGGTGGATAATGATTAGAGAGGGCGCCTTTGTGCTTCACACAGCCCCAGTTATCGTCCCGGAAAGATGCTGTGTGCATAATTAGTTAAATCTATTTGGTGAAATCTTTGAACATAGGAAACTTTCTCTTTGGGACCACATGGTAAATAGCCAGAATATCAATCAAATGGTAAATTTGGGCTTGTGCAAAAAAGAGAGCAGATGGAAGCAAGCAGAAAAGATAGGTGCTGACTCAGACTCGCTTATATGAGGTATAAAAATTTTGCAGAATAAATTTATATCAGGTTTTGCAGCTTTCTTTCTGTCATCACTTTTGCAAGTGTTAGAGGAATGTCTCCAACCACAAAATATAACAACAATCCTGGAGAATAAGATATCTGATATCCAGCTTCACAAATGTGCTGATAAATATAAAGGACATCCAGCCCTCCTAATAACATAAGTAACACAAACATTGAGCCAGGTTTTCTCCTTGGAAAATAGAAGCTTTGGGTTTGACATGGGCTTGTTAACTCTGTGCAGTAGACAGGGAGGGCACTGGACTTCCCAGACAATGTTAGAAATGAGAATCCTGAATCTGCCAAACCTGTTTGCATTCGGTGCCTGATTGTGGATCACCTGGCTAGGTCCTTGGCATCTTATTCAAATTTAGTTTTAACTTTATTTATTTTCTCATCTTGTTTTTGTTTTTCCAACACTTGTGTATGTATGTGTGGTGCTGGGGTTTGAAACTAGGTCTTTGTATAATGCCAGGCAAGCGGTCATACTGCTGAGCCACCTCTATAGTCCCTTACTCAAATAATTTTAAATCTTATAATGAGAGGCTCAGGTAAAGATCAAACTAAATCTGAAAGAAGACATCTTCAAAGGGCAGCAGGAAGCCAGACAGTGCTGTGGTGAGGGAAAATGAGGGAGTTTTAGTCCTTTCTCTAAAACAAGCTTGTGGATCAGAACTTCAGGTCGCTTTTCACATCTCACGAGCACACTCTGTCACCCTGTCACCGTCTCATCAGTTGGACACTCCTTACAGCCACTCCCATGTGAAATGCCTGGGTTTATCATCCCCATTTGAATGTCTGCATACCAACTCTGTTCGTGTTACAGCAAATTGTATTCCATTAAAGAACCATCAATCCAAGAATTTGGGAGTGAACAGGTTCTTCTTGGAAAGTCATTTCTAATCATCAGAATGTCTTAGATAAATGATTTCCTTTCTAGGAATATTCCAAATGCAGGCCTGTGTGCAGTTCTGTGTCTGCACACTGGAAGGGATTTTATTGATCCACCCACTGCATGAATAGCCTCAAGAATGATTATACAAAATTTACTTTGGTTTGTGTTGCCATAAACTGTAGCTGCTCTTAAAACATCTTTCTAAGTAAATAAAGCAAGCTTTCCAAGTAATCGAAAATGAAATTTTCCTATAAATATAGACATTCATTAGCAAGTATACACATTAGCAAGTCCTATAAACGTTCTACCAATCCTGTCTTTGCATTTTTTTTAGGGTATTAAGGTTATACCTAGCATGGAAAATTCATTCAAGGAAAATAAAACAAATGCAAACTAAAAACAGCAGGACTAAGCTGGGTTTCTGGTTAGCCTTGGATGACGAACTAATCCCCAATCTAATGTCTAGACAGAGGTCTTTGTGGGAATGAAATCTAGAGTGTCGTTCTTTTCGGTAAATGTGATAAATGAGTAGATTCTTATACTACAGTCTGTCAGGTGTATAAGTGGTTTTAAAGTATTTTAGCCTCTACTTGAAAAGTCACTAATCATAATTTCAATAATTGATTTCTACTTCTAGTATTATTTTGGTAATATACAAAGGGTATATTGACTAGCTAATAGACACCTAAAGTCCTTGTAGACAATGCTGGCATTCCTTCCTATTTCAAATTACTCACCCCTGTTTCAGCAGATGTTTGTCAGTGGAAATAATGACAATAATATATGACACAAATAGAAGGTTAATGGGTATCAGTTTAGTCAAAAGAAAAGAGAAAAGAAAAGAAAGAAAAGGAAAAACATCAACTTCTCAGGTGGGGATTTCACTAGATGTTTAGTTAGCTTTTGTATCACTATGACCAAAACACCAAAACACCTTAAAAGAGAAAAGGTTTATTTTGTCTTATGGTTTCAGAGGTTCAGTCCAAGTCAGTCAGCTCCATAGCTCTGGGCCCAAGTGAGGCAGAACATCATGGCAGAAGGGTATGGTGGAGGAAAGCAGCTCAGGACATGACAGCCAGGAAGCAGAGAGAGTTCTGTTTACCAAGAAAAAACAATAAATCCAAAAGGGCACACCCCCAGTGATCTACCTCCTTCAGTCACACACTACTGTCTACAGTTACCAACCAGTTAATCCAGATCAGTGCATTCATCCACTGATAAGTTTACAGCTCTCAGAGCTATTGGGAGATGCCTTATATCTAAACTAAAACACTAGGTCCTGTGAAAAACTTAATATATTTCATATTTTTCCTAATAAATGAGAAAGTTTAGACACATTAACACCTCTGCACAATCTATGTAAGTCATAAATACATATTTTCCTTGATGTAAGAGAATATTCTATTTAAGTAGAAAAATGACAACAGTTCTCTTGCCTAAAATTTTATTTATTTTATTTGCTCAAAATATTGAGCAACTGTATAATTATTTCCTGTAATACAATCTGTGTGAATCAGTCTTTGAAAAGAAGACTTTTTTGATGTTTTGTTTTAAGGAAAGAAGTCATATAAGCTCCTATAAAAAGTTTGGTCAAAAGAACCATTTTTCAATTTTTTCCAGACTTCCATAAAAATTCAAGTCAGTTTCCAGCAAAATCTATATATGCAGGGATAGATGAAAGTTGGAAAAAACACCCAAAGAAAGATTTAATTGTATCGATGCCACTAAACTTACATAAACAAGGATGTATCTCCATCTATTTTGAAAGGATTTTCAGCATTAAAGGTTAAAAGAAAAAGCAGCCTCTAGTTAACCTTCAATTAACCATAGGTGCCTGGTGCTTTCTATTAATCAAGATTTTACTTCTTCTTGCATTATTTTTATGACATTCAATTTTATTTGGCTTCTTCAATATATTTCTCAGAGGTGAAATAGCTCTATTTTATGGATGAAAATCAAATCAAAATATGGAGAGCTTACTGTGTGACCTTCATAAAGTCATGTCCCTGAGGTTCTTTTCTTATTTTCAAAATGGTAGTAATGAGGTCTACCTCACTGTATTGTGAGGGTAGAATGGAGTCATGTAGAGAAGCAGGGCACAGCTGAAAGATGAAAAGTTCTAGTGTGAGATAGACATCGTTTCCACTGTATCTGAGCCATGTGACATGGGGCCAAGTATCAATTTCTCTGAGCCTCAGTTTCCTTATCAGTAAAACAAAAAATGTAAATCCTCATTTATCGCATTGTGATGTATATAGAAGATACAAATGAGCAAAGGCAAAAGAAGGGAAATTGTTTTTTGTTTTGTTCTGTTTTGTTTTGAGAGAGAGAGAATCAGCTTTATTTTGTTTTTCCTGTGGCTTTCTTTGCTCAGAAACTTTGTTGTGTATGTGGTGCTGGGGTTTGAATCCCCTACTTGGGCATGGCAGGCAAGTACCATAATCCCTGAGCCACCGCTCCAGCCCTGGAAATTGAATGCGACTACAATGAGATGAGAACTAGCATTAGAACTGTGTGTGTGCTTTTTTTTTTTTTTTTAAATAGAGAGAGGGACAGAGAGAGAGGTAGAGGGAGGGAGAGAGAGAGAGGGAGAGCGAAAGGGAGAGGGTGAGGGAGAGAATCAGTTTTATTTAGTTTTTCGTGTGGTTTTTGTTGGTGCAAGACTTCATTGTGTACACGGGTGCTGGGGTTTGAACTTGTGTACTCGCGCTTGCCAGGCAAGTGCCTTAACCTCTGAGCCACTGCTCCAGCCCCCAGAACTTGTGTTTTTTGATGTCATTTTTTGTCTCTTTTGGAAAAGTTTGTTTTTCCTTATTCTTTTTCAATTCTGATCAAGGATAAAGTTAGATTTCTGTGGGACCTTTCTGCACACTGTTTGCTCCTCTCAGAGAAGCAATAAAATCATTTGAATGGTGAACACCCTTTTTCACAGGTGTATTCTAAAGTTGTGGTTCCTAAATAATCTTGTGTCAGATTTGCCTGAGAATATCCTAAAAAATTTCACATTCAGGGGTCCCATCTCTGTAGAGATGAAGTACATCACTGGGGTTTGTGTTTCCATGAGTGATTTTTTTAAAATTGTTTTATAATTGTAGTCAAATACATATGACATAAACTTTGCATTTTAAGTATATAGGTCTTTGGTACTAAGTAAATTCTAATATTCGTTCAACCATCCCACTATTTATTTCTATTTTCCATCTTGTGAAATTAAAGTTCTGCACCTATTGAACAATAATCCTCTATTTCTCTCCGCACCCCATGCCCTGGCAAACACCGTCCTATTTTCTGACTGTGAGTTTGCCTGTTCCAGACACCTCCTATAAATGGGATCATACAGCGTTCATCTTTTTGTAACGTGCTCGTTTCACTGAACATAATGTTACCAAGGTTCGTGCACATTGTAGCATGAGTCAGAATTTCCTTCCTTTTGAACGCTGTACAATATTCCATTGCATATAGAACATGTTTTATTTTTTCATTCTTCTGCAGATGGACACTTACCCAAGTGATTTTATTAAAAAAATGCACATCATATTTTAGCAAGAGCTATGCTAATCTTTGTGCATTTTTCCAGTTTGAGAACATGTGCTATTCAAGCAAGCACACCAGCTAATGTTTGAGAAGGCAGGGTTTCTCTTTTAGCTACACGTTGTTGGGTCATTGAATCAATTTAATTAAATAATCAATTTAAATTTAAAAAATTTAAAAATGTAAGTCCAAAGAAAGTAGAACAGGTAAAAATCATAACAGTAGGAATGGATAATTTGAAAAAAAAATTATGTGTATGTGTGTGTGTGTATGTGGGTCTACTTGTGTACCCACAGTGAGGACAGACTGGTTGTTCTCAGTCAAAAGTGACAAAGCCACCTGCTGGAGGAACCAAAATATAAAGTCTGGCTAGATGATAGGTAAATTAACATAAAGATCTCTCAGCCGGAATGTGCTGTAGAAGTATAGTAGTCACGATTTTACTTTGAAGACATCTAAAAATAAGATTGGGATGGGTCTTCTGTGCACCCATGTGGAGGCCACACTTGGTCATGGAGAGCTGTGTGCTTCTTCCTAACTATCAGGAATCGTATATGCACTTGGCATCTCTGCTACCCTACACTTTCAGAGACTCCAGAAGTAGATAAGGAATTGCTGACGGCATTAATAAGAGGTGTGACTGCAGCAGCAGCGCAGGATTCTGTTCCAGCCCAGGAAACACATCACCAAAATAAGACCATATCCCCTCCTTTGGCATTTTTCTCAAGCATATGTAGTTTTGAAATTATTGTGGTGGCTTCTATCACTTTATTGAAAATATACAGGATGTATTTATCCAAGAGAAATATGATTTTACTTTCTATGTTTTCTGAAATAATAGCACACAATATGTACCAGAAAATAAGGCAATTATGTAATAATAAAACTGTTTGTGAACTGTATTTGATTCTGCCAGACTTTTTGAAGGATATATGTTGAACAGATGTAAATGTTTATATTAGATCATATGGAATGTAATTATTCATCTGCCTTTTAAGGAAGTGTGGAATTCATGTTCTTCCTCAGGAGAGTTATTTTCAAAGTGCCTTAGATTTTGGTTTCAACTCTATTAAAAATCTTCCATGAGTCACCCGATGCTGACATTGTCCTTCTTTAAAAGGGCATAGTACTCCCAAGTAAGCAAAGCTCATGCTGTGATTTCGTTAAAAGGGAAGATGGATGGATGCGTAGATAGATACATGAATGGGTAGGCGTTAACCTACAAAGGTGACGTCATCTAATACAAAATCAGGCCTTATAAATTATAATAAAGGGTAACACAATTAGCCTTTAAATACACAATGAAATTGTGTTCAAAGCTGTAACATTTACTAGTTTATGAGAACATATTTTACATTGTGTATCTTCATGGATCTCCCAACTGTGTGAAAGGAAAGCTGCACAGGGTTTTCAGAAGAGATGGCACTGAATCGTGTGGAAGGGCTCCAAATTCAAGCGCCACCCACTAAACAATGTTGCATAAAGCAAGCAGAATCTTCCCTACTGTTTAGAGTGTCCTTAAAATTCCCCAAATTTTAGGATGAGACACTCTTATCCAGTAATCAACTTGCCACTAAATTATTCATAATAACCATGAGCTTCCAAATAAGAAAAGAAAAATACAGAGCAACAAACATTTTGTTCTTTTCTTATTTTGTGAATGTGATTGCAGCAGAGGTTCCTTGTCCTGAATGATTCTCGGAATCTACTCAAGGGCTTTTGGAAAATGTAGATTTCTAAGCAATACCCATGCTCCAGAATAGTCCAGGAATTTCTATTTTCTTAAAGGTCTACATCTCTATTTCTTAAAGCTCAGCAAAGTTTTGGAGCTGTTACTTCAGAAAAATGCTTTAGGCTAGTTTTGTTGGGAATCCTATCACAAATCAAAGTCAGTACATCTGTATTTATGTACCATAGTCCAGAATTCTAAAGAAAGTGAAGGTTTTGTGTAACCAGCAGTTTATGCAAATCAAGGAAAACTTTATGAAAAAGAAAACACAACTATAAAGACAACATTGGATTTTAAAACAGAATATTTACTAAGATTGAGAAAAGTAATTACAAATTATACAGCTAAAAGAAGTTTAACTCTACTACAATCATCACTATTAATTAACAATCCTGTGCTTGGCAAAATCCTGGAAATCACTGCACATCAATTGATAAATATCTTTCTTTCTCAATATTTTTTAATAAAAGAATGTCTGTTGTGTGGATATTCCAGTGTATTCAACCACTATCTTATGGATGAGCATGCAGGACGTTTCCAGTGTTTTTAATGACAATGAGTGATCTTGCATGTATGTATTTTCGTATTACTGAAGGTGTATTTTCAGGAAAAATTCTCAGTAGTTGGATCACTGAGTCAAAATGCAAACACATACCCAGCTGCTTTAGATATTGCTAAATCTCAGCCTACAAGAGATGGACCATTTCCTTTCCAGCTAGCAGTATGCCTGTGTCCCCACAACCTGACAATGGAATCTTATTATTTTTTTCAATTTTTACCAATCTGATAAGTGAGAGATACCATCTTAGTGTTGCTTTGATTTGCATTTTTCATTTCTTCTGTTCTGAGTGAGGATGAACGTCCATCCATATGCTTAAAGGTACGTCTTTTTGTGAATTGATATCTTTTTAGAAAGAAAACTGAAATATTCTAGATTTTTCCCTCGGGTGTGATAAATATACTATAAAATCCTGCATGTTAAATTCTATTTCCAGCTGGGTGCTGTGGTGCATGCTTATAATGCTAGCATCTGGTGAGGCTGAAGCAGGAGGATTGCAAATTCAAAGCCAGCCTCAGCAACTTAGTGAGGCCCTGAGCAACTTAATGAGACCCTGTCTCAAAAAATAGAAAGGCTGGGGATGTGGCTCAGTGGTTAAGCACTCCTGATACCAAAAAAGAAAAAAATCTAACTCCTTAAATATATTTTACAGTTACATAATAAACTGTGTATAATGGCTTCCAGTACGCATCTTAAAAGTCGATGGTTTAACTTCTATAATTCACACAACCAGTCCTGGGGAGAGAATAAAAATTAAGCCAATCCCATAAATAGGCTTTGCAATGGTTAATAAGAAATACTTGCTAAGCAGTCTATTCTAAGTAGTGATTCGCTTATTGCACTTTTTTCTTATGTTGTTTTATATGTTTGGCCATTGTAGCATTACACTTTGAAATGACTTCTATAAAATCAAGAATACTACGTTATTTTGTGCAATATTATACTAGCAGGACCACAGAACAATGTGCCCCTAAATATCATTCCGGTATTCTATATGAACCTTTAGTTGTCTGTATTTACAACTGTCTATTGTTTGCTGTTTATTCAAATGCTTCCTTTCTAGTAATCACACCTGTACATTCACGAATGAGAGTGGTATTTTGCATTTTATGATTGGTGTGTGATTGGTGTTTCTTATCAAAAAACTAAACATTTTCAATCACAATTATTACATTGGTCAAAACTAATCTACAAACATTGGTTGGGAACTCTTAGTAAAATACATCATCTCTGAACTTAGAATAGGAAAGGGTATTTTTATAGTTTCTTTTTTTTCCATTTGAAAAATTCTGATGCAAACAAAATTTTCTTCAACAAAGTCGTTGTAAGAATTCTAATCAAGTAGAGGAATAGGACTGGGGAAGAGAGGCAGGGAGGGAAAGAGAAGGTATAGGGAAAATAAATTGACCAAAATTGTGCTATGTGAATGAACCAATGTGTCACAAAGAATCCCACTGTATGAGTATAGTGTAGCTATTTTTTAAAAAAAGATGCTAACCAGAAAAAAAAGAAATTCTAATTAAACTCTATTTCTCTAAAAATGTTCAATTGTCAAAAACATTTAATGGTAATTTTCTAGAATAATTTTCTAACAAACTTAGTAAATCTTCCAAGTTTTTTAAAACAAAATTTTCTCATTTCATGAATACAGTTTGCTTTAGTGGACTGACTAGATTTGCTTGTGTTGCTTCTGAGTTGAAAATTTGATATGAGCAATTATTTTATTTCCACTATTTGATCAGCAATTAAATCTTCATTTGTTAGAGAAATTATTAATTCACCCATTTTGTATTTGATGTGAACAGTTTTCTTGTTGACTATCATTGTTTTGATTCTTAATTTTTAAATTAAAAGTCGGAAGATTTTCTAATATTATGTTTTAAAGTGTTGTATAATTTATTCCTACCAGAAACCTCTCAATTTTGTTGTTTTCAATTTTTAAAAAGTTAAGCAAATCATTTCTTTGGGCTTTTAACATTTTTTCTTTGCAGATTTTTTTCTCTTCTTGACTCCAAGCTATATTCTTATTGCAGTTACAATTACATGTATTAATTCACATTGACTTAAAAGATTAGAAAAAATAACTTCGTGTATTCTGTAGAATGTGAACATACATGCTTCAAAAGGTCAATTGAAACAAATGCAAGATATTGAAAGTTTTTTTATATTTTCAAAATAATTTAAAACTTAAATCTTAATAAAAATTGGAGACAAAATAAAAATCATCTTTAATATAATTTTGTCAAAATAATTAAAACCTGAATTTTGAAGCTTAACAAATTTCAAAATTTAGTCTTTTGAAATATTTTTATTAAGTCAAAACTACTTACAATTTTATTTTCCAATATAACAAAGCAGAATCTGATTCCTATATGAGTTGATTTTCAATATAAATTGTCTAATATTGTAAAATGTTTCTCAGCCGCTGTGTGTGACGAGTGCAAATACCATGATGATTTTCTAAAATTCCAGAAACGTGATTTTGAACAAAAAGAGAAGCTGCAAAATGGACAGTTACTCCTACTTGGAAATTATTCTTCATTATGCAGCAATCTATTGCATTCACAATATCTGAGAGGAAGGATGCATTTGTCTGACCTTTTGCCTGTGTGCTTCTGTCACCAGCCATCCAAAGCAAGTGTCTGTCCCCTCTCTGCCGCACAGCAAATATTCATGGGATTTTAGACACAGTTATTTTTGTTTTTAGATCAAGAGGAAGAGATAGAGAGAAGCATTTCCCTGGAGCCTGAGTAGTGTGGGCTGCAGGAGCAGATCTTACCTGTGTTTCTGTTCCGTGTTTCAGGGCTTCCTAAATTTGGGGCTCCAGGGCAGGGTCCTCTCCATTGAATCTAAGCTTTTTCTTGAGGAATAAAGGGAGAAGAATATTAGCAAAATTATTTTAACTCCATAAACTTATCAATTCCATATGCTTATCACAGGGAGTCCCTGCATTTCACTTAAAGTCCCCTTTAATATAACAGCAGGATTGTCCTCATCTAGCCATCTTTTTTCTTCTCTAGATTATATTCCTATAGCAAATGTGTGTACATTAATTTGAATACATGGGAAGGAAAAAACCACACCCAGTATTCTGTGTTTCTTGTTTCATTTTATTAGCTAATCTGAGCAGCTCTCACGTCCTTCATATAAAAAAGTGTTAGGCAATTTTTAAAATTTAAGAAAAAAAATAGTGATACTTTCTCTCTTTTAAAAAAAATTCCTGAACCCTTTAAATGAAAGCTGAACTATTTTATTCTTTTAAAGAATTCTAACAAGAGAAAAGATTTAAAAATTGAAACACCTCCTGTACTTAAGATATATAGTCAGACCAACAACCTGAAAAGAACATTTAAAACCAGTTGATTGTTCTCCCAGGTGTTTTATCTGATGGGGTCGTTGGTTGGGTTCAAAAACCTGGCTGGTTACCATTCTTCCAAGCCTTTCTCTTGCGTCTAGGACTTTAAATTCCCAATTAAACAGTTTTCACTTTCGGTGATATTTACACAAATAAGTCAGTGCTTAAGAGAATTGACTGGTTTTAATTGGGTATCAAATATCTAAGAGATGTGCCACTTCCACATTTTTTAAAAAAAGTATAGTGACACTAGCTTTCCTTTACTCCAGCAACAAATCAGCAGAAGAAGAAATCAGGAAATCTCTCCCATTCACCATCTCCTCCAAAGAAATGAAATACTTGGGCATTAATCTTACAAAGGATATTAAGGACCTCAACAACGAAAACTATCAAACACTAAAAAAAGAAATTACAGAAGACCTGAGTAGATGGAAAAACATTCCATGCTCATGATTAGACAAAATCAATATAATAAAAATGGCCATTCTATCCAAAGCCCTATACAGATTTAATGCAACTCCCATCAAGATACCAACGGCATTCTTCATGGATATAGAAAAAGCAATTCTCAAGTTGGTATGGAATAACAGAAGACCCAGATTAGCCAAAACATTACAGGAATCCCTGACCTGAAATCATGCTATACGGCCGTAGTAGTAGAAACAGCTTGGTATTGGTACCAAAACAGAACTGAAGACCAGTGGAATTGAATACAAGATTCTGAGATGAACCCCCATATCTTCAACTATTTGATATTTGATAAAGGGGGCAAAAACATAGTGTGGAAGAAAGATAGCTTATTCAACAAATGGTGTTGGACAAATTGGACAGCCATGTGTAGACAACTGAAGCTGGATCCTTACCTTTCACCCAGCACAAAAATTAAATTGAAATGGGTCAAAGATCTGGATATTAAGGCAGCAACTTTAAATTTACTAGAAAAAGAGGTAGGGTCAACACTACAGGACATAGCAGTTGTCATCACCTCGCACACGCTAGCACACTGCAACACACTCTCGCATACTCTTACACACTAGCACACTGCGACAAACTTACACACTCTTACACACTTGCACAATGCAACACACTTGCACACTTAGACACTTGCACACAGCGACGCTCTCACACACTCACTCTTGCACCCTTACACACTCTCGCACACTCTGACACATTGTCGCACACCCTGCACACTCTTACACTAGCACACTGCGTAACTCTCTTGCACACTCACATACCCACACACACTCGTGCACAGGACACACTTTCACACTCTTACACACTCACACACTGACACACCGTCGCACACCACACATAACACTCCAGCACACTGTGAAACATTCTTGCACTCTTGCACACTCTTGCACACTGTGATACACTCACACTCTTACAAACTCTCACAGTGACACACTCTCGCACACACTGATACACTGTTGCACACTCTTACACACTAGCACATGTGACACTCTCGCACACTCTTACAAGTCTTCACACACTCTTGCACACTGCGACACGCTCGCACTTTTACACACTCTTGCACAGTGACACCCTCACACACTCTCACACTGATACACTGTTGCACACTTACACACTCTAGAACACTGCGACACACTCGCGCACACTCCAACACACCCTTGAACAGTCTTGCACACTGTGACAAACTGGCACACTCTTGCAAACTCTTGAACGCTCTTGCACACTCTGACACTCTTGCACATTCTTACACACTCTTGCACACCGTGACAATCTCGTACTCTTAAACACACACTGCAACACACTTGCACACTGTCACACACTCTTGCATACTGCAACACAATCTCGCACACTCTTACACACTCTCGCACACCAGCACACTCAAACTGCGACACACTCTCGCTCACTCTTATACACTCTCGCACACTCTTGAACACTCTTACACACTGACACATTCTTAACTCTAGCACACTGTGACACACTCTCGCACACTCTTACACACTCGCACACTCTTGAACACTGCAACACACTTGCTCACTGTCATACACTCTCGCACACTGTGACACACTTGCTCACTCTTGTAACTCTTGCACACTCGAACACTCTTACACATTTTAGCACACCCTAGCACACTGTGACACACTCTCGCACACTCTAGCATGCTGCGACACACTCTTGCACACTCTAGCACACTCTCGAACACTCTAGCACACTGCAACACTCTTACACACTAGCACACTCTTGCACACTGTAACACACTGTTACACATTCTAGCACACTTTGACACACACATTGCAACACTGTCACACACTCTTACACTTGTGCACACTCCAGCACACTCACACTGACACACTCACACTCGCACACTGACACCTTTAAACAGTCTCGCACACTCCTGCACACTGTGGCACACTCTTGCACACTCTTGAACACTCGCACACTGCGACACACTCGTTCACTCTCATACACTCTTGCACACTCTTGAACACTATCACACACTCTTGCACACCCTGACACACTCTAGGACACTGCGACACACTCACACACTTTTGCACACTGATACACTGTGGCACACTCACACAAACACTGTGACACACTCTCACATGATGCCACACACTCTCGCACACTGACACCCTCCTACACACTCTAGCACATTTTGACACACTCTTGCACACTTACACACTCGCACTCTGATACACTGTGGCACTCTTTCACACACACAACACACTGTGACACTCTGGCACACCGCTACACACTCACACACTGTGACACACTCTTACACACTAGCACATTTTGACACTCTCGCAGACTTACATACTCTTGCACACTCACACTCTGACACACCATTGAAGAGTCTTGCACACTGTGACACAGTCCCACAGGCTCTTGCACACTCTGACACTTACACACTCTTGCACTTTGCGACACTCACACTCTTACACACTCACACTGCGACACTTGTACACCGTGACACTTACACACTAGCATATTGCAACAACTCTTGCACACTCTGACACACTCTAGCACATTGCTACACACTCTCGCACACTCTTACACACACACTATGACACACTCACACTTGCACACTTACACACCGGCACACTCGCACACTCTGACACACCCTTGAATAGTCTACACTTGCACACGGTGACAGTCTCGCACACTTGCACACTCTGGCACACCCTTGAACAGTGTTGCACTCTAGCACACTGTGACACACTCTTGCACACCCTCACACACTGACACTCTTGCACACTCTGACACACTCTTACACACTCTAGCACACTCTTACACACTCTCACACACTTGCACACTGCGGCACTATCACACTCTTACACACTGACACTCTCATAACTCTTGCACACCCTCGCACACTCTGACACTCTAACACACATACTTCGACACAGTCTCGCACACTTACACACTCTCGCAACACTCGCACTTTGACACACCCTTGAGCTGTCGCACACACTCTTGCACACTGCGACAGTCTCTCACTCTTGCACATTTAGTACACTACAACACACTCTCGCACTTTTACATTCTCTGGCACACCACAACACACTCTTGCACATTTACACACTTTTGCACACTCGCACTCTGACACCATTGAACAGTCTTGCACACTCTTGTACACTGTGACACACTCACACACTCTTGCATGCCCTTGCATTCTGACACATTCTTGCACACTCCAACACACTCTTACACACTCTAGCACATTGTGACACACTCGCACACTTACACACTCGCAACTCACACTCAGACACCCCTTGAACAGTCTTGCACACTCTTGCACACTGCAACAGTCTCGCAAGTCTTGCACACTCTGACACACTGTTACTCTAGCACACCGTGACACAATCTCGCACACTCTTACACTGTGACACACTCTCGAACACTCGCACACTCTGACACACTTGAACAGTCTTGCACACTGTGGCACACTCTCACACACTCGTACACACTCTTACACACTGCGACACTCTCACACTCTTACACACTCACATTGTGACACACACTCACACTCCGACACTCTGACACACTGTAGCACATTGCGACACACTCTCGCATACTCTTACACACTCTAGCACACTGTGACATTCTTGCACACTCAGACACACTCTTGCACACTCAGACACACTCAGACTAGCACATTGCAACATTGTGTGGCGTCACCTTCTTTTACAAAATTCCCATGGCTCACGCAGTAAAGTCAAGAATAAATGAATGGGATGCAATTAAACAAAAAAGTTTTTGCACAGCTAAAGATCTAGTGAAGAGCATCAAGAGAGAACCTACAGAATGGGAGACAACCTTTGCCTGCTACACCTCGGACAGAGGGCTAATATCCAGAATATATAACGAGCTAAAAAATCTAAACACCAAAATCTTAAATAATTCAATCAATAAATGGGCTACAGATCTAAAAAGAAACTTCTCACCAGAGTAAGTCCAGAAAGCCCATAAGTATATGAGAAAATGTTCTACATCATTAGCTATAAGGGAAATGCACATCAAAACTTCAATGGGATACCACCTCACTCCTGTTAGAGTGGCAAAAATAAAGAATGCAAACAACAGATGCTGGAGGGGCTGTGGGAAAAGAGGAATACTGTCACACTGCTGGTGGGACTGCAAACTGGTTCAGTCACTCTGGAAAGCAGTGTGGAGACTCCTTAAAAAATTAGGACTGGAACCACCTTATGACCCAGCTATCCCACTTCTGGGTATTTTCCCAAAAGAGTTACAATCAGCATACTATAGAGATATGGCTTCGTCAATGTTTATAGCAGCTCAATTTACTATAGCTATACTATGGAACCAACCCAGATGCCCCTCACTGGTCGAGTGGATTCATAAACTTTGGTACTTATATACAATGGAATACTACTTGGCCATTAGAGAAAACGATAATATGGCTCTTGCAGCCAAATGGATGGATATGGAAATAATTATGCTAAATGAAGTATCCCAATCTCAGAGACTCAAGGGCCAAATGTTTTCTCTCATTTGTGGAAGCTAGAATACATCTGGAAACAGTATGTTAGATGGCTAAGCTAATAATAACATCAAAATGTATGAATTTTTATGCAAACAGGGGGATCATTGCCTAGGGTACCAGGAGGTGTAGGGAGGGGGGCAGGGTGAGGGGAGGGCCTAGGAAGAATATCTAGGATATTGGAGGGTGGGAATATGGGGGAATCATCTCAGAAGGAGATCTCTGACCTCCATGAGATATCCATTTAACTCAGGGGTTCTTCTGGGGGAAACATAAAATCACGGGGAATCCAAGGCAGGCATCCATGACATGGCATCAGCCTTGGATAACTATGTATATATTCATTTGTTCTTGATTGTTTGACTATGATTCCCCCTCAATTGTAACTGCATATTCATCTAATAAATAAAAGGATAGTGACAGAGAGAAAGAGAGAAACAATTTTTTCTATTTAGTTTTTCATGTGATTTTCATTCTTTGGACACTTCGTTGTGTATGTGGTGCTGGGGTTTGAACACGCATCCTCACACATGCCGGGGAAGCACCTTAACCACTGAGCCACCATTCCAGCCCCATTTCCACATTCTTTTTTTTTTTTTTTAAGAGAGAAGGACAGTGAGAGAGAGACGGACAAAGAGAATCAATTTTTATTTTTATTGATTTGAGAATTTTATTTTCACATGGCTTTCATTGCTCTAACACTCAGTTGTGTATGTGGGTGCTGGGTACTTCCGCATGCCAGGCAAGCGCCGTTACCACCGAGCCACCGCTACAGCCCCCATTTCCACATTCTTAAATATACTGCAAACTAACTAGGGGGCTCAGCCATCAATGCAGGTCATTATTTTAAATTTCTAAGAATGTTCCTAATTTGAAAAAAAAGTTAAGAATTTCTCAGCATCCCAATGTGTAGTGAACATCAATCTTCATCTTCTCAGACTCCTGCTGACACAGTGAAGGCAGGAGGTTGACACAGAAGTGGGACATGGAGTTCCTATGATGATCTACCTAATAGTCAGACAAGGCACAGCCAGCCCTCCTAGCTGAAGCAGAGAGGCAGATCCTAACCACAAGTTCTTCTGCTCCACAGGCCACAGATGGATCCTAAGCTGGGCTGAATCTTTGTGGAATCCCTTTGGTCTCCAAAGCTCAGGACAAGGCCCCTTTATTCTAAAACACTGAAGGAATGATTCCATGGTACTGTGCCTGACATTACCTTGAGCTTTCACAAAGCTAACAGCCAATGACTTATTGCTGACACAGCAATTATCTTCAGCAATGCCACTGAATCTCCTCCAGCTGTGACTTCCAAAAATGCAAACAAAAGAGGAATAAAAGAGGAAACCAGTGTACCTGAGGTATGCATTTAGAGGCAGGAAGAAAAACTTCCTTTGGACTTAGAAGACTTGTGTACCATCCTGACTCTGCATTCAGCCATCTAATTCAGAGTATGTCATTCAATCACTGTGAGCCTCAGTTTCATCATTGATAAGATGTGAGCAATAGTTGTTTAAACTAATTGGCTTAGCATAAAAGGTGAGACCATGTACATACGAATGCTTTATAGCTCCCAGAAACAAAATTTATAACTTGAAAGAAATAAAGATTTAAAGAATGGTTTATAATTTCTCCTGCCATTTTTCAATATAAATTCTGTAATAATAAATTTATCCCACTTTATATCTGCTGCTAGGAGCCATATGAAAAGAGGCACAGATTGGAGAAAGGACAATGAAATATAATCAATAAAATGCCACCATTTGAAGGTAAGCATGATATATAATTTCTGATGAGGAATAATTATAATGAAGAGTCAAAGAAATAAAATAAAACTTTCCTGTCTTAGTTATTGTTCATACTTAAAATTAATTAACTGGCATTCTGTTCATGAAAATTTTTTCTAGTGCTATCATAAAAATATTATGGTGATAACAAACACTCTTTGAGATCTTCAACTGCTCTATGTGCTGGTAATTCTTAAATAAATGAAAGAACAAATCCAAAAAGAGATTATTTGATAAACTTTAAGTGATAAGGCTAAGTGTTTCTACTTCCTTTCTGCAAGTTCCTTGATGGCAGAGGTTTTGTCACATCCAATGTGAAGTTGTAATTCATTTCATCTTTGACAATTCTGGGGGCTTCTTCTTAATCATCCTTTCTGAGACCGTTGCACTTTAGAATTTTCCTGGCTGTTCCCATCTCTCAACTCTGCTTTTGAGACATGTACAACTCTAGCATCTAGTATCTTGATCATAACACAGGCAGATACAGGCTTGAGACCCCTGGAAGCTCGATGCTCCAGCCAGCGTTGTAGGACCTGCAGGCCGTGTCCAAGAGTGACTTAACTTCAAGGCGGTGTGCCCTGAAGAAGCCTCTAGGGAATGGAATGTCAAAGCCCAGTGTGGCGAGAGTGGCAGCTGCTTCTGGCATCAACCAGAAGGGCAGAAACAGTTTGCTTTAAGAACTAGGTCGTGAAAAACCAAACAATTTTCATGGTTCTGAGTTCCGTTTATAGTGTGCCAAGTTAGCTAAAATTTTTTTCACTTTATGCTTAATGTTTTGTACAATTGTTTCTTTTCAACATGTTCTTGACTTTCTAAATTAAAATTATTTTAATTGCTTTATGAATATTCATGGCTACTTACTCTTTTTAATTTTAGTTCTTTTTATTAATGCGCAGTAATTGTAATTATTTCTGGGGAACAGAAATAATTATTTCAATACATATATACAATGTAGAACGGCCAAATCAAGTAATTAGCATTCGTATCTCCTCATCATTTCCTCATCTTTGGAGACTTCAAGCTACTTACTCTCTTCCAATTTTTTTCTTTTTTCTTTTTTTTTTTTAAGAGAGAAGGGACAGTGAGAAAGAAAGAATCAATTTTATTTAGTTTTCCATGTGGTTTTGTTGCTCTGACACTTCATTGTGCACATGGTGCTGGGGTTTGAACCCGTGTTCTTGCCTGTGCCAGGCAAGTGTCGTAACTACTAATCCACCACTCCAGTCCTCTCTTCCAATTTTTGTATCAAGTATATAATAGGTTAATGGAAACTGTGGTCACCCTACTGTGCTGTAGAACACCGGAACTTAATCCAACTATAGTAGATTATGGTACCCAACACCCAATGTCCTTGTTTTCTTACTACCAGCTAAGCCCTATTTTCCTAGCCTAGTAATCATTATTATACTCTCTTCTCCTTCAAAATCAAATTTTTTAGCTTCTACATATGAGCAAAAGCATGCAGCATATTTATTATGTGCCCAACTTATTTCACTTAACATAATTTCCTCTGGTTCCAATCATTTTTCTGCAAACAACAGGATTTCATTCTCTTTTGTGGCTGAATAAAATTCCAGAACACATACATACACACACACATGCATGCACACACACACACACACACACACGCACGCACTCATGATCACATTTGTTCATCTGTTTTTCTATCAATGAACATCTCAGTTGACTCCATATATTGGCTATTTGACAAATAATGGTGTGCAAGTATCTCCTTGGTATATTTATTTCATTTGTTATTTAATTGAATAGGTTAAATTTCTTTTCCTTACCATTCTTTTCTTCTGGAAAAATCATAACTAAAATATTTGGTAATTTAGTGATGTATCATAAATCTTGAAAGATTTCTTCACTATTTTTCTTCTCCTCCTCCTCCTTCTCCTCTTCCTCCTTCTCCTTCTTTCTTCTTTTAATCTAATTAGTTTATTTCAAAAGACCTGTCAAGTTCAGAAAATTTTTCTTTTGCTTGATCTAACCTGTTGCTGAAGCTCAACTCTCAACTGTGTTTTTCATTTGACTTATGAAGTTCTTCAGTACCAAAATATCTTTTTTTGCTCTTTACTATGATATCTTTCTCTCTGTAGCCATAGCATGGACTATTTTCCTATTTTCATTTATTTGTCTGCTATGTTTTCTTATATCTCAGTGAGTTTCTTTAGAATCATTCATTTTTATTCTTTTTCAGGCATTTCATAAATTTTCTTCTTTTTGGAGTCTATTTCTAGAGACTTCCTGTGTTCCTTTGGAGACACTTTG
>PVKS010000550.1:169229-187326 GCA_004027875.1 Aplodontia rufa
TTTTTTTTTTTTTTTTTTTTTTTTTTTTTTTTTTTTTTTTTTTTTTTTTTTTTTTTTTTTTTTTTTTTTTTTTTTTTTTTTTTTTTTTTTTTTTTTTTTTTTTTTTTTTTTTTTTTTTTTTTTTTTTTTTTTTTTTTTTTTTTTTTTTTTTTTTTTTTTTTTTTTTTTTTTTTTTTTTTTTTTTTTTTTTTTTTTGGTATTTCTGATAGTTCCACATAAGTTTTAATTCATCTGGAAAATCTTTTGCATTTACTGATTTCATACACTGGCTATCACAGGAAGCGCTTTACTGAAGACGTGTGCTAGGGTGTGATCCGGCTGTGTTGGCTGACTCTGTGTGGGTGTGGAAGGATGGTCTCTGTATAGCTCCCTTAGCAGTAACTGAAGCTTTGGGGGAGGTGCGTGCAGAAACACTGGAGGAAAATCCCTCTGTCTTCAAGGGTTGTATGGTGGTAGGGACACTCCAGCAACCTAAGTAAATGTAGTGCATATAGCAGTGGGTGTTTGAAAGTTTGCATTTGTGGCAGAAGGAGTGTGATTATCCTGGTCTGTAGCGGGTGGGAGCACCCCCCTTGCCTGACTGGTTGTGATACAGCACATGTTCCAGTGGTGGGGGGGTGTGAAACACAAGAGGGCATACAGAAAATGGCAGGTGTGTTGCTGCTTGTGCAGAGCTGGGGCAGGCACCTTTGCAGCATGGCACACACCTACCTGTGAGTGTCTTGGGGTTCCATGGGTGTGGGGTCACTCTAGTAGCTTAGGAAAAGGTTGTGCACTGGTGGCTTCACTCCAATGGCCTGGGCACCATGTTGCAGTTCCTATAGCAGTGGAAGCAAAATGCCTGTGTGGCACAGGCTGCACTGAGGAGAAGCCACCTAGGAAGGTGCATTGTGCGTGGAAGCTAAGGTGAGGTTCCATTGAGTTTGCTCTGGTACCACGCAGCAGCAGCCTGGCTGGAGGAAGGTACACCAGACCTGAATTCCCTCTCTTTTGTAGTAAAATGGTGCTCACCCCACAACATCTTCCCTAACTGGGCTTAAGGAGACTTCAGCTGTTCATGGTGTCAATGAGAATAGCTGGCAGCCTCCTGTTTCATCCTTTCCCATCAGGAGAGAACTTTTCCAGATTCAACTGGTCTGGACTGGGGCAGTGTCTGGGCCATCTGGAATGTCTATATTCTATAATTTTTCTTTGTAATCCACACTGCATTTCAATTCTCTCCCTTGAATATTCCAGCCAAATAGTAGAGTAGCAATTTATTCTTTGTTTTTGATTATTCACCGTAGCAGAGTGCATCCAGGGCCCTGGTGACCTACCTTTCCAGATTTCTACTTATTCTTTTTACCTACAACTGTTTTCAAATTTAATTATTGTTTTGGGCTTGAAATGCATTCTGCGAATTAATATCCCTTTTACATTTTACCTTTGAATGTATTTCATTGATGATATATAATATTGCTATATTGACATTTATTATTCCTTCTCTTTTCTCACTTTAATTCTTAACGAATTTCTCTGTATGAAGCTTTCATATTTGCTACTTTGATTTTGCTTTTTACTCTGTGTGAAAATTTCTCTCTTATAGGAGTGGCTCAGCTACTCATGATTATTGATTTATTTGGTATTTTGGTCTAATATACTCATCATTTCAAATGCTATGTAATTTATACTCCTTTATTGTTTTATATTTTTACTTTCTTCTTTTGACTTGCAGGCTTTGTTTCAAAGTTCAGACAGATGTCACCTTTGGTATTATAATTATTTTATATTTCTATAATCATCAAATCAAGAACTAAATAATACATCTTAAAATATTCCATAATTTAAATTAGGAAACTTATTCTATTTTAATTCCTTGCTATTCTCTTCCGCTCCTCTCCCCATGATTCCCCTGTTTCACTGTGTAGTGTTTGTTTATGTAATTAAGTCTCAGATAATTACTGAAAAACATCTCTCATGTTATTTAGCTTTTATTTTGAGAAAATTTTTTCATACTTATTTTATCATCACATATTGAAAATGTAATTACGTTGAGCTCTGTGTTTTGTGCTTTGGAGTGCTTGGCACTGACATTTTAAACAGAACTGTAACCTTGATCTTTATATTGCTCATCTTTCAGCAGGCTGGAGCCCATACTTGGGACAGTTGCCCTGCAAGGAGAAGTCATGGGTAATCTATTTCCTTAGCCTGTGTATATCTGAAAGTGTATCTAGTGTCTTCATCTGTGAGGAGAAACTTAACCATCTATGAAATTCTTTGTCAAGATTTTTTCTCCCTCTTTTAGATGTGAGTCCATATAACTTCGTGTTCTTTTTATAGTCACTTTGTGAAAAGAAATTTTAAGTTTGTTCTTTTTTTAAATAATAGTCTTTGAAATATACTTTTTTTTTTTTCTAAAATTCATGTATTGAATAAATATTTGAGTGATTAGCATAGGTCAGGTTCTAATCTTGTCTCTGGGCACATGGTGGAAAATAAAACAGACAAACATTCATGTCCTCCTGAGACTACATTTTTTCTCTGAAATGCTTCCATGATCTTAAAATTTATTAATATGTTTATTATTCTTGGATATGTCTCATTTGAGCTCTCTTTTCCTATTTCCTTAGAATGAAGTTGGGGCAATCTTCTTAAAATGGCACAAGTAAAATATTTTCAGCTCCAGAATGTTCTATTGATGCCTCAATTTTTCCAATTTTTTCCCAGTAGAACCTAGAATTTTGGTTACATCTTTACTCTCTATTACTTCTATCATTGTTCCTCTGAAAATTTTTATAAATTTTTAATTCACTTTTGTATTCTGAGCAAGCTCTGAAAACTAGCTTACATAACTCATTGGATTTCTGGGTCAAATTTACTATCCTGTATTTCATTTTTATGTTTTATTTCTGCTGTTGTAGCTTTGTTTCATTGTGAATTTTCATTTCCACATTGAACCCTCTTTACATTTTTTCCTATTATTTTTTTCTCTGCTAATTCATCATTAATTTCTGTCAGTCCTAATTTTGATAGTGAATTAAATATTTAAATATATGTACAGAAGAGTGTATCAGAATACACATCCTGATGAGTTGTCACATTCTACGTACACCTGCACAACCAGCCCCAAGACCAGACTCAGAGCATCCTCAGTCTCCAGAAATGCTTGTTATGTTCCTTTCCAGTCATTACTCCCTCACCTGTCACCCTAATGTCATTTTATATCATAGTCTTCCTCTTTTATGTCCTCCCCTTCTTCCTCTCTTTCTTCTCTTTCCTCTCTTTCTTCTCCTCTCTTTCTAATGCTTTTCTCTTCCTTCTTCTTCTTTTCCATCTCTTATGAATTCTATGTCTCCTTATATCCCAGGCAGTTTTCAAAATATTATTCTAAAACTCTCTCCAGAGTCCCAGAGTAGCTCATCTTCAGAGGTATGCTCTTTAACTAAATTTTTATTACATTTCCTTTTCATTCTTCCAGTGGTGTTTTTTTTTTTTTTTGTAGCCCTTCCATTTTTTTAGGAAATGAGGAAACATCTATTCAAGCAGAGTTTGTTGAGATAGGTTATCTGCATCTTCTGTAGCTGTTCACATTATAGGCTACCCCCTAGTCTAATCAGGTTGTTAGCTCATTATTGAAAGAACATAACCCCTTCATCTATTATCACGTTGTCCCTAAGACTTGGAAAAAGAGGATTTTTTAGCTTCTACCTTGCTAAAAGTTCTGTTTTTGCTCTCCAACCTGCTGAGGTTGGCCTGATAGATTCAAGTGCATCGGGTGTATTCTGATTCCCCCACCTGCACTTTCCGCATCATTCATCTTCCAGGTCTACTCTGCTGACTTGTAGCCTTGAAATGAATGTAGAAAAATGAGAGTCTTGCAGTAATAGTATTCTGATCACTTCAAAATGTGTTATCCAGAAAGTACAGAGGAGATGGGCTAATTTAGAATCACTGAGGGTCTTCCTACTCAAGCATGGTAACCCCACAAGAAACATCAGCATTCTCCCAGAGCTGCTTCGAACTATGTGGTCTCATCCCAGACCTGCTATTTTTTATAGGATGTTTGGAATTTTTCTGCCTATTAATGTTATAAACACTGACCAAGGAAAATTTTGAAAACTATCAGTACCCTGATTTCATCTCCAGAGATACTGATTAAGTTCTTTTAGAGTGAAGCTATGCATTAGTATTGAGCTGCTGCCATAAAAATTATGACAAAGCTTACTTGTTAAAAACAGTCCATGTTCAATATTTCATAGTTCTGTAGATCAGAAGTCTAGTAGACTCAGCTGGCTTCCCTGCTTCAAATCCTCAAGGTCCATCTGAACTCATCGACAGGGCAGTGCTCCTCTGCAGGCTTTCAGGGAACGTGTGCTTCCAGACTCAGCCAGGTTGTTGGAGGAATTCATTCACGCAGGTGTAGAATTGAGGTTCCTACATATTTCCTGGCAGTGACCAAGAAACACTGAACCTCCATGGGCCTCCTTGGATCATGTCCTCTTTGTCTCCCAAAATACCAATGGTGAGTTGAGTCTTTCTAATGCTTCAGATCTCTCTGACCGCCATGTCTGCCTCATTTCTCCTTCCTACTCTCTACCATGCTATTTCCAACTCTTCTGCTTCTTAGGGCCCACATAACTATATTGGCGCACTTGGATCATCATCCAGAAGAACCTCCCTATTCTGAATTAATGGGTTAGTAATTGGCCTTAATGCTGCCTATAAAATTCTTCCACAGGAGTAGATTCATACTTAATCAGATAACCAAGCATGGCAATGTTGGGTGTGAAAGGGGGGAATCTCTGAAATTCTACCTACCTCAGGTCATCAGGTCATCGGTAGGACTTCTAATGTGTAACAAGATTGACAATCACTAGTACAGACCCTGGGTTTTTGATCTAGGAAAAGAGGAATGGGTGTTTCCTTACCTTCAGTAATGTGGGAGTGGTATGTTTGGAGGTAAAATAAAAATAAAGTTAACTTTTCATCACATAAAATATTTGAAACAGCCTACATCATAATCAGAAGTTCAGTTAGTCCATAGTTTTGGAGGTTTGAAGAGCATGCCAGTGTCAGTCTCAGTTCTAGTGATGGCTTTCTCTCCATCAGAGCCCTAAGATGTCACGTGGCATCGCCTGGCTAGAGACGTGGAGTGTACATGTTTATTTCTTATGTGTCTGAGCTCTGTCCCTCTTTTTATAAAACAATCAAGATTGAATCATGAGAGCTCCTCCCTAATGATTTTATCTAAACCTAATAATTTTCCAAAGACCACTCCCCTTCTCTAAAAACAGATAGGTTAAGTTTCCATCCTCCTCATGTTAACATAAACTTTTGGGATTGAAATACTAAGTGAGATCCCTATTCAACCCACAGCAAGTAGACTGTTAATATTTCCCCATCAATGGACACTTGCTGTGTTCTTTTCCAGGGGGTTGTCTGCATGTGTTTGCATGTGGACACTGTCACAGACTATCTGTATGTGGAACTCTACTCTTTATGGAAGCCGAGTCTTTATTCTTTTAAATTTAAGTTTCCATTTTTCAACCAGGAAAATCAGGGCTAGAAGAGGTTACAGACTCTTGCAAAGGCACATAGAGATGATGAAAAGAGTCGCTTGGCCCATTTAAAAAAAATCAACCTTTAGCATTTTGCCTTTTGGTAAAATGAGCTATATTTTGTACAAGCTCCTTTTATTTCTTTTGAATTTCCACTATATAATTTTAACTTGAGGGTAAAAATATGTCCTCTTTTCTGAAATATTCATTTTTACATTTTTAACTGAGCTTATTAAATTTCTGTGAAGCTAAGTAGTATCTGAGAGGTGGCGAGGCTCCATGTGAACTTTGTAGGGAAGTTAGTAGCAAAAGGGAATGATTAGATTTTAATCCAGTGCAAAACTTCAGGTAATCCAGATTTGGGATTTTACAACCCAGTGTCAGGACTGACCTGTTCTAATTCTCTAAATACAATGGATAGAATTACAAGAAATATATGTGTATGTTTACTTTTTATGGCCCCTGATAGAACAGTGAAGGCATCTTTTCCAGTCCCCTTCTCCATGGGCAAACACTGGTTAAACAATGGGTTTTTCAGTGTTTTACAGAGCCTTTTATATAGGTATATTTAATAAGTGTTCATTATTCATTATCAGTGTTAATAGGAATATTAAGACACTTAGAATCACATGATATAATCAGTTTAGCCACATAAAAAAGTTGAGGCTTTCCCTCCATTGCTGCTTTTTCCAACCAGACCATCCGTCTACACTCTGCCTACTTGCAACTCACCAGTGCTAGCTCGTGACTTTGCCATAACTCCAAAACTCCTGATTCTTTTACTTCTGATTTTTCTCCTGTTCTTGTCTCTTATTACCCTGAGTTTCGACTTCATAATTTATCCTTTGATTTCAGGCTTTGGACTCAAAAAGGCAAATGATCTCTCTGATCTTCTCTCGTCACCTCAAACCTCTTCACTATTGCAGTTTTACATATTCATTTCTTCAGGTTTAAATGACTTTTTCTTTCTTGATGATAATTTCAGGCTCTACTTGTGTATAAAATAGATCATTCAGAATGTGATTTGGCTTGTTTTAATTATTCTTCAAATGATAAAAATACAGAAATATTCAGTCATTACTGACAAATCTCTAAAAATTAAAAAACAAAGAATTAAAAAACAATTTTTCTCTAGTCTTATGTAGTTCATTATTAGTACACTAATAATAGTCAAGATGTAGTGTAAAAAACTAAACAGTTTAGAAAATATCAGTATGGAAAATCATCATGTTGTATAATTGCCTACATTCTATTTTCTGTTTTATATAGACCTAGGAGATATATCCTATGTTGACATTAATACTGTTTTTTAAAAATCAAACTTTAGAAATAGAGTAAATTTCAGTGATTCAGTGGTTTCTTGAGATCCCTCAGGGTGGGTAAATAAACATGGAATGAATTCAGAGGGCTTTGGAACTGTCACCCCATTTCAATAGCAGAATCTCAGTCATTACCTCATTTGCTTATATATAAGTTCCAACAAAGATTGTGTTTGAATAAAGTGTACTGTGGTGTAATAAGTAGGGACCATGGATCTCATTCAGTCCATCCACTGCCACTCAAGGAAATGGAGGCTTAAAGAGTTAAGCATATAAAGTTGTGAGAAGGCAAAATTCACACAGGTAGCATTTGTATTAGTCAGATTTTCATCATTGTAACAAAATACCTGAGAAAATCCACTTAAAAAGGGAAAGATTCTTTGTTGGCTTAAGGTTTCAGTCCATGGTCAGCTGGCTCCATTGCTGTGGGTCTGCGGTGGCAAAGAAGGTGTGGTAGAAGAGAACTGCTCACCTCATGGTGACCAAGAAGCAGACAGAGTTGAAACAGAAGAGGACAGGGACAAGAAATACCTTTCTCGACATGCCCACAGTGACCTCCCTTCTCCCACTGAGCAAGAATCCCAAAATTCCCACCCCTTTCCAACAATGCCATCAGATTACAAATCCACTAATGGATTAATCCACAGGTGAGGTGGGAGCCTTCATGATGCAACCACTTCCCCAAAGCTCCACCTCTGAACACTGCTGCACTGGGGACCAAGTCTTTAATACTTGAGCCTTTAGGGGACATTACCCATCCAAGCCATAAGGGAGTCTAACTTCTGACCAGATGGCAGGTCTCTAGTCACCCATGCTGGATCCTTCCCCATTGGCCAAAACTATATTCCATAAAATGCTTTCCATAAGCAATTTAACAGCAACAGTCACTTTCCTCCTATTCTCTAGATAAACTAGTAAGTAAAAATACATAATCTTCCTATTTACAAATTGTAAAACAAATTTTTCTAATTACATGTTTATATAGGAAGACGAGCATACCTTTATTGATTCTCAGAAATTAATGAACATTTCACCATTTCATTGCATAAAAATTTAGGAGAAAGAGTATAAGATTGAGTGACACATGTTACTAGACCCTAAGACATCTGTTACTTAATGATAAAGTCTATGCATACAGGGAAAAAAATCACAGAACTCTGGAATCATGGATGCTCAGACTGAAAGAAAGTTTAATATAACCTGTTTCAATAAGATTTAATTAATTTAATAGAACTTAACCAACATTGAATGGATGATGTTAACACATTTTTAAAAGTAAATTATCCTAATATTGATGGCAATTTTACACTTGCCTACAATAGTCACAAATGTGGAATTATAAAAATGGAATAATGTATTAGGAAGAATGGCAGGATTTTATAGATTTCCATTATTGGAAGGTATATAATATTTTACTTCCTTAACTTTTTGTCTATTTCCTGAAACTATGAAAAAGAGCATATGATTGTCCCTAAATTATATTTCATATTTCTAAGTACATGAGGGCCTAATCTTTCATGCATTTATGAAATTAAATCCTAAACACAGTGAATTCACTGTGGATATTGTGTTTATATTACTATGTACTATCATAAGCCCTGCTATTACATTAATTTACTTATTTGTTCACAAAGACTTTACTCAGATCTTGCTATCCTAGCATGGGGAACTCAATGTCTGCCCCTCAAGGAACTTGTGGCCTGAGAGGAGTTTCTTCTGTTTTCTTTTCCAGATAAAAATAACAAATTGTGCATTGAAAAAGATGGTTCAACAAATTATAAGTGTATAAATACACAATGAAAGAAAATGTTTTCATTATAAGACAAATACATTCCAGGATAAATACATCACAGATGCCTTTTGAATTAGAGAAGTAAACATACTCTGTTGTACAACATTTAGAGATAAACCCTACAAACTAAAATGAGAGCAGCTATAAAGGTCTTCTTAAAATAACTACTACATAGGGCTAGGGTACATCTCAGTGGTAGAGCCAGCCTGGTATGCCTGAGCTCTCGGTTCAATCTTCAGTACTACAAAAAAATAAATAAATAAAAATAACTATTATATAATATGAAATCCTATGTTGGATAGATTTACCAGCCAGCCCATCAAAGACAGGATCAACAGAATCTCTACAACTCCAAATAAAATCAATACACTTACATTCTTAGTGAGGGTGGCAAAGAGAACAGTATGAACTCACTTGCAAACTTAAACGTAGTAATTGTGGTTTCGACATTTGCTGTTTCTCATGTTCTTAATGCAACACTATCTAGATGTGTCAAGGTAATCATACACAAGAGATCATTTTGGAGGCATTATCAGGCTGCCAGTGAAGAGAATCAGGCCTATCAAAGGGGAGGAAGTGATGCATTGAAATATTTCATAATGACATGCATAATTCTCAGTGACCTTCTACCATGCAATCTGCTTTAAAAAAAAAATCAGCACAACATGCAACTCTTTTGGCAAGTGTGTGTGGCGGGGGAATAAGTCAGGTGTTATTAAGGAGCTTTTCAACATGTGGTCACCTACCCAGAGATTTAGGTCATGACAGTTAAAATAAATTTGAGCCTCGGTGCCCCACATGGCTATTAGACAGCAGCTAGTGTGGAGATGTGTCCTCAGCTGGCAGACGAAAAGGTTTAAAGTTCAGATTGTTTCAAGAAGTCATAATGAAGCCACAAGAGCCACGTTCTTTATGAGAGAAATGTCAGCCCCTGGAAAGTCTCTTAAACTGTAAAGGACACTTCATTACATAGAAGAACTGGCTTAATATACTTTGCAAATGACTTCATAACATTCAATTTGAGAATCATTTCCACTCTTTTATTCACAGTACATAGGGAAATTAGCTGAAATATTTATCTTTGCTCCTCTCTAAGTTTTATAGCACTAGTCTAAAACTAATTAGACTCTGGCAATTAAATCCTGCATGCATGCTTCTTTTTTTATTTTCTCAAAGAGTTTTACTTGTTTTGCAACTTGCTCTAATGCAGTGTCCTATTTAGCTTAAAGGGTTTCAGTTGAAGTTTTTTTTTTTTTTTAATGTTAGATTTATGCACTTTCTCATGTATATCTGACAGGTACTTAGGAAAAGAAGAAAGGAAGGCAGCCAATCATGAAAACCAGTAAGCATCTAGTTTAGACGATGGTGAATGTTTATCCATTTGCTCATTCAAATCTTTGAATCCATTTTACATCAAGACACTATATGGATCCTGTGGACAATACAAAGAGAGCCAGATGTGCCTGAAGGAGTTACTTGTCTGGAAAAAGAATAGAATGTTCAGCAGGATGTGGTGGCAGATGCCTGTAATCCCAGTGACTTGGGAGGCTGAAGCAGGACAATTGCAAATTCACAGCCACCCTCAGCCATTTGGTGAGGCCTTCAGCAATTTGCTGAAAATAACTAAATAAAAGAAAAGTTTTTTCTCAAAATAACTAAATAAAAGAAAAAAAAACCTTAAAAAAAGGGGCTAGGGATGTGGCTCAGTGGTTAATCACCCTTGTTCACTTCCTGGTACCTAAATAAATAACTAGATAGATAAAATGTTTATATACATACTAAAACTACAATAGCAGAAATATTGATCAAGTGCTACAAAAGCTTTAAACTAGGGAGAAGTGACTTCTACTTATCGGTTTGGGGGTGAGAGCACTGTAATATTTTGTAAATTTGAAGTAGGCTCTGAAAGTTGGGCCAAAAAAGAAAACAGTATTTAGTTAAAGAGGGCATATATGAAGCCTATAAATAGTGCTGGAGAACGGAATTTTTGAAGTGTACGAAGTTCTCTCTGGTTGTATGTAGCAGGTAGAATTCTAAATGGCCATCAAGGTTTCTGCTCCCTGGGGTATATTCCCAATATAATCCCCTCTCTTGAGTTTGCAGGTGGGATAAGTGCAATTCTGTAATTAGGTTATATTTTATGGAGAAGGTGAGGGATTTTTGCAGATAAAAGGTTGCTAGTTAAATTAAAGTTAATTAAAAGAGAGAGAATGCTGGTTGGACCTGACCTAATCAAGTGAGTCCTTTAAGAGCAAGTGTAGTAGTGAGAAAATCAAGGCGACATGGAAGTTCCCAGACCCTCCTTGGAGAAGCAAGTCCTTGATTTCTTTGATTGCCGAGAAATCAATTCTGCCAACATACCCCTCAGCTAGGAAGAGGACCCCAAGTCTCATATGAGCTGCATCTCTGGCTATACCTCAACTGCAGCCTGTGAAACCTGAACACAGGAACCTTGGCTTCATCTTGTCCAAGCTCCTAAACACAGAAACTGTGAGATGATTAACATATGGTGTGGTGAACTGCTCAATTTGTGTGAAGTTGTTATCCAGCAACAAAACCAATACTCTCAAATACTTACTGTCTCATGGCCTTCAAATTGAAATGCATATGCTCCTGGGTAGACAAAGGTTGTCTGGGGGTCACACCACAGATAGTTTTAATGGAATCATTTCCCAGATCCTCAAATCTTAATGTCTTTCCTGAAATTGATTTATTTGAAAATGTGATAGTTCTCTTCTCTTGCCTTCTCTCTTCCAATCACCCTCCCACTATTTTGACAAAGAGAGGTCATATCTGATTCATTCTGAGTCTTACTCCAGTATTCTGCCTTGGGCTGAAAATTCTCTAAGGTGCCAATCAGAAAACAAACAAAAAACAAAAAGATTAAAATGATGGGGTCTATGAAGCCTTCTGTGCCTAGGTGTCATCGGTCTATGGTTGGGCTCCATATCCATTTTCATCTTATATATATTTGGGTTAAGCAAAGCTTGGCATTAGAAACAGAAATACCAGGGCCTGGATGAAGATAAGAGAAATTCAGAAATATTGTGACATTGGGTAACAGACTTAATGGTGGCCCATTTGGTTTAAGAAACAAGTTTCCTGTATCCTCTAAATCTTGTTAAATACTGTTTCTTCTAAGGGTCCTTCCTGGTGGTGAGAAGTTAGGGCTTTGTTGTTTCATCAGGCAATAAGCTCATGACAGTGCCCAACTATCTCTTCACCTTTGAGTTAGAATAATCAAGATGTGTGAAAAGCATGTGGGTAAATAACATTTTTTCAAAGTGCCCTCTTTGCACTTTTAATAATCTTAGCCTTCAAAGCAGAGTAAGCTCTTTCATGCACCTGTCTTTCAGGGGCATATTTGGTATGATTTCAGGAAAAAGGAGGAAAAGTTGAAATTGTACTTCCTATATATTATCACACATTTGAATAAAAGGAATATATAAATATATATTAAAGCAAATTAGAATTTTATTTCATTGAGAAGTTATTTAGATTCAGAAGAGTATGGCCATCTATATTTTCCAAAAATTATCAGATTATTGGATATTTTAATGCTTAGCCCATTGTGGTCACAGAAAGAAATATCTAGATAGATGTTGCAGAGACATGATAAGATGATCAATAAAAAACTTGAAAGTACAATAGGATAATAGGAGGTAAAATAGGAATAGAAATGTGAGTTTGAGAAGAAAAGGGAGTAATATAAAAATTCTACTAGAGATGATAATATTCAAGAACACTTTAGGTTAAAGTGGTTATCTAATGCTATTTGGATTTCATTGAATACATATATAATAATATAATAAAATTACAATCATGTTTATTAGATACATAAATATTTAGAATTATATTTTAATGACTTCTCAAACAACAAGTTTTCAATACCAACTTAAAAATGCATGAGGGAATATACAGTGTTTCAATATTCTTTAGGAATATCTGTGAACAAAAATGTCAAGATCAAAGGTTTGAGAACCTATTGTTTAATTTAGTCCTCTGGGATAAAGAAAACCAACTTTCATTTAGCAAAGAATAGGGGAGCCAATGATGGTCTGGAGAATATAATGATATTTATTTACTATGCTCTGGTTGAGTTTCTTTCAGTGCCATATACTATTCATGGCTCTGTGATCAGAGTTGTGCAAATCAAACTTCTTAATTTAAGCAAAGATTCAACTATTGAATTGATTTGAGAAAATAAATTTTGAAATTATCTTCTGTTGCTATCTTTGATTGGGCTTAACCCTTCTGAGCAAAATTGAGAGCAATATTAAAGGTTGCTACAATCCCAGGAAAACTTAAACAGTGAAGAAGAGGAGGAAGTAAGCTGCCACATACCCCAGTTCTGAATTCCTGGGCAATCAAGCAGAACAGTGGAATAGACCAGATTTCACAGGTAAACAACCCTTTTAGTCAGCTTTTTCACTGCTTTGACTAAAAGCCCCTACAAGAGCAATTTTAGAAGGAAAAATTTATTTAGGGTCTCAAAGTTTCAGAAGTGTTAGTCTATAGAAGGCTGGTGCCATTTCTTAGGGCTTAAGGTAAGGCTGAACATCATGGGTAAGAGTATGGCAGAGAGAAGCAGGTCAAAGCATGGCTCCAGGAAGCCGAGAGAGACTCCACTCACCCGATATAAAATACATATCCAAAGGCATTCTCCCAATGACCCACCTCCTCCAGCCCTATCAGCCTATAGTTGCCAGTTAATCCCTATCAGGGGATTAATTTACTGATTGGGTTAAGGCTCCCATAAGCTAATTATTCCACCTCAGCATTCTCATTGTCTCATATATTGAGCTTTTGGGGGACACCTTTTATCCAAACCATAAATTCCTGTATGTCTTGACTATAGTCAGTGGAAGAAGCCAGAAACCAGTAGTAGCCAGAAGTGAGCATTTACATTAAGCCTTCTATCACATGCATCAAATCCTTAACCTTCATGGTGTTATTCCTATGGCCTAAATTCCTTGTATGCTTTCCCCCAGATCCCCTTTGAAGTTTATTAGATCAAGTATCTCATTGCTGCTAATTCCTCGTTTATACTATTTGCATATATTTTTTCTCATTGTTATATCATAAACATGCTATCATTACCCCCTTCACGGAATAATCCTTTCTGCAAATGCTTCAACCTGAGTTGGATTTTCTGCCTCACTAGATAAAATTTGTGTTTAATGCAACCCCCTTGTATAGATACAAATATTCAATGAAGTAACCTTCCTTATCCCATCTCTCCAGGAGGTCTTACTAATTAACTTTACAGGTATCTCAGAATTCAATCTTTCACAAATTCTTTGCTAGCTAAACTCCTAACCTCAGTTATCTCATAATGAATTTACTGTCTGCTAAACGATGCTATCTTGGTGTTTTCTAACTCTGTACAATGGAGATGATGATAGTAGCATTCAACTAATTTATTAGTATATGATTTGTCTACCTATATTAGTCCATTTTCAGTTATAACAAAATACCTTATGGTACCAGCGTCCTAGGGTAGGGGTTGGGTCAGTCCTGAGTCTCTGGGATTCCCAACCAACAGACCAAGTTCTGCCACCTGCCACCTTGACAGCCCAATCAGAGAAAAAGATGAGTGGTGGTGAAGTGAGAAAAGAACTTTTTTCTCAGTATGTCCTTACTGGGAAGCACAGGGACTACTGTCCTAACTCCTTCTTTAGAGTACCAACAGGAGCTTCAGGGTTAAGTAAGGAAAGAACAAAAGGGAGTCAAGAAGTAGGCATAGTTCAGCAGTCTTTTCCAAACTGGTCTGGTTGATCCTTTTCTTAAGTCTGGCTCAGCAAGTGCCCTGGCTCCAGGGAAGTCACTATTGCTTGAGGGGACAATTTGATTCCCCACAGGATATGAGAATTTCTGCATAAGGGCAGCCTTGACTCCCTACACGGTGCAATCCTCTCTGCTGGGGGTGGGGGGTGGGCATCCCATCCTGGGGAGATCTGCCTGTAAGGCTTGCAATTCTTGGAATCTTGAAAATATCTTAGTTACTCTTATTTTGGTGTCTTCAGTCTTAAAGGGGGACAAGAGAGGTTAGGTAAACTTAAGATTAACCAACTTGTCTTGCCATGTTTTTGACAAATATTTGCTAATTGACTATCATGTCTACATCCAGAGTTGAGCTGGAATCTTACCCAAAGTAGTAAAGGAGACAGGCACAAAATAAAAACATAGAGACAAATCTTTTATCTTGCTTTTAGTTGCCCATTAGATGTCTTCAGGCCCAACTGAAGAGTCAGTGCTTTTTAGTAAAAGCAACCTATAAATCTCTCTTACATTTATGCTGGGTAACTCACAAAAAGATTTATTTTGGCTCACAGTTCAAGTTTCAAGGTCAGAGGTTCCCACCAGGTGATGGCCTTTTTGCTGGAAAAGTCCCCAAGGACCCAGGACATCACATGGCAGCAGACAGGCAGAGACATGTGCCTCTTCTCTAATCTCTTTCCCTCTTTCTAGAAAGCCATCAATGTCCAACTATGGTAGCTCTACCCTATGGCCTTATCTCATCCTAATAACCCCCAATGGCACCACCTCTAAATATCACAGTTGGATTAAGTTCTGTCCTTTCAGTACTCACCATAGGTATTCAGTTTCAACAAGTAAACCACACTGACTCAATATCTGATCCACAGCACCATCCCATCACTCAAAAAAGAGCTACACTGACAAAAGGAAAGGAGGGATTTGGAAGGGGCTGTTGGTGAAAGTAAGCGAAATTGGGTTTTACAAAGAAAAATGAATTGCAAGAGTACAGATCCCTTGGATGAGTTTAAAGTGTATTTTGCTAGCTCCCAGTGGACCTGGAATGGAAGTTGCATTGAGAGTTTCCAAAAATAAACTCAGATGTTCTGAGAAAAAAATATTGTTTTGATATGCAGTGGTATGCTCCTTCTCAAGCTCTATGCTTTCATAATGCAAAAAGTTAAAATAAAACCAGCACTTCTAATTTGGGCAAATGAGCCCCCAAAGAACCCTATTTCTGTAAGTCAGGGATATTTTCTAAGTTGAATGCTTCATTAGGTGACACCTAATGAAATTGTTCTGTGGCAGGTTCTCCTTTTTCCTCTTAATTTAACATGAGTCATATTTAATGTGAGGATGTATCTATGAAGAGACTTTAGCAAGGATTTATAAACTCAGTTGCTTTCAATTTATTAAAACAGAGTCCTATTAGCACAATTGTTTTTCTTCACCACAATTACATAGTTTCCCAGAAATTTTCAATGTCATTTGTTGTTTATTACTCAATGGTACACAGATTGTCTTGTTTGGAGCAGTAGGCCTAGATGTCCAGAAAACAAAATAAAGAAATCATATTATTATCAAAAACAATCAGTTATGCCAGAAGGCACTCAGGACTTGACCTGTAGGACCCCTGTCTGGATCAGCCCTACTCAGGATCAAAAAGGGAAGGTTCCCCACCTAGAGTTGCCCCACCTACCTGATGCTCTGTGTGCCTGTTGGGGCCTGTTTGAGTACTGCTAGAAGGCCCTCAGGACACAACCAATAGGACCCATTTCCAGAGCAGCCCTGCTCAGAACCAACCAAGGGAAGTTCACCCTGGCACAGCCCCACCTATCTGACACCCTATCTTATTTGGGGCCTGTTCAAGTTATGCTGGAAGGCACTCAGGACACAACTGGTAGGACCCCTGTCCAAAGCAGCTCTGCTCAGAACCAACTGGAGGAGGTTCCCCACATGGAGCAGCCCCACTTATCTGATGCCACTGTTCCTGTTGGAGCCTGTTTGAGTCCTGACTGAAGGTACTCAGAAAACCACCTGTAGGATCCTTGTTTAGAGCAGCCCCTACTCAGGACCAACCAGGAGTGGTTCCCGCCTGGAGCAGCAACACTTTACCTGACACCATGAATTTTGGTAGGTTCAGATTTGCAACCTTGAGCCTGGAACGAAAAGGTGAAGCAAAATAAGTAACCAGGCAGAATCAGCATCTGGAAGAAGATAATCATCAAAGAGGTGATGGCTGATCTGACCCTTTGACTTGCAAGCAAAAACCACCTGGAGAACTGCCTAGCTTACCCACAAGAAATCTCAGTTCAGAGATCCAGAAGAAATTCTTCAAAAATGAAGAATAAAACTAGGAGAGGTTCACCTGAAACCCACAATTTCCCTAAACAGGATGTCACTGATAGGGGTCGAGATAAAAACCTTGACAATATTATCAATGATCTGATTACTAAAAGGAACAATGACCTAAAAGAATGTATAATGAAGAGACTACGTAAGAAAACTCAAGAGATGAAAAACTCCATTATCAAAGAAATAGACATAGTCAAAAAGGAAGTATAGAGCTAAAATCTGCAGTGAATGACATGAGAGGAAACATGGAAGAATTTAGTAATAGGCTATCTTCTATAGAAAACAGAACCTCAGTTCTTGAAGAAAGAACTCCTGACAATGAGGACAGGCTGAGCAAACTAGAGCTCACAGATGACAAAAAAGAAAAAACAAACTCACAGAACAGGAACAGAATTGTAAAAATGTCTGGAATGAAATGAGAAGAAACAGTTTAAGAGTGATTGGGATACAGGAAGAAATTGAAACACAAATGAATGAGATAAGGAATATTCTCAAGGAAATTGCTAAAGAAAATTTTGCCCATATAAATAGAGTCAGATATGCTCATCCAGGAAGCTTACAGGACATTCAATAGGCCTAATCAAATGAAAAGCTCACCAAGACACATTATATTCAAAATGTACAACAGGGAAATCAAGGAAAGAATATTGAAAGTGGCAAGGGAGAAATGCCAAATCACATTCAGAGTCAAACCAATAGGAATCACATCTGACTTTTCAGTTCAGACTCTGAAAGTGAGAACAACATGGAAGGAGACCTTTCAATGCCTGAATGAACACAACATGCAGCCAAGGATAGTACACCCAGCAAAACTCAGCTTCAAATTTAAGGGGTAAATGAGAACTTTTCATGATAAGATCAAACTTGCAGCATTCATAAACAGAAAGCCAGCATGAAAAGAATCCTCAAAGAAAAACTCCAGATTAAATAACAGGCTAACATTCCTCAAAACCCACAAACAGAGGAAATTCAATAAAGGTACATGCTATCAATAGAAAACAAAGACAGCACAAAACTTAATAAAAAACATAATGGATATGAACCCCAACCACATTACCATTCTAACACTGAATGTGAATGGTCTCATCACAACAATCAAAAGACATAGACTAGCAGATTGGATCAAAAAGCAAAATTCAACAATATGCTGCTTACAGGAGACCCACCTTACAGCAAATGACACCCACAGATTAAGGGTGAAAGGAGGGGAAAAAATCTACCAGGTATATGGCCCAAGAAAGCAAGCTGGAGTTGCAATTCTTATATCCGACAAAGTGGATTTCAAACATAAATTAATCAAAAGAGATAAAGAAGACCATTACATCCTAGTAAAGGGA
>PVKS010000551.1:0-186815 GCA_004027875.1 Aplodontia rufa
TGAGATTTTTTTTTTAAGCTTATAGTAAGGATACATTCAAGCTTGGTTACAAAAATAAAACATGCATCATTTTTTCATTTGCCAACCAAGCACAAAGTTATTTTATACTGACTGTATATTTTAAAGTATACTCTCAGATATGGCCTCTTACAGTATTTAAGATATAGCAAGGACATGGCTGATTTTTTTTTTTTTATAAAAAATTAGCACTAATAAGTGGGTTTATTGGTCTTTTCTAATTGTATAATTTAATTTAGTACAAAGTTTGTAAAATATCAGAGGATATATATATTGTTTCTACGACATGGTATTGCATTTATATCTTTTTACTACAGTGATCTGTGACAGCAGCAGCTTCATGTTGTATTTTTTTTACTGAAATTGTAAAATATCCATCTTAAAGACATCAACTATTCTAAAAATTGTGTACAGGATATTCCTTTAGTGGTGGAATTAAAATGTACGAATATTTGCTTTTTCAAAAAAATGTATTTTCTGTTAAAGGTTTAAAGATTTTTGCTATATATTATGGAAGAAAATGTAATCGTAAATATTAATTTTGTACCTATATTGTGCAATACTTGAAAAAAACGGTATAAAAGTATTTTGAGTCAGTGTCTTACATGTTAAGAGGGACTGAAATAGTTTATATTAAGTTTGTATTAAAATTCTTTAAAATTAAAAATGCTTGTTGTGCGGTCTTTTGTTTTTAAGCCTTTTGCTGAAGATCTATGGTTGGAGTTATGTTGTAAATTCTAATGATGAAGAAAGTTCTGAATCACAAAGGAATAATGGAAGCAATTGCTCTTCTAGTGCATCAGATAGTGATTTGCCACATAAAAAGTTGTCCTACCAAAACTATGTAGCCTGACCAGTGTTTGGGACAGCATTATTTCTTAGTTAATGTTTGTGTCCCCACAATGGAGATGGCATATTAAGACTAGTCAAACCTATTTTATAGCAAGTTTTAAAATGTCATGTTGATCTCTAGGAGAGAGTCAAATGATATGATGAATTCACTCATGTAATCAGAGAGGATTTATTTGAAATGCATGTGGATGGAGAGCCCATAGGATCAGTTTTCTGTTTTTGTATGGGAGATGAATAGCTCAGAACACTTGGTTGGACAAAGCAGCAGACCCAACTTTAAAAGAAGAAGAAAAAAAAAGATTTAGATCTGTTTACTAATTCTCACAATTCAAGTTCAGACATCGTATGTAGCCAGCGTACTTATCAAAATCTATTCATATTTGGACAAGGTGCTAAATGTTAGTATCTATGTTCACTTTCCCAGCAAAATGCTTGCATAATGTATTTTTTGCAGGTGGTATCCAACCTGCTGATTTGGAGTTTCTAAAGATTAGTTATAGTGTGTCAAGTTTAGGTCTTAGTAAGGATGGAGTTTTTTTGTTTTTTGTTTTAAACTGATGCGTTAGAAGGAAGGACACCCTTAAAGTAAAATGATGAGTCATTTTACTATTTAAATTGTTCATTCATGCAGTGTTGACATAGTATTAATGAGAAAATTATCTTGAACTGGAAGAAAAAAATACTTTGTACTTTTATAGTAAGAAACCAGCACTGTCTGGGTTACCAGTGAAATAAATTTGGTCTCAAACGAGGTTTTTTTTGGACACCAATCTACAAAAGTCTTTTGTCACTTACCCATGCAGTGTAGAGCAATAAAAAGTTTTAAGGAAACAAGCTCTGGAAATAACAAGAGCTAAGCTGTTCGTCAGCTCCATGGTGAGGCCTTTGTCCTTTAGTGGACAGAATGAGGCTATGAAGAAGCATTGGAACAGTGAGTGGAACCAAAGGGAGCTGGTCTGCCAACACTTAGCAATTACGTGCCTTTGTGGTTATGAAGTTTGAATAACTAAGAGTGATCAGGGAATGGCTTTAAACACTAGTTGCTAGAGACTTTGGTGAGGTTATCACAGGCTTAACTTAGAAGAAAACTGCTGATGAAAGAAGAAAGACGTTAATTATACTTTTTTGAAAATCAGAATAACACAGCTGGACAGTAAGCTATAGAATTTGTAATGATCTGGAACATATATTCAAATTTTAGATACTGAGCTTAATGCATGAATGGTTTAGGTCTTGGGGAAATTTCATCTTGGTACATCCATGTTAGTTTGGCACTCGAGAAGGATTAACTCAATTTTATCTTGATTGATTTCATGAGCCTTGGTTTGATTTGAGCTTCATGTCCATGAGGACTTTTCTTTTTTTAAGAGAATGCACAAAGGCCTTGTTTTCATGTCTTTTTTTGCTCATTAGGAATGGAAAATTTGTGAAAGGTGCTTTTGTCTAGTACATCTGAGAAAGCTTACATCTTGGTCCCAAATCTTTTTCTCCCACTGTGCTATCAGCGTTTGGTCCTCCCCATGATGACTGTTTAGGTTAACAGTTTGAGGAGTTCATTTTCTTTCTTTTTTTTTTTTTTTTTTTTTTTTTTTTTTTTTAGAGAGAGGGACAGTGAGAGAGACAGAGAAAGAGAGAAACAACTTTATTCAGTTTTTCACATGGCCTTAGTTGCTTCAACACTTAGTTGTGTATGTGGTGCTGGGGTTTGAACCCGGGTACTCGTGCTTGCCTGGCAAGCGCCGAAACCACTGAGCCATCACTCAGCCCCTGAGGAGTTCATTTTCATCAGGTCTTTTCATTTTTTTTTGACCACAGCAGCCTCTAAATGCCCTCTGCTGAAGTCCAACACACTGCTAGACAGTGCCAGACAGCATAACTCAGTGCTACCAAACAGTAGCTTTTCTGGTGTATTTAACCACCCATGCTTTATCTTCTCTAAAATCAGGTACAGTGGTGAAATCTTCAAATAGCTTTTCCTATAATAGATTACAAAAGTAGGCCTTCTTCATCCAAACTGCCTCCTTACAATAACGATGTTTATTTACTGTAGTTAGCTAACCTGTTGAAGGTGTCACTAAAGGTGCCTCTTAATTTGAAATGTTTTTCTAATGTGTGTTGGCATTAATTTCATTCACACACAGTTGTCTTAGGTATTGGCATTAATTGAGACATTTGATCTAACAGATCTTCAAGACTTAGGTTATGGGGCTGGAGCGGTGGCTTAGTGGTTGCAGCCTGACATGTATGAGGACCCAGGTTCAAACCCCAGCACCACATACACCACTAGATGTCAGAGAAACAAAGACCAGATGGAAAAGTAAATAAAAATTGATTTTCTCTCTCTCACTGTCCCTCTCTCTCAAAACAAACCAACCAACCTAGATTATATTAAATAAGTCTCTGTAACATGTAAAGAAAATGAAGTATGTCTTTTAGTTATATATAAGCTAATGAAATAAAAAATGCTGGTTGTAGACCTTTCTCCACAACCATTCCTGACACAAAATAGCATAGACACAGTACCTCAAATATACAGTCATCTCTCAATATCCCATTGGATCAGTTCCAAGACCCTCTGTAGACACCAGAATCTGGGGATGTACGAGTCTCTAATATAAACTGGGGTAGTATTTGCATATAGCCTATGAATGACTTATGGAATACTTTAAATCATTTCTAGATTACTTCTAATACCTAATAAAATGCAAATGCTACATAGTCTATATTGTTCAGAGAATAATAACAAGTCTACGTGTTGAGTACAATTTTTTTTTTTCAAATATTTTGGATCTGTGTTAGGTTGAATCCATGGATGCAAAATCCACAGAGGGCTGACTTACTTGGCTGGAATGCAGGCTTTTGTCAGAGGTTGGATAACAACTCTAGTGTGAGAACAGATAAGAGGAAAATAACCCTGTTATAAAAACAAGTTTGTGAAACTGTCATTACTGAATAAAACCCATGACATTGTTTAGTATGCCAATTAGTTGATGTTTAATTAGTTTGGCCCAGGAGGTCACTTGAGATCAGAGTTCTTTAGTTTGTAGTATATTGAGAAGATAGTCTCTTCTTACTTAAAAGATCTAGGATTATGGGCTGGAGTGGTGGCTCGGCAGTTACAGCGCTTGCCTGGCATGTGCAAGTACCTGGGTTCAAACCCCAGCACCACGTACACAACTAAGTGTCAGAGCAATGAAAGCTACGTGAAAAACTCAATAAAAATTGATTCTGTGTCTCTCTCACTGTCCTTCTCTCTTAAAAAAATAAATAAAAAAAAAAGGCTCTAGGATCAATATCTATGTACATGCAATTGGAAAAGTAGCAACTTGTGTTTTTTCAAGTCATTTTTTTTTTTGTCTTGTAAATGATTCACTTAAATACATAGCGCTTGCTATGTGCCAAACACAGTTCTAACCCAATTTGTAGACCAGAGGGAGGAGGGACTAAGGCACAAAATGCTTACCTCGCCCAAGATTGAATGGCTGTACGTGGCAGACGTGGGATTCAAACTTGGGCAATGATTCCAGAATGCATGTTCTTAAGTGCTATGCTTTGTCTCAGATTAGTTGCTATTCTGATTCGAAGTCAGAGAATAAACTATTTTTTATGTATGAGTCACATGATGTACAGAATTTCTGCAAAAGTGTTAATGAGAAGGGTCTAGTGGAAGACTGTCCTACTAACCAAGTCTATTAGATTTGTTACTATAATGAAATACCTGAGACAATGTATAAAGAGAATAGGTTTATTCCACTCACGGTCCTGGAGGTTCCTGTCCAAGATTGGAAAGCCCCATTGCTGGGCCTCCAGGGAGGGCACCAGATTGCAATGATGGGGGAGCACTGTTTGGAGCACCATTCACATCATAAGCCAGAAAGGATAGGGTGAGGTCCCTCGATCCTCTTAAAGGACACGGCTCCAGTGACCTAAGGATCTCCCACTAGGCACCACCTCTTTTTTTTTTTTTTTTTTTTTTTTTAAAGAAAGAAGGACAGTGAGACAGGCAGAATCAACTTTATTTAGTTTTTCACGTGACTTTCCTTGCTCAGACACTTTGTTGTGTACGTGGTGCTGGGGTTTGAACTCGCATACTCTTGCATGCCAGGCAAGTGCTGTAACTGCTGAGCCACCGCTCCAGCCCCCCCCTTTTTTTTTTAAGAGAAGGAGAGAGGGGGAGAGAGAATCAATTTTATTGAGTTTTTTACGTGGCTTTCATTGCTCTGACACTTAGCTGTGTATGTGGGTGCTGGGATTTGAACCCATGTACTTATGAAAGCGTTGTAAATGCAGAGCCACCGTTCCAGCCCCCTAGGCACCACCTTTTAAAGGTCCACAGCACTTCCTAATAGTGCCACTGTGGGAACCAAGTCTTTTAACACGTGGACCTTTGGGGACACTACACTCAAATCACAGCACCATGATCCGAAGTCATGACGGTGTTTTGAGAGAGATACTTTACATGTCCATTGACCATAAACTATAATCATAGAATATCTGGAATTGTTTTTAGAAATCAGTAAGTTGGGGCTGGAGCGGTGGCTCAGCGGTTTTGGTGCTTCCCTGGCATGCACGAGGACCTAGGTTCAAACCCCAGCACCACATACACAACTGTGTTGGATATTAAAAGTTACATTTTAGAAGCAGAAGCTATTATGGATGAACTTAAATACCTTTGATTGTTACTGTTAGTTTTGAACCTGTTCAAAGTATACGATAAACAGAAAAGTCAACTTTTAAAATGGACCAGAAGAATTTCTGTAGTTTTTATAGGGATTAAATCTCATTATATTAAGTTGCCTTGTATTTAGTTTTGGGGGTTAGTTGGAATTTGGACCAAACACTGCTGAACACTTCTATGGGCTATTGGAGGTTTAGATTGGACAAATAGACTTGCTATTAATGGAATTTCATTTGTAAGTAGACCTCTATAACCATCTTTCTCATTGTATGAGTTTTAGGATTTTATGTTTTAGAAGAACTCTATCTATATATAAAGATAGTCTCTTAGAAATTTGAGATTTTCTCTCAATTAGGCAAACTGTAGGGGGAAAAATCAACATTTAATCAGGAGGCAGTTCATGTATGGAGGTTCTTTGAAATCCTAGGTCTATTTCTTGTTTAATTGCATTAAGTCTTTTGGCTCAGGTAGCTTAGTTTATTCATCTGTAAAACAGGAACAGTGATATCAGTGTACTTCCTTGGCAAACTATGAGAACTAATCAGTTGCCATTAACAGTTGTCAATGGGGATTGGAGCAGAGACTTGGTGGTTATGGCGCTTGCCTGGCATGTGTGAGGATGCGGGTTCAAACCCCAGTACCATGTATGAAGTGTCAGGGCAACAAAAGCCACATTAAAAACTAAATAAAATCGATTCTCTCTCTCACTGTCTTTCTCTCAAAAAAAAAAAGAAAAAAAGAAAAGAAAAGAAAACAGTTGTCAATGGACATGTGTTCTCAAAGGCTTACAGTATTTAGAAGCCTTGAAGTTCAGAGTTTTAGACATGTTTGCTGCCCTTTGAAATCAGAAAAGTAAATGAAGACCTTTCTATATCAATATTTCACTATCTAGCCAGTTATTTGCATCAATGGAGAACTAAATTAAAATTCTATAGTAACATCCAAAAGGCTGGGCTGGAGCAGTGGCTCAGTGGTTACAGCGCTTGCCTGGCATGTGTGAGTACGTGAGTTCAAACCCCAGCACCACATACACAACAGTCTCAGAGCAATGAAAGCCATGTGAAAAACTAAATAAAATTTACTCTCTCTTTGTCTCTCCCTCTTTCTTTAAAAAAAAAATTCCAAAAGCTATTCACGTTCTAGTAATAAACATCCCTGAGGTTATATTTCTAGTTTTGTTGCACCGAGGTAAGCCAATATTGAACATTCTTTTTCATGCCATTGGCAAGTTGATTTAAACCCAGTATTCTAGCTGATGCTCCTTTTGAGAGTAGCCAAACATGGAGGCTAAATTAAAGTTCATGCTCTTTGAAAAAATATTAAACAGTAGTTGTTGTTCTTAAACAGCACTAAGTTGAAAGGTAGCTCTCTGGTGGTGGGTATGCCATTCTGATTGTGGTGCTAGCTGTATTTTAGCGCAGGTAGAAAAGAAGAGGAGGTTTGCTTTACAGAAGGGAAAAACATTGAGACTTGGAAGGAAAAACACATTCCGTCTGGCATTATGCGTACTTACTTCACTGACAAAATATGACCAGTGTGCAGAACAGAGAACAGGTGTAAAATATTTTTAGACAAACCTTGGCATATACTGTAGGTCGCACCCCTTCTGTCTGTACGGTCCTCAGTGTTTCAAAAATAATTGGGGAAAAGCACATTGGTAAAATCAGCTAGCCATTGCTTTTATGTTTTTTTTTTCTTTTTTTGCAATGAATGTTAAAGTCAAACATAAGCTTCCTTCCCGGCCATGAGGTTGCAGTTATTTTTAAACGCTGTTTCTCCACATGCCCTTCTACAGTTCTTGAGGTCTCTTTCTCTTCCTTCCTTAGTGCTGTGGACAGAACTGGAAAAACACGATGCCATCAACTCTTGGGGGGTATGAAGGTTGGGTTATGTGTCCCCTTAAAACCAGATTCTGATTCAAAACAATTTCGTACTTCCTTTAGGGCAGAAATAAAGAGTGACAACCACGGACGTGGCATCAGTCTAGCCCAATTCTAGGAGATGAGTATACATGGATGGCTTCTGGATACTGACAGAAGGGAACACCATCAGTGTATCTGGATGGCTTATGAAAGGGACTCGGACCGTGTGTATATTGTCCGTGTTAGCACAGGGCCCAGATACCTTGAGACCCAGGTTCAGTGCTTCCTGTTTTGCCCTCCATGTAGCTACTCCTTTCAGAAGACTTTTCCTTGCCGCCTCTCTACCTCCCATCAGTTCATTTCTACAAGGATGGAGGCTAAATTTTATTTTGCAATGAGCATGCTTGTTCATTTTTCACTCTGACTACATCTGCCTACTTTCTCTCAAAGGTCTTTTTCCAAAAAGAATATTCCTTGCTTTGTAAACCACCCACCATTCCAAAGTTCTGTAGAGTCCTGGTGGCTTATTTTCTGTTAACTCCGTTCTATTTGCAGGAAGCATGATGGGGATGGCTGAACCACCTCAATACAACTCCAGGCCAGCGGCAATCCAGGGCAGCCTTTCTAGAAACCAAGGTGTCACTAGAGGCTCTTTGACTCAACACTTTGAGCATAGCCCAGTTTTAATATGGCTACAAGGATTTTACCCAGGGGCATGGTATCTCCCTGAATCTTACAAAAGGTTGAAAGAGTGGAAAGGCAAAATGCCAGGGGGAGGGATAACTTAGGTAGAAATGTTTTTTGGAAGGAGACTCTTATCATCACAAACTTTCAAAGAACTTTTTGGGTCAGTGTTAACGGGATAGAAAGATGGCAGGAAGATCTGCCCCCGGAGAATCTGCCAGGCAGAGAGGAGGCTAGGGTATGTGTCTCTGCAGCCTTAGTTTTGGGACACTAGAGCAGGGAGCTTCTTCACACGCTGCCCCAGGACTCACCCTGCAGATGAGCTTCACTTGGGGGAGGCTCGGCAGGTGTGCGATCCGGGACAAGGGCCCCTCGTGCAGGCATGGTGCAGTTTCTGGTAACTGTGATTTCCTCAGGTGTTGAAGAAAGGTAGGAAGCTTAAAGTGCTGCCCATTTGAAGGATGGTGATTTTGACACTATCACTAAACCTTAGTGAGTCAGAGGCTCAAAAATAGTAATAACCAACGTTTATTATTTATTGTCTACATGCTAGCTATGGTTCTAAGAATGTATGCATCTTAACTCACTTCAACTTCATAGTAGCCTTCTGTAGAGTGTACTATTCCCCCATTTACAGAGAAAGAAGTGGAGGCAGGGAGCATGTGAAAAATTCACAGCCACCACAGGGCTAGGATATGAACTGGGATTCTATTTCTAAAACCCATGATCGTTAGCCATGGCACTACTGCTTCTTTGGTTGCCCTCGACAGGTAGGCTCTATGCAAGAGCCACCTTTGATTATTTAGGAATCCATATAATATCACTGTGTGCCAAGTTTCCCTCTCCTGTAAGTGGTTGCTTGCTTGAACCCAGGAACAATTAACCACTGAGCTATAGCTCAGTCCTTTTAGTTTTTTACTTTGAGACAGGGTCTCACTAAATTTCTTAGGACCTCACTAAGTTGCTAGGGCTGGCCTTCAACTTGTGATCCTCCTGCCTCAGCCTCCCAAGTTGTTGGGATCACAGGCGTGCGCCACCAGGCCCAGCCCAAACTCTTTCTAAACTCTTTGTCAGGCACAATTAGGACAGGGAAATCTGTTGCAAGATATAAAAGTTTGAGGGCTATGTGTTTGTTTTATTTACCCATATCATCTGTTTTCTCTAGATGATCAGATTCTTCAAGAAATAACTGTAGGCACTTATGTTACTGAAGTCTTCGGTCCTAGGTTTCACTTGTTTCAGCAAAAGGGCAATAGTGACTCAAGCTGCTGCCCTGGGCTCAGATTCCATTCTTGTCCCTAAATTCTCTTTCAAACAAAGCGAGATGTGATTGAACAGCCACTGTGTTTATCCATTCAACACATTCATTGAACACATAGTAGGTTAGGAACCAATGGTCTCTCTGTCTCTCTCTCTCTCTCTCACACACACATACACACACACAGGGTAGGGGAGAGAAAGAACCTCTCAACGAGCAGTCTCTAGAAGAAGGTGACACCCAAACCCAAATCATCATGATACATAGGAACACGTAGACAAACGAGCAGAAAATGAAAAGACACACATCTCAAGGCGCTCTGGATCTAGGAGGAGTTACCACGTCACGAGGAACAGGTCCAGTGTTCACTAGAAGCTCTGAGAAGCCTGGGACCCCTTGAAAGCCCAGCACCGAGGGAGGGACAACCATTCGAGAGAAAGAGCAAAGTTTGTGGCTGTTTTTCTTGTGCTCTGAGTACCATGGGAAGAATGTGTGCGCCAGCCCTTGCCGGAAAGTCGGCCCTGGAGTCCAGCACCAGCCCCACGCTCTTGGGAGAAGTTGCCTTGGAATTTGGACATTTCCATATATTTTTCACTGTTTCAAGCTTTGTACTGTAACAGTGTGAAAAGAGAGATGGTTTAGAATTTCCTTAGCCACCCAATCCAGAGGTGGAATGTGGAGGGCAGGTAAGAAGCCATGGTAGTGACGGATGGAGGCTGGATTAAGGGGGTGGCTCTAATTCCTGTCTTTCAAGATCGGTTTTCAGTGCTTATCCTAGAAACCTCCTCAGGCTAGAAGCTCCCTAATTTGCTCTCCTCCCTTTAGTGACAAAACCTCTTTTTGGTTTTGTGATGTCAGAGTTCAGAGCAGGTGCCTCCCTTCCAGAAGTTGGTATTGGTGGAAATGATGTATCCATTACACAAACTCAGACACCCCCAGGTCACTCCCGTGTGCCACCCTCATCACCACACCCTGCCCCTGGCACAGGTAACACGTCTTTGTGGAGTTCAACTGTTATGTCTTCCAGTTTGGCTATTTGGATGCCTGAAATAGTTTCCAGTTCAAGCATAAATCAAAGAATGAGGGTCTGGAAGGAGAGCTGTGTAACGCTCATCCAGAAACTAACAACCCCAAATAACTTCCCCCCGTGGTCACTTCCCCTGGGCAGTGCCCTTCCCCAGACTCCCCTAAGTTTCCTTGGTGGCTGAGCACTCTGTCATCCTCTGAAAATACCAGCACAATCAGGCCAAGCTCCTCCACATGACCTGGAGCTGTTCAGGGAGACTCACTGCCCGGTACAAAACAGGGGTTTGGCTTGAGTGCAGAAAACAGCAGCGTTTGATGCAGCTCTCGCACCAATTTCACCAACAGGATGCTTAGGCCCCACCAGTTTTGCTCCAGACTCCTTGGTAACCATAAAGAATTAAGCGAGAATGCTCCATGGTAGAGTCAGGGGCTCCGTTAAGCCTCCAAATAACATTACCTACTCCCAATGATACTGTACAAGAAAGAATATGTTCTCTGGGGTCAGATTTTGAATTGAATCACCAACTCACCTTTAAATGGGTAAATCTATTAAGCTTTTTATTTCCTATCTGTAAAAGAGAATTAAGAATTGCACTTGGTAGGGTTGGTATGATGCATATATAAGATATACAGCCAGGTGCGGTGGTGCACAGTTGTAATCCCAGCAGCTCGGAGGCTAAGGCAGGAGAATCACAAGTTTGAGGCCAGCCTCAGTAACTTAGCAAGACCCTGCCTCAAAATAAAATAAAAATGACTGGGGATGTGGCTCAGTGGTTAAGCACCCCAAGGTTCAACCCCAAGTACCAAAAAAAAAAAAAAATATATATATATATACATATATATATATATTGCTAAATATAGGGGGCTGGGGTGGTGGCTCAGCTGTTGCAGTGCTTGCCTGGCATGGGCGAGGACACAGGTTCAAATCCCAGCACCACATACACAACGAAGTGTTAGAGCAACAAAAGCCATATGAAAAACTAAATAAAATTGATTCCCCCCCGTCTCTCCCTCCCTGCCTAAAAAGATTTTTAAAATGTTAAATATGATCCATTTTCCCACATAGAATAACTTGAATAAACGGGAGGTCAGCTGGCCTTGGACATGCCTTTGGATGAGAGCCCCAGAAATCCAACTTTCTGGTGGATTATCAGGGAGGAGTGCTCTTCCCAAATCGAAGGTGGGAGATACACACACAGTAAGTGTGTGAACTTCAGAGTCACAAGAACCCACCTAGGCTTGTTTCCCTGCTTGGCCAAGGACCTTGGGCAAAGTCTTCTTCCTCCCTGCGCCTGTTTCATCGTCTCTGCAATGAGAACACTAAGTGGAGGTGAGTAACGCACACCTCACAGGACTGTGAGTGCTTAATGAGCATAATGAGCATGGTGAGCACATATTAGGTGCTGTTAGGGCTTAGCAGTGGAAATGATCAGCTCCGCCAGCAGGGCATCTAATTGGTAAAGGGCACCCTCTTTCCAGGAGGCCCTGGATGGGGCTAGGTTCACCATCTGTGTCTCCATGGAGCTGTGATCTATTCACCTACAAGCACCAGCTTTTCCTCTTAGTGGGGTTGCAGGGTGAAATTATTGGTCGTGATGATTGGAGATTGTTTTGAGTATTATTGATCATACAAGAGTCCTCAGGCTATTTCTCCTTTTATTCTGTTACCCCTTGGGTTACATTGAGATGGGCAGTGCTACTTAAGATAAGAAGTCAGAGCTCTGTCCGCTGAGGCGTTGGCGCTGGGAATGAAGGGTGGAGAATGTTCTTAAGGCCTCCCTGGGGGTCCCGGAGGTTCCCCATCTTTACCCAAATTACACACCATCTCTACTTGCTGGGCCACCAACTGTACAACCCAGTATGTGTGAGTGTGGGTGTGCTCGCTCCGTTTCTTTCCTTTTCTCTCTCCCCTCTATTCCAGTCACCCTCAACCTGGCCTCTTCTCTGCCCGCAAAGGAGACCGCATCCCTTCTCACTTTGCTCTGGGAGGCCAGCCTAGTGGGGGGCCCTGCTCCCATCTCCTGCTTCAGCCATGGACAGAAACACACAACAGCAATTATCCCCAACCAACTAGAGCAACCATCCCCAGGACTGACTACTTCTGGAAGACACTATGGCTCTATCATTATTCCCTTTTATAGATGAAGATACTGAGGCACAGTGGGAATGACTTACCCAATGTCGCATGGCCAGTACTTGAGCCCAGGCAGTTTACCTCAAGAGCTCATGTTGCGTCTGTAGTTCCAGGTACTCAGGAGGGAGAATCGCTTGAGTCGGGGAGTTGGAGATCTGCTTCAGAAACAATGAAACCCCCCCCCCCCGCACCATCTCAGAAAAGAAAAAGAGTTTATGCTCTTCTATGAATTTGACCTTTGCTTACTGTCACCTACTCTGGACATCAAGATTTAAGGACACCTTGCCAAATGTGGTGGGACACATCTGTAATCCCAACAACTCGGGAGGATCACAAGTTCAAGGACAGCCTTAGCAACTTGGCAAGGCCTTAAGCGACTTAGTGAGACCCTGTCTCAAAAAATGAAAAAAAAAAAAAAAGACTAGGGATGTAGCTCAGTGGTAAAGTGTCTCTGGGATCAATCCCCAGGACCCTTCCTCAAAAAAAAAGTTTTTTTTAAGGACCCTGAAACTGAAAATGTCTGGTCTCATTTTATTCTTTTTTTGTTTTTTTAAAAGAGAAGGACAATGTGTGTGTATGTGTGTATGTGTGTGTGTGTGTGTGTGTGAGAGAGAGGGGGGGGGAATCAATTTTTATTGAGTTTTTCACATGGCCTTCGTTGCTCTGACACTTAGTTGTGTACGTGGTGCTGGTGTTTGAACTTGTGTACTTGCGTATGCCAGGCAAGTGCCGTAACCACCTAGCCATCGCTCCACCCCCATGGTCTCTCATTTTAAAGGCTTGTGATGCAATTATAGCAGCAATGACCACTAACAAAGTAATCAAAGTAATTCTTAGACCTTTAGTCAGCACTGCCAAGCAAGAAATGAGATTACAGCCATAGCATAGGTGTCTTTGAAGAGCTGTTGAGTAACTGGCCTGTTGTCAGTCTGATCCCTGAGAGGCAGCATCTGTCACAGGAGGGCACAGCTAGTTCCTGCCATCTCCTTCCTATCAGCAGCCCCTCTCTACTTCATTTAACCAAGAGCTCAGTAAATCCAGTGTCACCTGAGTATCGTGACTGTTAGTGCTGCATGTGGGTGGAGGGAACTCAATTGCCTAATTTTTTAGGAACTCTCTTATACTGAGAAGACCATCAAGAACTTTATTTGCCCAAAGGCCTGTAAGCCTTGTGTGAGAAAAGATGAGGGGATTTTGAGGTTGAGCTCAGGGTCCAATGACAACGGGGGTAAAGAGCCCTATATACTGTTGGCAATAGGACCATGAGACTGCATACCAGCAAGTGGCTAAAAAAGGAAATCCTCGGAGTCCTTGGCAGGCCAAGAGCTCAGAGTTAAAGACCATTAGAGATAGTCCCCCTACCTCCCCCCAAGTCCTCTGCCAAAGAAAGCAGATTTCCATATTAATCCTTTATAACAGGGCTTTGCAACACAACATTGAGGATGGAAGTCCTGTGTCGTTCAGCATAGTAGCTAGCCTCGTGGAACATGGCACCTGAGGTGTGGTGAGTGCACATGAGGGACTGAATTTAAATTTCTTTAAACTTTGTGTTTACTTGCATTCATTGCTATCCACATTGGAGAGTGTGGCTTTATAATCTTTCTGGAAAGCCTGAGTGCTCCCAAAGGCTGGGGTCCAGTCAGAAGTGGTAGAAATGGACACTCAGGAGGAAGAGTGCCATCTGGGTCCTCAGCCTTTAACCAAAATGGTTAAAATACATAAACCACAGGCTGGACCAGTGGCTCAATGGATACGGTGCTTGCCTGACATGCGCGAGGACACAGGTTCAAACCCCAGGACCACGTACACAATGAAGTGTTGGAGCAATGAAGGCCACATGAAAAACTAAATAAAATTGATTCTCTCTCTCTCTCTCTCTCACTGTCCCTCTCTCTCTTTCACTGTTCATCTCTCTGGGTTAAAAAAAAATATACATATAGCACTAAAGTCAGGAAGACCTGGGTTGGAATCTTTGCTCCTTCATTTATTAACCCTATGGCCTTGGGCGAGTTTCCTTTAAACATTTCGAGTCTCGATTCAGCATCTGTGAAATAGGGGAATAATACCTAAGGGAGCACCTCTTCCTCCATAAGGTGCATAGGGTTTGCTTCATTCATTCATTCAGCAAATATTGATCGAACACCCTGAATGGTCTGGCTTTGTGCTGGGTACATAGAAGTGAACAAAGCACACGTTGTCTTTACCCTCCTGACAGCTGTAGCCTGGGGTAGGAGCTGTCGAATGGTGAAACTGTCAAATAATACCTAGCATGTGTGTGTGTGTGTGTGTGTGTGTGTGTGTGAAGATTAAATCAGACAATATATGTAAAGTTCCTGAGACAGGTTGTTAGAACTCAAATATCTGTTCACTTTCTCTGGAACCCTGCTTCTCTCCTGCCCAGGGTCCTTCACAATACCCCAGGCCCCTGCTTCATTCCTGGCTGCCCACACAAACAGAGGTGCCCTGCCCCACTAGATTAGATAGACTTGGACAAGTGCCTCTCACCAGATCAGAAGACAGACGATCAGGATGGGTCAGGGCTTTGGTAACATCCTCAAAACTTAGAGCAGGGAATGCCCTGGGGCTCCATTCCCCCACTCCACTCCCCCACTGCTGGGAAGAGGCCCCAACTCTGGGAGAGCCCATGCTGAGACTGCTAGAGCTGAGACCTTTTCCTCTCAGGTGAGTGGACCCATGGATCACTGGTGTTGTTGGAGACCTGGATGCCAGGGTTCCATGTCCCAGGTTAATTTGGGACATGAATGCAGAGACTCTAAATTGACATGGAACTAGGAATGCTAAGGGGCTCAGGAGCCTGAGAAGAGGGAAGGAGAAGGTTGGCAGGCTTGCCCACCTGTCTGCCCTACTGTCTCCATCAGCAGAATGACAGCCAGAGGCTCGTTCTTCCTTCTTCCTGACAGCCTGAGAGAGGAGTGTGACCTCAGGGCACATTCCAGAATGAGGGCACAGCCAAGAATAGGACCCAGGAACCCTGCCACCCATCCTGCCTGCATTAATCACACATTCCCCAGAGAAGGAGGGAGGCTTCAGGCTCTTTGGAGGCAGGAGGAAGAGGTGTGATGGAGTGGAACTAAGAAAAGGAAGGAAGACCCTAGAAGAACCCCTTCATAGAGCTGCGATCACCCAGTGCAGTAGCACCACATGGCCTTGGTCCCAGGATCCTGTTCATCCAAGAAGCTCTCCTGATCTCTGTGAGCTGGGTCCGGGGTGCTCCTGGAGCCCCCAGGCAATTATTCTGATCAAGATCAGTGCAAGCACAGAGGGAGACCTGGAGAAGAGACTTAGGCTGCCTGGGGACAGCGAGGCTTCCCCAAGGTGCTGAGTCTTGAAGACAAGTAGGCACAAGGGTGGTGTTGCGCTCAGGAATCTAGGTCATGACTGTGTATGTGTGTGATGGAAGTACGTGTCACATGGCAAGGTCCGTGTCACATGGCAAGGTCGCAAACAGCCCTGGGTGGTGCGCATGCGGCTGGCTACAAGCAGGCTCTTCCGAGGTGTCTGGGGATTCCACTCAGGCAGAGCAGGGTGTGTGTGTGTTTTACATACTAGAAGAGAAACCGTAAGCTTTGAAGGGTTCTGATGTCAGACTAGCAGATTCCAAACCTTGGCTCTGCCGCTTAGCAGCTGTGTGACCTTGGGCAGGGTTTTCCCCCTCTAGCCTTAGTTTTCCACCCTACTAAATAGCATTCTGTCTAATGCAGCTGCAGTGGAGATCACAAAGAGACAGTGCCCAGACAGACTTAACTGTCAGGCAGTTAAGTCCTCACTCAGGCTGATGTGACAGGAGAGCTGGTCAGAGGGACTTCTCTATAGCTGAAGGAAAACACCACGAGGCTAGATATGATGGTCCCCTTCCCTGGTCAGGTTCCATCTCTGATCCCTGCTCTCTGGCCCCACTGTCCAGGGGGTGACATCAGACTAGGGAGCAGCTGGCCAGACAATGGAGCAGAGTGTCCTAGGAGGCTGGAGGTGCAGGGGAGGGGTGTGAGGGTGATGCAGAGGGTGGAAAAAGCCAAGCTGCCCTTCCGAGGCCTTGGGGGGCTGGAGAGGAAGAGATGGACTTGAGAGAGGGCCTGGAGGGGCTAGGAGAGTCAACCACACACAGAAAAGTAGCAGTGAGCACCCAGTGTAGAGGGAAGCAGGTAAATATGGCCTTGGTGAAGGCAGCCTCAGGCTCCTTGTGTCCTGGTGGCCCCGTGGGGCCAAATCTCCGAGGCTGAGTAGGTTATCTCCACAGGCTGCCTGGCAACTCGGCCCTGGGAATTCAGTTCATCCTTGACTGAGCACCTACTGGATGTCACGCATTGCGTAAGGCCTAGGGGAGCGGAGAAGAAAGAGCAGACATGGTTTCGAGGATAGCAAAATAAATGCCACGTGGTAGTCAGAAATCACAATCGGGTCCCAATGACCCATTCCCTAAATGCTCATATATTCTCAGCCCTGAATCAGCCCATGTGGGGTCCTCAGTTTGGACATCCTGTGTGGGCAGCAGAATAAAGCTTGAAGCTATGTGGTCACTGAGCCTGCTAAGTCCAAAACCAAAAGAGTGGGGCCTGTTCTTGGTCAGGGTGCCCTGAGGGTGAGAAGGGTCCAGGCCACCACCATATTGGTGGAAGTGAGGGGAGGCAGGAGGTGACGGTGCCCCCTTCGGTTCTCAGCAATAGGTTATTTGTTGAGGCATCTTAGGCTGGAAACAGGTGCAACAGAGGTCCCCAGGCCTCTGGGGCCAGAGTGAGGAGACAGTGTTCTCTCTCCAGGATCGCAGCAAGCAGGGGCTGGTGGCTACAGCTCATGCCATCGTGGCGGCTAAGTTTTGTGCTCATTGTCCTCTCAGCCACACCTTGCAAATCTCCCTCTCCTCTGGCTTCTCTTTCTCCCTGGGGAACAGCTCATGAACCCTGCTTCTAGCCACCTGTTAATGCCCTTATTGAGGTGAGGATGGCCGACCTGGGCTGGGCTAGGTCTGGCCTGGATTCATCCTAGTGACCTAGGAAAATCCAGGGAAGTGAGTAGGAGAGAGATGTCTCTTGTGGGGGACAAAACGTGGGTGTGTCATGGTCGTAGGGCTCCTGGACACTTGTCAAGCAGAGGGGAGAAGCCATGAGCTTCCCTGAGGCCAAAGCTGCTGCTGCACTCATTCTCAGAGCCCAACTCCAAGCCCTGACCTGGCCTCACCATGAGGCCACCTAGGGAGTCACCGCTGGGCAGCGTACCCCTGTCTGTCACTCTTGTCTCTTGCACCTTCTGAACTCAACACCATCTGTGGTCGATTGAACTCTGCACCTGACCACCACACAGTCCTAATGGGAGGTGGCACTGAGATTACCAGTCCACCCATCTAGCTGGGCCCAACCCCACCCTCCTGCCTCTTTGGCTCAGCTTTCGAATGCCTACTTCACAAACTCATAGCACTCATAGTGGGCCTAGAATATTTCCAGTGTCTCTCCACCACCCACATAGGTCCCACTGGCTGGACTTCCTTCCCCAAGGGTCATCAGACTAAATGACTCTAACCGCTCCTCCTCCCTCACTTCCCCACCTTAGCCCAAACGAATCATGCAAGAAGAGCTGTTGATACTATGAGCTTTTAATTAATGTCTTCCTCCCTACATTTGAGGAAGTGATGAGGTCACCCCACAATGGCCTTCTTTAGCTTGGGAGGAACATGGGCAGAATGAAGGGCTGAAGAGGGAACAGGGCCGGGCAGATGCAGAGCTGACAGTGGGGTTCCCAAATCAGCTATCTGGGGGGGGGGCGGCTGGGCCCAGGCAGGAGTCTGGACACACACACACACACACACACACACACAAACCATTCCTCCCTGGCCTACCTAGAGCCTCCCTCTGGGTCCCTGCAGGTCCCCGAGGCCACCACCAGATGGGAGCATTGAGCAAGATTGCTGTTCATTCCAAGCCTGCCTCCCTCCTTTTATTCTCCTGCTGCCCCCTTCCCAGCCTGTTTTTTGTTTGAGTTTTCCTTCTTTTGATTTTCCTTGCTACCAAAACAGATTCTGGAGCTTCTATCTGCTTTATATCCGAGGAAGTGAGTGATAAATGAAATCACACCATCCATCAGATGGGAACACTGGCCAGCTGGGAGAGCTCTGGGAGAGACCTTTGTGTTCAGGCTCCCTGAGCTGAGGGGGACATCCCTCTGTGGTCCTAACCTCTGGTACCCAGTAAGTGTTTAGAAAGTGTGCACTGAGCTGAACTGAACAGAGTCAAATTAACAAACCAACGAAGCCAAGGGAGGAAACGTGTTTCCTCCCAGTGCCGTGGTGGCCTCGGAGACACAGGCTGACCCCACCCAGAGGCACCTGTGGAGACAGCCTCTACTCGGGGCAGGTTGTATGCTGGGTCGTACTATGCCTCTGGTGTCCTGCAGCCCATGACCCTGAACAAGAAATGCTCACAAAGACCTAGGAGGCTGTGGGGAGCTTTCCCAGACGCTGGCCCCCCTGTCTCGCTACACACACCTTTGTGAGCCAGTTCATTCAAATATCAGCCCTCTCTTGAGCTCTGGGAGAGCCAGAGGAGGCAGGTGGCCAGCACAGGGTGACTAAGTATGCCTGAGTGGACTGGTACTCAGGAATGACTTACACGTATTTATTGGCTTCTCCTTTTGTCTCCCTCAGCTAAAAAGGGCATGGACCCCTTATTGAACTCAAAGAAAAGAAGCGGATCTCAGACCCTCTGGTAGCTTTTTTCTGACAAGTTAATGGCTGTTTCCCTGCTGGCCCAAGACTGTCTAACCTGATCTTGCCCAGCTTGCTGACTGAGGGGCTCTGGGGTGGGAAGGTGGAAGAGGACCAGGGAGAGGTGCATGGATTTCAGTGCAAGCCCAGGAACTCCTTGAGGACATCACAGGTCTTCTTGTGCATGACCTCGCGGAGCTTCCTGACCCGCCGGGTGCTGGATGCTCCCACGAAGCTGTCGGGTCGCAGCATGGCCATGCCACCATCCACCTCACCCATGATGATGAGCGGCGTCTCACCCACGGTTACGTTAGGGCAGGGGCAGGTCCAGTCCACATGGAGCAGAGTGACCTCCAGTGGCTCCCGGCCCAGGAACTTGAGGCCCATCTTCTCATCCTTCAGGACTTCGTCCACGGTCACCAGAGCTCGGCCTGAGTCAGGCTCCTCCGTCAACTCTGAGACTCGGCCCAGGATGACAAAGTCACTCCGACAGAAGCTGGTGACAAGTTTCTGCCGTGGCTTGCAGGCCCGACAGCGCTGGTTGCCCCGAGGGAAGGGGCATGACTCCTCACAGGCCTCGCGGCTCTCAAAGTTGTTTCCATTGCCCTCGCAGCCGCCGTAGACAAAGGACTGGCACTGGCCCATCTGGCTGTTGTAGGCCCAGCGTGGTGCGTAAGCCTTGCAGGGCCCCTGAAGGGCAGGCAGGCTGCACACAGCCAGGGGCCCACTCATGCAGGCCACCATGCAGGCCTCGTAGGTCTCAAAGTGGTTGAGGTTGCGGTGGCAGTGGCCGAAGGTGAAGGTGAGGCAGTTGTTGACCTGGGCATCGAAGTGCCAGCGGGTCTGCTCCTCGCCACAGTCCTCGCTGTCAGGGGGCTTCAGGCACTCGGCTGCCGGGAAAGCTGTACCATTGGGGCTGCTCTCCGAGGTGGCCGCAGCCTGACCTCCCCTGACCACAGACAGTGGGAAGTCTGCCCTCAGAACCCCAGCAGCATTCCGGGCTGTGCAGGTGTAGATGCCAGCATCCTGAGGCTGAGCATTGTAGATGACCAGCTGGGCAATGTTGGTGACCACCACATTACCGCGCACGTGGTTGGGCCGCATAACCACGTTCTCCCGATCCTCCAGCTGCTTCTCCCAGGTGATCTCAGGCCGGGGTCGGCCCACCACATCGCAGAGGAAGCTCACTGTCTCACCCATGGTGACTGACTGGTGCACCGGGTGGTTGAGCAGGGCCGGGGCTGCCAGGTCCAGCCCAGGGGTCTCTGGAGAGGCTGTGGTGGGGTGCACGGTGGTCTCGGGAGGAGGGGGACTGGTGTTGGGCCAGGTGAAGTGATAGCGGCAGGTGACGACAGCCAGCGTAATGCCCCTGGAGCAGGCCTCAGCATCCATGTAGCAGCGGTTGTAATAGGTGAGGCCGTCCGAGGCGCACGTAAAACTGGGCTCCTTCTCGCAGCGATCTTTGCACTTACACACGGGCTGGCCGTCCCAGATGTCACACTCAGAACCCTGCTGCAGACACATGAAGTGGTCACACGTAGCCTCCTTGGGCATGCCCATGGGACCCTTCTTCCCTCTCACGTCCATGTAGCGGGCTGCCACGCAACTCTTGGTCCCGCACACATTGGGGCAGCACTTCTCATAGGTCTCACATTCCTGAAAGAGCCACACAGAGAGCTCTGAACAGCAAGGGCAAGGAAGAAAGGACAGGATCCCTCCCTTGACCTCAGTGTTTGTGAGGAATTGCGTGTGCTCGAGTGTGAGCAGAACACTTGGTGGTGATAAACTGAGCTGTGCAGACCCAGCACCTGCCATGTGCCAGGCCCTCGATGATGAACTGTCAGCTCATCGCAAGCCCCAGGTGAGCACAGCCATTATTCCCACCTCACGGATGATGTTCCTGAGGCAGGGAGGTTAAGCAACGGGCTCAGGATCACACAACTCGTGGGCCACAGACCTCAAAGAGGTGGCATTTTCTTACCACCCTGTTATAGATGAGAACACAGAGATGCAGAGATGACAAACATGTCATGGAGATGGGAGGGGGCAGGAAAGGGCCGCAAGCCAAGTGGGTGGGATTCTGAAATCCCCAAATGAGGTCTGTGTTCACGGAACGAGGCTGCGTTCTGGTCTTTTCCATTGGCATGAGGACGCTTTGGTGAACTTGACAAGGCCAGCTCTGGGGCAGACGGTGGAGGCTATCCACACCCCTCTTCCCCTTGAAGGGACCATACCCACATCAGGTTGCCAGGTCTCATGGTCTAGACCAAACCCAGACATTCAGCTTCATGAAGAAAGCCACAGGAAAAAAGTCCCCTTGTGTGACAAAGGTCGGCAAGCCCATCAGCGAGACATTGCCAGACCATAATCCCCTCTGGTTTTCTGTGGAGCCGTGTAAGGCATTAGTTTAATTCCTTGAAATTAGCAACCTGCTCCTGTAGCCAATGCAAACACGGATTTCATGTGGTGTTTTCGACAATAACATGCCGTACCCACCGGGCAGGCGGGCGGGCAGTCCTCCTAATCCTCCACAGGTAGTAACTCTGTGCGTTGCTCCCCACCAGGGCCTGCCTCTTGTCCTTCCAACTTTTCTTTCAGCCTCTTTGACATTCCACATCAGCTAAGAGGGGGACAGTCCCCCCCCACCCAGCTGTGCGGGGCCTGTCTGCTTGACTTGTTTACTGTTCTACCCTTTTCGGCTCAGAATGGGGACTTTGTTTTGCAGCCCTTGTTTGGCATACGCTTCTAGGCCACACAGGGGCGGTTTGGGGACATGGATGGGCTGTGCTTAGAGCTAGGGTCTAAGGGACAGAGACCCCAAGGAGAACTGATGGCAGGAGGGGACATGGGCAGGAGAGCCTGTTTCTTGGCCTGAGGGTCATCCCACTCCCTAAGATACCGGAAGCTTCTCAGAGCACAGAGGTCCATGAATGGACAGGCCCTTAGGACCTGGGGGAAGGAGATCTGAAGGAGATCCTTCTTTTACTTAAGGGACTGCAATGTACCCATAGGCTATCTGAATCCCTAGCCCTAAACAGGTGCTTTCTGCCCAAGACACAAAATCCATCCCACTGTCCCCAAGCCCCACCTGACTTTTCAGGGCAGCCTGCTCCAGCAAAGCAGGCTTCTCTGCAAATGTCGCCACTTATGGCATAATCTCAGCCGATGGGAACGGCCCCAGCTCTCCCACTTGTCTTCTCCTCCTCAACGCTGCCATTGCCTACTTGAAGCATCTGTCCTGAGAGGCCTGAGACTTGTACCCTGGCACTGTGAGGCAGAGGCCACTTTCTCCAGGGAAGCCCTGCTGGTAACCAGGCATCACAGGGTCTCCCATCTTCCCCAGTGATGCCCAGCCCAGACCCAGAGCCCAGGGGACTGTTACCCTCGGAACCAGCCAGGACAGGCAGAAGGTAGCTGTGCCCAGATGCAGATACCACAGGCCCTGTGTCCTGCAGGAGTGGGCAGGAGGGGGCCTTCAGTAATGCCTTGGTGGTGGGGAGAGAACTGCCCTAGAACCAGCCCTGTCCTCTGGGGAGTGGTAGGAGGGAGGAGTGAAGAGCCTGTGGGCCGGAACTCGGACTACTTCCTTCCTGGAGATGCCCAGGGCATCTAGTCAGAGCTGTCCCTGCCTGTCCTGACCACCAGCCTGCTTACTGTCTGGGTCTAGGCCCAAAGCCTGGGGAGGTGGCTGGAGGCCAGATGAAACCTCAGCTTTGTCCAGCAGATGTGGTCTCCAAGCCCATCTGTCCCTCGCTGGCCACAGGGCTGCTCAGAGTGTCCGTTCTCTTACCTGCAAGTGGGCAGCAGAGGCATATCTGCCAATTCACTCCATGTGCCCAGCACAGTGCTGGCTCATAGCAGCCCTCAGCACACAGGGAGCAGCAACCCGGGAATTCCCAGTCTCTGATGAACTTGGACATCACACCCTCTACCAGGCCTCAGTGACAATAGACAGGCATCAGGCACCGTTGATCTCCTGGGGGCAGGGCCTGTGTTCTTCATGTTCCCGGAGGGCACTCCCGAGTCATCCCCACCCCACAGCTCCCACCCCCTCGCAAATACACTCAGGTGGTCCACCTCGCGCTTCTGGATCCCTACTCACCTGGTCCATCTCACACTCTCGCTTGCAGGTGCTCTGTGCATCCACCCAGAGGTTGGGGTTCATGTCGTTGGGGCAGATGCCAGCATGGGAATAGCGGATGGGTGGTAGTGCCAGGCCTGGCGGGGACACCCCGAGCAGCAGCAGCAGCAGCAGCAGCAGCCCCCGGCAGGACCAGAACCGGCGGCACCCCAGGGCCCACATGGTGGGAACTGCAGCTGCCAGAGACCTCCCCTGCGGTGAAGCCAGGGGCTGGGGCCCACCAGGGCCTTCTTCTCCGGGAGAAGAGACACCTGCCCTCCCCGCCCCGGCAGGTCTCCTTGCTAAGGCTGCTGCAGCCGCTGCTGCCTGGCTCCCTCCACCAAGTGCAGCCTGCTGGGCTGTGCAGCTTCAGATAAAAGAAAGGTCTTTGGAAGGAAACTCTGTCTCCTGAGTGTGCAGGGAGAGGAGCCGCAGCAGGGGCCTGAGCCTGGATTTATATCCTGGGCGCGCCACCCGAGTGGGAGCAAGCTAACCTGATGCCTGTCACAGGCAGGCTGCTGGCGCCTCTGTCCCGTGGCCGATCACACACTTATTGCAGAAGGGGGAAAGCTGGAAGCAGTTTAGGCAGCGTATCTGGCACGGTGGGACACCTGCTTGTTTTTGACTCCAGGAGGCCTTTAACCCCTTCAAGGGCCAGAAATGGCATGTGCTTCAGGGGAGCTGGCTCCAGGACACGCACGCTCACTGTAAAGAAGGATTTGTTTCCCTTTCCCCCACCTCCCTGGGGCTGGGCCCCCTCCTCCCTTTTGGCCACCTCTAAAGAACACACAATCGCTTGTTACAAGGAGGGACCTGAGCAGCCGGAGTAGCGTCGCCCAGCTCGATAGTACATTTGAGAGCAAATGACGTGGAAAAACAACAAGTTCACGGCCGGCCGTTCCAGGGCGGGCCTGCACGGCGCGGTGCTGTGTAAGCCGACTCCCACCCCGGCACCAGGTCCCCTTGCGGGGGGTGTGCACACGGACAGTTCCCTATCTCGGTGTCCCAGGCAGTTCTTAAGTTCCAACTTTGGTGAAATTTCCCCAAATCATTCCAGAGACACATACCAGATATGCTCCGGCTCCCCCAGCTGCCGGGAGGTATCACATTCCTCGCTCCTCCATCCACACGCTGCCGGCTCCAAGAAAACCTACTCAGCCACCGTGTCCCAGGACTGCGCTGCCTCACTTGTGGCCACGGTGGCCAACTCTTAGGGAACCTTCCTGAGTGCCAGGCACCGTGCAGGCACCGTCTCACTTCCCCCTGCGCAGAGGGCTCAGTGGAAGAGGGCGAGCGACTTGCCCAGGGTCACAGCACGAAGCTGTAGTGATATCGGTCATTCTTAATAAGTGCCAGAGTCTCTAAACGCATCACCTCATCTAAGTCCCATAGCAATCTGTATGTCCATTTTAGATGTGAAGGAAGGACACATAGAGAGGCTAAGAAATTTGCCTTACATTACACAGCTCCAAGACACCATTAATACAGGAGGCAAACAGCTTCCTGGATGCAGACAAGACCTTTTAAAACTACCCCTCCTCCATCCATCTGCCAAAACTGCTTTTGAGACACAGTCCAAAGTCTGGTTTTTATAGGACAGGAAATTTTTGAAAATCAGGAACTATATTTGTGCAGGAACCTGGAAGAGAGCCAGAAGTTGCCAGGGACTAGGGGCAACTTCTCTCTCATTTGACTGCATCTAAAATGCCACAAAACAGTGTGTTTGTGTTGGTCACTTGATGCGAGGGGAGGTACCTGTTCACAGACAAACCACAAATGGTCGGAGGCTTAGTGACTGAGCTTCAGTGTCCCAGGACAGCAGCCGGGCAGCCAGGCACCACACATCAGAACCAAGGGAACTCAAAGACCCTCCATAGCCCTCTCAATTTACAGGGAGGAAACTGAGGCCTGGGCCCAGGTCCATAGACCATTGTCTAATTGGACTGTAGAAAGGCCACATGATCCTTGCCCTACAGACTTCCTCTTCCCAGCTGGGTGGGGTGGCCTTCCTCCTCTTTGAGCTGATTCCTTCCTGTCGTGTGGGTCATTCTGCAAGATCTGTCTTTTCTGCTTATGTCAAATCACTAATGAAGGGTGTCAGACCCTAATCCTCTAAATTATTGGAATAAACCTCCCTCCGAGGCCAGTCCCAGTAATGAAGCCAGACAGCGGGCGACGCCAGCTGCTTTGAATTCCCTGTAATTTCATAAATCGTGTTCCAGCTGTTCGGAGCAGGGGCCTCCACTCAGCCGCGCACAGACTGGTTTGCACAGCCTCCTCTGATACCACAAAGAGAAATGGACAGTGACACATTTCTAAGCAGCACTTAGAGAAATTGTCACAGCCCCATTACACGGGGACAAACATCCAAGGAGAGGAGAGCAACTTTGGGGGAGGCTACTGAGACCACAGAAAGGAGGAGGGGGCCCCCGGCTTCAGGGTGGGTGGAGAAAGCCCTCCACTTCAACGTGGTCCTGTTGAGAGCACCATGGAGTCCCTTCCCAGGACCTCATTTCTAGCCGTTCTGCTTGGGGAAGATGGGGTGCTAGAGCACCCCAACTCCCTCTCGGCCCTTCAAAATCTCCCACCAAAACACAGCTCGGAATAATAAATAACATCTGATCAGGCTTCGGAGTCCGTGGATTTCCACCTCTAGCAGCCCTAGGAGCTAGCGCTGGCATGCAGGAGAGGAAAGAGTCCCTGGGAGCTTGGGCTGGGCCTTCCTGGGTCCCATCGCTGGCCCAGTAGGGTGCAGCCCTTCCTCCCTTGCCTGCCTGCGCTCCTCACAACCCACCCCTGCAAAAGGCCCCTCTCAACCCTGCCGCAGTGGTTTCGTGGCCAGACCTACTGGTTGGAAGCTGTTCTGGGAGTACTTTGAAGTCCCCTCCTAGAAGGCCCCTGTAGTCTGGCTCCTTCTCCTATCCTGGTCAGTCTCCCTCCTTCTCTCACAAACCCAAGCTACAGAAGGCAGAGCACTGACTCTCTCCCTCCGCCCATCAGGCCCCCACCTGGGCCAGCAGGGGCCCAGCTTGGACTGAGCAGTTGGGAGAAGCCTGGCCTCAGGGCTGATCTAGCTGGCCTGTGGCACCCCCTGCCTTTCACTCTTGCCCCAAGGACATCAGGCACCACTCAGCCTCTCTTGCCACTTGGGTGGGAGGTCAGAGAGAGAGGGGACTGGGCTCTGACCTGCTTCACCTCCCAGGGCAGGCTCTTAGGTGCAGCCTAAGACAGGAGGTCCTCCCCAGACAGTGAACTCTGGGTGACTCATGACCTCAGATGCACCCTAAGCCACTAGGGTCTTGACAGGGCAACCCAGCATGCACCATTTCCCAAATCAGTCAGCCTCCACCCCAGGCTTCAGGCCCACAGAGACCCACAACAGCGTGGCAGATGCCCCATGGCTTGCATCAAACCTCTTACCTCCCACTGTGTCTGCTCCCTCTTTCCCTATCTTATTTATGTCCATAAATAGGCTTCTTCTTCTTTTTTTGTTTTGTTTTGTTTTTTTTTTTTAAAGCACCTACTACTTACTACCTTCTGGGCACACAGATCCACAAGTCTCTCCACAGGGAGGGCACAGTCTGGGTCAGAAAACAAGCACATAACAACGTTGAGGATTAGCGTGGGGAAGGCTGGGCTGGGGGTTCTCACAGGGCTGGCGCAGGTGCTGAGAGCAGGGGCGGGCTGGGCGGCTGTCACCCACGCGGCATGGGTGGGGCCCAGGACGGAGCAGAGGTCTGCAGGCTAGGGAGGGAAGGCCGCCTTCTGCACCTCTCTGCAGAAAGGCCTGGCCAGCAGCGCAGCCTCTCTGGCCAAGGCCCTCCCTCTGCGGGGCCCAGGCCTCCGGGAAGGGGAGGTGAGGAGTCAGCAGGTTTAGGAGGGCAGTGGGGGTGGGAGCGGCAGGTCTGCTTCTGCTGCACGCCGCCCCAGCAACTCAAGACACCAGCTCGGCCTCAGACCAGGGAGGCAGCCGAACCTTCTCCTGAATGGGCGTGGCAGACCAGCCGCCTGGGAGCTTCTAAACCCTGATCCTGGTCATTTCCACGTGTTTATGTTTGGGAAGGGGGAAAACTTGGGGAGCAGGGATTGGGGTTCAGGGAAAAAGGACGTCCTGGATGAATTGCTCAGCTAGAGGTAGTAATTAGTGAGTCCCACGCTAGGGAGTTCAATAAAGTGCCAGGTTCATTATCCAAGTGGGGACCCCCTGCCCGAGCGGCCTCAGGCCTGGGTTACATTACAGGGCTGCATGAACTCTCCCCTCCAAGTGAGGCTGCACGGGGCCTTGGAATAATTATGGGGCCTCAGCAGATGGTGGAGGCGGGCAGGGGAGGCCTTCAGCTGTGGGGCACGTGACCCGTGAGCATCTGTGTGGAACAGAACATGGGAGGGTCCGGGCTGAGCTGGGGATGGGGGGTGGCACTGAACCCAGATCAGGGAATTGTGAGGTTGGCAGGTGCTGGGCATAGACCAGTGCCCTAAGACCCGTGCCTGGGCCAGGGAGACCTGCTGGTGTAGCTGAGCCCCTGGTGTCTGAGGGCATCTCTGTGCATTGTGTGACAAGCAGGGGGGCGCACTCCCACACTACACAGTGCCAGCACCTTCCAGCACCCGAGTCCTACTGGAGGACTTTGCCCATGTCCCTCCCCTCCATGGAGCTTGGGCTGAGAGCTGTGTGAAGAGTTGGGAGTCCGGAGTTCTCATCCCAATCCACCGCCTACTCGTGCGTCTTCCCTATTTCCCCATCTGAGGCCCCTTCAGCTCTCTGCTCTGTGATCTCATGCCCTGACTCCTCCAGCTTGGCCTTCATGAAATCAGCTTCAAAAAACCCGGCACAGACCTGAGCCAAGGCAAACACAAGAGAGAAGGAGCCAGCGGCCTGGGGCTGCGAGACTGGGAGACTGGGGTGGGCTCCCTCCTCTGCTCTGCTGGGGCACAGCAAGGGCCAGGCTCCACTTTTTCCAGGCCTGGGAGATCAGTAGGAACTCAACAAGCAGAGACATGGCCTCTCTCAGCTCTCACCTCCCTAAATGCTTGTCCCCACCCTTCAGTTTTGCTCTCCCGGTCTCAATTCCTTCTTTCTTTGGATGGGAGAGACTTGGGACACTGCCAAGCAAAGGGGCTCACATTCCCTAAAGCCAAATGCGTCCTGATACTCACTCCGGAAAGCCAAACTGTAGCGTGTGCATAGGGTGAGAAACAAGGCTTTTCATGACTGAGCATGATTGCAAGACTCCTGGCTCAACCATGGCCAAAGCATTCACCCTGGACCACGGGGACTTCTGCCTCAGTTTACTTCTCCAGTCTTATCATTTGCCACCCATCCCCCTCAAACTCTGGAAGCGCCGCTCGCTCCTGCAGGTCTCTCCCCTTTAGTCTCCCACACAGACCTTGTCCTCTGCGGTGGACTCTCACGTCCTGGTCAGTTCTAGCTTCTCCTGTCCAGTGGCTTCTTGACCCCTCTTAGAAACCACATCTGGAGGGCTGAAGCCACTTCTCATTTGGGAGTTTCCTGGCACCATTTTAAAAAGATAAAGCAAAACAAAACAAAACACCACACTGGGCTACAAGATGTGTGGCCAGGGCTGGAGCGGTGGCTCAGTGGTAGAGCACTTGCCTGGCATGTGTGAGGACATGAGTTTGACCCCAGCACCACATACACAACAAAGTGTCAGAGCAAAGAAAGGCAGATGAAAAACTAAATAAAATCGATTCTCTCTTTCTTTAAAAAACACAAACAAACAAAAAATGTGTGGCCAGAGTGAGGCATAGTGGCTCACACCTATAATCCTAGCAGCTCGGGAGGCTGAGGCAGGAGGATACAAGTTCAAAGCCAGCCTCAGCAACTTAGGGAGACCCTAAGCAACTTAGCAAAATAAAATATAAAAAGGGCTGGGGATGTGCCTCAGTGGTTAAGCACCCCTGGTTTCTAATTGCCAGTACCAATAAAACAAACAAACAAACAAATAAAATCATGTGGCCAAGTTCAGTGTTCAGTGGAGTGGTTGGATGGTGGCCTCTCTAAAGGTCTGTCTGTGTCCTGGCCCCAGAACCTATGAGTGTGACCTTATCTGGGAAAAGGATCTGTGCAGATCCATTAAGTTAAGGATCTCAAGATGAGATCATTCTGGATTACACAGGAGCGCCCTAAATCCAATGGTAAGTGCTCTCGCTAGAGAAAAGCAGAGGAAGATCTAAGACACAGAGAGGAGGCCAGAAAAGACGGAAGCAGAATTTGAGCCCACGCAGCCACACACCCTGGGATGCCCGAGCCAAATGCTGGAAAATGCAGAGAAGAGCTGTGCCCTGGAGCTTCAGAGGAAGCAAGGATCAGCCGACGCTATGATTGTGGATCTCCAGCCTCCAGAACTGTGGCATTTACATGGTTTTAAGCCATCAAGTTCGTGTTACATTGTTATAGCTGCCCTCCCACCCCAAACACAGATGCCTGCCTGGAACCCTCGAGTGCCCCTTCCTGGAGACGGTTAAACAGCAGGCCAGCAGGGCTTACCCCTTCTCGGTTCCACCCAAGTCTGCTCAGTGAATCACCTCTCTACGCAGTGCTCTGTTTTCTGACAAGTTGACAGCCTCAGCACTTTGTTTTATAATCCAACAAAAAGTCATAACTTTTTATTAATAATGGAAACAGTATAAATTCCAAACCGAGCGTCGATGACTCTTTCGCCGCACACACGTGCACGCACACAGGCCCAGGCTGTGCCGCACAGCGACACTCACATTGTTACACTGGTGCTCGTCAGGGCTCAGGCAAACTTTGCTTTTCTCACGTTCGCTCATGACGTGGCCAGGTCTGCGTCCTGCCTCCCACACCGGCTTCCTTCTCCTCTCTCTCTTCACTCTCCTCTCGTACAGCTTCACCTTGAACTTGGACTGCTCAGCCACTGCCGATTGCTTGCTGAGCCCTCGGTCTTGACTTTCCCCCGCTGCGTCAGCCTCTGAAGCTGGGCTCTTGTGGACCTGTGGTGCGGTGAGAACGAAGTTCTCAGGTTTTGGAGTACCAGCTCCAGTGGCCCCTGACAGCCCGTTGAAGACCCCGCCTGGACCCAGGCTTCCACGCCTCATTTTCTCTCCGATTCTGTTGTACTCCACAGACTGGTTCTTCATTGATTTCAGCCGCTGCCACCAGCTGGGCTTGTCGTGTGGTTGGCCAGAGTGGAATCGCATTCCTGGAGCTCTGGTACCGATTCGTCACTGTCAGGTTCTGTTCCAGACTCCATCTAAGCCCGGGGCTGCAGCAACTCCTCCAAAGCAGGGCCAGTTTCCGGGCCTTCGCTGAACATTTTGTGCAGGGAATGTGGAACCAACATCATGATGGAAGAAAGTCAGGGCTCTTAAAAAAAAAAAAAAAAGCTACGATTGTCATTTTACTCTTTAAAACAGAAGCTGATCGTCAAGAGGGTTTCAAAGACACTCAGTAAGACTTGGGTGACCCGAGAAGTGGAGATCTGAGCCCAGCAACTGGAAGCCTTGCTCTATCGCATTGGACAAGAGCTGCTGGCGGCCTGGGACAGCCTAGGAGCTAAACACGGAAGGAGTAGCCAAGCCGAACTGAGCTCACTGTTAATCTGCGATCCTCTTTTTTTTTTTTTTTTTTTTTACAAAGGGAGTCAAACTTTATTTTGTTTTTTGCTGCTTATTTTTCCTTTTTTGCTCTCGTTGCTCGTATATTTTTTATAAGTTTGTTATCTTTTGGGTCATTTTTTTAAAAAATCTGCGATCCTTGGGGAAGAAATCTCCGCTGCGGTAGAGGCTTTGAGGCTTTCAAAGATCTTGAATGCAACACCCCAGAAAGAAACATATCTTTCATTGTGATTCAGTGCACATATTCATAAGAATAACTGCAACAAAAGCTTCACAGAGTAATGGTTCCCTTTCTACATGTTATGCTTCTAGAGTGCTCCAGAAGTAGAAGGTCACTTGGAAAGGTTGGGAACGACCAGGGGTTTGGGGGCTTCTGTTGTCTCTATCAGAAGACTCAGGATTAGTATATGAACTACTGCAGTTGAGCACGGGCGCACGCCTGTAATCCCAGCCACTCGGGAGGCTGAGTCAGGAGGATTGCAAGTTCAAAGCGTTGTCCCCAAATTGAGAGAAGGACACTCCAGCCACTCACACAGAAACCAAAGAAGCCTTTATTGAGCTGCCCAGCGGCGACCACTCTGGACCCCCAAACATTGGGTCTCAGAATAACGCACCTCCTAGCCGTGCAGCAGAGCTTATAAACGGTAAAAATCTCCCGTTACTAGTCCTGATGTCAAGCAAGTAAGCAAGTACAAAAGCAGAAAGTGGCAGTTGGGGCGAAACGTCCTGTTACCTTGTTGTTCAACCTGGATTAGGGGGGGAGTTGTTCAATATCCGGTTTTAAGTACATTAGAAAGCTGCTTCCTTGTAAGGGAGGGGAGAACACAAAATGGAGTCTCTTTGGTTCTAACAAAAGCCAGCCTCAGCAGCTTAGTGAGGCCCTAAAAGTAAAATAAAAAATTAAAAGGGCTGGGGATGTGGCTCAGTGGTAAAGCAGCCCCGGGTTCAAGCCTCAATATTAAGCAGACAAAACCAATTATGTTAATATTTAAAAAATGAAATAGTTTATGGTTCTGATGAGGTTTTCTTCGTGTGTGGAAAGCTAGGTCTCCAGTGTGGCAATGTTGGGAGATGGCAGAGTCTTTAGGAGGCAGGGCCTAGGGGAAGGTGGTTGGGTCCTTGGGGTGTCACCGTGGAAGGGATTAGAGTTCTTCACGTGGAGGGAGTTGTTATGAGACAGCAAGCCTGGAGCAACCCTGAACCCCCCTCTGGCTTCCTGTCTCACCATATTTCTCCCTCTCCCCTGTGTTCCCACTAAGATACCATCTGACAAGTTCTGATGGCACCATGAGGGCCCTCCCAGGGGCCAAACAGATGGGGCTGCCTGATCTCAGACCTTTAGCTCCAAAACTATATGAAAAAAATAAGCTCTTTTTCTTTACAAAGAACCCCAGCTTCAGGCATTTTATTATAACAACAAAAATGGACTAATGCATTAGGTATAAATCTTTTTTTGGGGAGCAGGTGCTAGGGATTGAACCAGGGCATTTAACCTCTGAGCCACATCCCCATCCCTTCTTATTTTGAGAAAAGTTCTCATTAAGTTGCATTAGGTATAAATTGGATAACAGTGTTGATATCAGTTCTTCCCAATTTATTACATAGATTCAACAAAATCCCAAACAGAATCCTGGCAAACCATTTTGTGATATCAACAAAATGATTCTAAAGTTTGTATGGAAAGGAAAAAAAAAAGAAACAAAAGCTAACACAATTCTGAAGAATATGGTTGGGGACTTCCCTTAACACCTCCAGGACTTCCTACGAAGCTGCAGTGATCAAGACAACATGGTATTAGTGAAGAATAAGCAGGTAGGTCAGTGAAACAGGAGGGAAGGTCCCCAAAAGACTCCCCCAGTGCAATCAACCAACCTTTGTCAAAAGAGCAAAAGCCACTCAGTGGAGAAAGAGTTTGCTCAAGAGGTGGCAGTGAGCCAACTGGACATCCACGTGCAAAAAGAAGAGGGAGTCTACACTTAACAGACTTTAGGTTATTTTTAAGACAGAGCCTTTTTTTTTTTTTTTAAGAAAGAAGGACAGTGAGAGAAAGAGAGACAGACAGAGAGAATCAATTTTTATTTAGTTTTTCATGTGACTTTCATTCCTCTGACACTTGTGTATGTGGTGCTGGGGTTTGAACTCGAGTACTCACGCATGCCAGGCAAGCGCTGTAACTGCCAAGCTACCGCTCCAGCCCCAGAATGTACTTTTAAAACTCTCAAAATATATTAAGACAATAAACAACCCAATGAAAAATGAGCAAAAGATCTGAACAAACACTTCACCAAAAAATATATTAAGACAATAAACAACCCAATGAAAAATGAGCAAAAGATCTGAACAAACACTTCACCAAAAATGATGTACAAATGGTAAATAATTACATGGAAAAAGTACTCAAGATCATTAGTCATTAGGGAAATACAATTTAAAACTACAACTGTCCTTTGTACTAATTAGAATAGTTAAAATTAAGAGGCTTAGCCGTACTAAGTGTAGGCAAGGTGTGGAAGAACTAGAACTCTCAAACACTGCTCATGGGGAAATGAGTATATTCTGTTACCATTGTAAAATGGTGTAATCACTTTGTAATATAGTTTGCTTCTTTAAGGTTATTATGTTAGTCAGCTTTCTGTTACTGTAACAAAACACCTGAGATGAACAATGAATACCTAGAAAAGGGCCATTTTGACTCAGAGTTTCTGAGGTTTCAGCCCATGGTCAGTAGGCTTCATTGCTTTTGGGCAAAGCAGCCCATTGTGGCCCAGAGAACATGGTGGAGCAAGAGTACTCCCCTCATGGCAGCCAGGAAGCAAAGAGGAGGAGCCAGGGTCCCAGCTTCTCCTTCAAGGTCTCACCCCCAACAACCCAGCTTCCTTCCACTAAGCTCCACCTACTAAAGGTTCCGCCCCTTCCTAATAGTACCATCAGCTCTGCCCCAAGCTTTTAACACATGGGTCTTTGGGGAACATTCTAGATTCAAACTATAGGAGTTCCACATACATCTGCTATTCCACTCCTCTGCATTTACCCAAGAGAAACGGAAGAACACTCCTACACAAGACTGGCACATAAGTATTCCTAGCAACCTTTTTATGTATGTATGTATTATTTATGTATTTATTTATTTGCTGTGGTACTGGGGATTGAACCCAGCGGTGCTCTGCCACTGAACTGCATCCCCAGTCCTTTTTTTTTTTTTTTTTTAATTTTGAGTCAGTGTCCACTAAGTTGCCTAGGCTGGCCCTGAGCCTATGATCCTCCTGCCTCCGCCTCCTGAGTTGCTGGGATTAAAGGTGGGTGGGTACCACTGTACCAGGCTCATAGCAGCTTTAGTCACAATGACCAGAAACTAGAATCGACTTCGAAGTCCTCAGCAAGTGGGTGTTTGGTCCAATTGCATGCTGTCTAGTCACTATGATACAACTCAGCAATAAAAAGAATGAACTACTGAGACGCGCAACATACAGATGACTCCTAAGATAACTATGCTGAGTAAATAAACGAGATGCACAATTCTGCACTTTACGCATGTGGCATATCGTTTGCCAGTTATACATCAATACATACATTAAAAAAAATTAAATTCTGGCTGAGCACACTGGTTCATGCCTGTAGTCCCAGCTATTTGGGAGGCTAAGGTAGGAGGATTACAAATTCAAGGCCAGCCTGGGCAACTTAGCGAAGTTCTATCTCAAAATAAAAATTAGGGGCTGGAGTGGTGGCTCAGTGGTTTCGGCGCTTGCCTGGCAAGCACGAGGACCCAGGTTCAAACCCCAGCACCACGTACACAACTAAGTGTTGGAGCAACTAAGGCCATGTGAAAAACTAAATAAAGTTGTTTCTCTCTTTCTCTGTCTTTCTCACTGTCCCTCGCTCTTTAAAAAAAAAAAAAAATCTTAAAAAAAAAATAAAAATAAAAATTAAACCTGGCATGGTGGCACATGCCTTTAATTCTAGTAATGTATGAGGCTGAGAGAGGAGGATCGAAAGTTTGAGGCCAGCCTCAGCAATTTAGTAAGGCACGAAACAACTTAGCAAGATCCTGTCTCGAAATATAAAATAAAAAGTGTTGGGGATGTGGCTCAGTGGTTAAGTGCCCTGGGATCAATATCCAGTACCAAACAAACAAAAAAATGAAGTTTTGACCTGACCTACCAGGCCCTTTTTGACCCTGCCCAGTCCCTCTGTCCTCATCCTCTTCCCTCCCCTGCCACTCTGCCCCAGTTTCATTGTCTTTGTCTCTTAAAATAGGGATGTGTGTGTGGTTTTATGAAGTTTTTTTGTTTGTCTGTTGCAGTACTGGGGATTGAACCCAAGGGCTCTTCCGCTGAACCACAGCCCCAGCCCTTTTTATTTTGAGGCAGGGTTCTGCTAAGCTGCCTAGGCTGGCCTGAACTTGCTATCCTCCTGTCTCAGCTGCCCAGGTAGCCCGGATGATAGGTATATGCCACCACACCCAGACGATAGGTGTGTCTTGCCTCAGGTTCTTTGTACCTCTTTTTTTTCTGCCCAAAGAGCTTTTCCCATGATGGTCTCTTCTACTTATTCAGCCTCACCGACTTCCCTCCTCCTTGTTCATTCTTTCACACGCGCAACTGCTCCCACCCTTTCCCCAGTGCATGCTGCGTTCCACCTGCCCTCTTTTCTTCCTAGCACCAAACACTGTATCAGTTGAGGTTTTTTTGGCTGCAAAAGTAATAACGGAACAATCAAGTAAACCCAATTCATATGTCGAGGGGTCCAAGAACAGTTAATATCTGCAGCTCAGCAATATTAGGGCTTCATTTCCACCCTTCTGGGGTTCTCTTGATCTTTTCCTCATGGTCACAAATGGCTGCCATCACCCAAGGGCTCACATGCTAACTTACAAAGGCAGAAAACAATAGAAGACGTGGCAGAGAAGCCCACCCACATATCTCACTCGCACCTCACGTGTCCCAGCCTTCTTCGCACTTAGGTTGAAGCCTATAACTAATTTTGGCACATGGACTATGAATGGAAGCCATATGAGTGGGTAGAAGCCCTTAGCGGGGTTCAAGGGCCTCATGAGCTGCCTGAAAGTTCCCAGGCTGGTGTTTGCCAAAGCCTCCAAACCCCTCTCTCTCCACCCAGACAGCATGTTCAGGGTTACAGGGTGTGTGAGATGAAGATAAGGATCCAGAGCCCCCGCTTCACCCAGGAACCCAACCACGAGGCTTGCTCTCAACTTAGAATTTCTAGTCTCAAAGTGAGCAATTACAGACAAGCCCTGGGAATGAATGTTCCTGCAGGAAACTCTTCAAAATGTGGCCTGAGGCTCCCATCTCTGGCTCAACACTGCCACATTAGGAGGCCTTGCGGTGGCAAATTCTTCAACACTCACAGTAGAGAGGTGGGGTGTGTTTCCCCTTCACCTGAATCTGGTGGCCAATAGGGTGTGACAGAAGTACAACTTCCAAGCCAGTCCTTAAAGATGCCAGATTCCCAGGTGCTCAGCTTGGAAGCCAGCCCCATGAAAGAAAAAAACTAACAACTCCAAGCCTTCCGGTCCCCACTATCCAGGTGCAGAAAAACACTCACAGGATCGTGGAGGAGGGCCAAGGCAGCAGATGAGTTGAACGCTTTTATTTTATTTTTTTGAAGGGAGAATCAATTTTATTTAGTTTTTCATGTGACCTTCATTGCTCCAACACTGCTTTGTGTAGTGGTGCTGGGGTTTGAACCCATGTCCTTGCCCATGCCAGGCAAGTGCCCTAACCACTGGGCCACTGCTCCAGCCGCAAAGTTGAATACTTTTTCTTGGACCTTCCAGCCTAGCCCAGCCATCAGCTGAATGTGGTCAAGTGACTGTCCCAGAAAATGTCACAAAGAGCAGAAGAACAGCCCTGCGGAACTCTGTCCAAACTCCTGACTCGCAGCATGGTGAACAAGTAAAATGTTCTGTCACTAACATTCATTGGAATATGCACATGGGACAGCAATGAAGGCACTGTGGAGGAGGCCGGGTTGGTGGCTGCACCTCGGTGCTCCTGCTGAGCCAGGAGGTGGAAACAAGAACACTGACAGCCCTTCCGGTACAGGAGAGGACGCTTGAGGCTGCTCCCAGGGTCTGTGCCTTTGGCGATGCTCATGGGAGGGCGTGTAGGGTGGCTGGGAGGCAAGTGCCACAGGGAAACTCCAGGACAACAGGCTCAGGTCCCCACGTTTACCCAGCAAACACTTGCAAAGCACTATTGTGTTGTCTGCCCTGCAAATAGGGAGCTTATGGAAAATAAGATGGTCTTGGTGGGCTGGAGCAGTGGCTCAGTGTTGGAGCGCTTGCCTGGCATGCGTGAGGAGCCGGGTTCAAACCCCAGCACCACATGCGCAACTGAGTGTTGGAAAAACAAAAACCAGATGAAAAATTAATAAAAATTGATTCTATTTAAAACAAACAAACAAACAAACAAAGACAGGGCGGGGGGTTGGAGCAGTGGCTCAGTGGTTAAGGCGCTTGCCTGGCATGTGCGAGTACCCGGGTTCAAACCCCAGCACCGCATACACAAAAAGAGTTGGAGCAACGAAAACCACATGAAAAACTAAATAAAATTGATTCTCTTTCTCTTTCTCTCACTGTCCCCCTCTCTCTTTAAAAGAAAGAAAGAAAAAGACAGTTTTGGCCTCCATCCTCACGCATTTGAAGTTTTTTTTGTTTTTCAAGGTGCGGCTTTTTAAATTCTTTTTCTCTTTACTTTGGGGGGTGGGTGGGTACTGGAGATTTAATCCAGGGGTGCTTTATCACTGAGCTACATCCAGCCCTTATTAGTTTTTGTGGTTGTTGGTCAAGGTAGTCTTACATTTAGGAGGGAATCGTTGTCATACAATCATGATCACGTGCATAATGACAGAGCAAGCCGAGGCCGATGCCAGTCCATGATCATTTCCCTTTGGGTTCCCCCAGATCCCATGTTTCCCCTACTTTACCCTTGTGTTAGCTGGGCTTCTCATGGAAGTCAAAGGCTCCCCATTGGGTTGATGACCCCTCTATTCCCTCCTCCAGCTGCCTTGACGTCCCTCCTATCCCCTCCGCCCACCTGCCACCTTCCCTTCATCTCCCAGGCAAGGTTCCCCCTGCTCCTGTAAAAATTCACCCATGCTGAGGTTATGATAACCTCAGCGCTTGAAGTTTTAGAGCGGGACCCAGACGAGCAGATACGCATGTGAACAGAAATGACAGGCCATGGAGGAGGCTTGAAAGGGAACACGGAGGGTGCGTGAGGCCAGGCCATGGGGGTCCGTCCTCCCCTCCTGGGTCTGTCCTGGGCTGTGAAGGGTGGGAGATCAGCTGGCCTTGACTTCCAATACCAGGCCAGCTCTGATTGCAGGGAAGAGTGTTGGTGGGCGGGAGTACTATTTCCAATTTAGAGCAGAGGTCAGGAAGGGCTTCTAGAGGAAGTGACCTTGACACTGAGACTTGAAAGCAAATCACAGCTGAGCAGAGAGGGAACGCACACGCCACGCCCGGGAGATTGGCGCAGAACATTCACAGGACGGGGTGCCAGGGCGGCTCGGGGCGCTTAGACACCGTCTAGGCCTGCACCACCAGGGGAAGGAGGCCGTGACTACCTTCCGTGTTAGAATCATTTCCTTTGCATGTTGAACTCTGTTTCGTGTGGGTGTTGGGAGGTCGAGATTTGAGGAGGGGAGAAAGCCCTCTGTGCTTGGAGTGGACAGGTGGACCCCAGCAGACACACTGGACAGCCCCGCTCTACCCTTCAAGGAGCAAACTACAAACAGAAGCGCCATTGACCGTGACAGTGCCGGGGTCTAGAAGCAGGAAGTACTCGAGTGTGGAAAGCCACTGCCCATTTCATGGTAGAGTATGTGGAGACTGATGGACACAGAGGAGGGCGGGAAATGTCACGAGGGACCAGAAGGACTTCCAGCCAGTGTGCCAGTGAGGGACCCAGGGCAGCTGCTCCTCTACCCTGAGTTCATGGGTGGGTGGGCAGCATGGCAGGCAGCAGGGGACATGCTCACTTCGGACTCAAGAGGCCTCTACCAGTGTGGCCTCAGGTGCAAGCAGATCAGGGAGGAAAAGCCCCCCCCCCACACACACACACTGAGGGTAGAAGGCACCAGGGTGTTGGGGATGAGGGCTCAGAGCAGGTCCTGTGACTAATCCCCTTCCCTCAGGGGCATCCCAAGGAGGGAGTGCACACTCAAAACTCAAAGCCAGCCGGGGCACAGTGCCACACACCTGTATCCCAGGGTCTCGGAGGCTGAGACAGGAGGATCTCAAGTTTGAAGCCAGGCTTGGAGATTTAGCAAGACTCTGTCTCAAAAAATAGAGGAGCTGGAGCGGTGACTCAGCGGTTTGAACGCTTGCCTGGCAAGAATGAGGACCTAGGTTCAAACCCCAGCACCACATACACAATTAAGTGTTGGAGAAATAAAGGCAGAATGAAAAAATTAATAAAATTGATTCTCTCTTCTTGCTCTCTCTCTCTCTCTCTGTCCCTCTCTCTAAAAAAGAAAGGTCTGAGGGATGTAACTCCGTGGTAGAGTTCCTCTGGGTTTAATCCCCTGTACAAAAATAAATAAATAAATAAAAATTAAAAAAAACAAAAACACAAAAAAAGGTCAGGACCAAAGGACATCACACAACGCCACATTCCTCAATCCTCAGTCACCTTGGTGTCTAGAACCCTCCCCCAGTGCAAAGACCCTCTAATAAGAGAACATGACGAGGCCTGGAACTTAGGCTGGGCTCAAACTCCCAGCTTCCTTCCCCAGGGTCTGAGGCATAGAGTGGACACTGGCCAACCAACCTGACACCCAGCCGCCACTGGACACAACAGACCTGCAGAGGGTGGCCAGGCCTTTCCCAGATAAGCCAACATTGGGACAGTGGCTCCAGGTCTGGCTGCCTCATGGAAGAAGACAGAGAAAGGAAGGGAGGAAGTGGAGAGAGGGCATTGTCCAGGCCACAATCCCTTGGAGATACAGCAGTTCCTCCGGAATCAACTATGGTGAACCAGTTGGCTCCCACCCAAAAAACAGCCACCTTCAAACCCTGCCTCACTGTTCATCTTCTGCCCGTCCACATCTGAGGTCGATACTGTTGACAGGGTTGGACTTCCCTTCCGGGCTCAGAACCATCAGTCACAGCTTCTCTCTCCCACCTCCTCTCAGCTGGATCTTTCTTAGCATTTGGACTCACTCAAGTCTTTCCTACCCCAAACGAATCCTTAAATCACTCCATCTATCCCACAGTCCCCCTCTGCCTACAGCCCAGTCTCTCTCCTCACCTTCAGTCAGTCTGCTAGGAGGATCGCAAGTTCAAAACCAGCTTCAGCAACTTAGAAAGACTCTATCTCAAGATAAAATGTAAAAAGGGCTGGGGATGTGGCTCCATGGTTAAGCATCTTGGGTTCAATCCCTGGTTAAATAAAAGCAAATTAAAAGCCCAGATGGTTATGTACAGCCAGGTTTCAAGCCACTGCCTTCAAAGTGTCATGTGCAAGATCCTTAGCCATCCAGAGACAAGCTCTCCTCCCCAGAGGCATCCAGCCACTTAGTGATTTTCTCTAAGCTTTTCCACAGGTCAATACAGAGCCTAAAATTGCAGGCACATGGCTCCTCCTTCATCTCTATATTTGCATATGTACTTCCATAATGGACCAACGATGGAAGCAATTTTCTCTGAGACTAATAGTATTCCAAAAAAAGTTTATTTATTTATTTTTTTTAAAGAAAGAGGTACAGTGAGAGAGAGAAAGAAAGAGAGAATCAATTTTTATTTAGTTTTTCAAGTGGCTCTTGTTGCTCCGACACTTAGTTGCGTATGTGGTGCTGGGATTTGAACCTGCATCCTTGAGCCTACCAGGCAAGTGCCATAACCACAGAGCCACTGCTCCAGCCCCCAAAAAACATTTATTAATTTTTAATCTCTTTAGTCATGATTCCCATCTCATCCCCACTCCCACCCTTGCCCAGTACTGGGCTTTGAACCCAGGGGTGCTCTAACAGTAAGCTACATCCCCAGCCTTATTTTACTCTTGTTTGAGTTAGGACCTCAGTAAGTTGCTGAGGCTGGCCTCGAACTTACCATTCTCCTGTCTCTGCCTCCGAAGTCATTGTGATTACATGCGGGGATTTAAATGTTAAAATTTTCCAAAACTGGCTGGATTCCAGACTGGCGAGGAGTCCATGGTCCCCAGGCAAGAGTTTCTCACTCAAATACGTATTTACGAAGTAAGCCAATTAAGAAAACTGCAGCAACTGGAAATGCAGGAGGAGTCAGTGGAAGCCAGCCTCCGGAACCGGACTTGCCCCAGCGCCCCCTGCTGGACAGCGGGGGAATCCCCAAGTGGGCACTCAGAAAATGCTGCAGACAGGGGTGCAAGGGCTCACCAACCCACAGGCTCCTGTGCCAGATGAGAAGCCCTCCTGGCTCCCCCGGAAGAAGCCCCCACCAGGAGCAGAAGACCCAGACCCCACCGTCTCTTCCCCCACAGCATCTCAGGCCCTCACTATTACTGTGGGAAACCACAGGCTAGGGTCAACCTGTGTTTGGGGGCTGCAATGCCTTCACCCAAACCCCCGGCCTCACTTGTGTTTCCAGTTGTATTTTTTCAGCTTCCAGCCTACGTGTGCCCTGCCCTGGAGACTCATGGCCTTCCAGTTCTTTTCCAAAGCAGAGGTGGAAATGTGGCATATCCACACAGTGGAATACTATTAAGCCATGAAGAGGAACACTGTCTCGATACTGCTGGAACATGGATGGATCTTGCAAACATGATAAGTGACAGACACCAGGCAGAAAAGTTCACATGCTGTTTGGGTTCACGTGTGTGAAATGTTCAAAACAGGCAAATCCACAGGGAGAAAAAGCAGTAGTTGTGGGGGGCTGGAGAGAGGACTTCTTCCCCCTCCTCACTTGTCCCAGGGATCTGCTCCAACCTGATGGATGTGACCAGAGCTTTCTGTGAGAGCTGTCACCCACTTTGGTCATGTTGCTTTATCTCTCCTCATGGTCACAACAGGGTTCAGGAGTGCCAGCCTCCAACACAAGGGATCCCCTAGGTGGAGAGGGAGGTAGCATGTGGCTGCAGCAGGTCTTTCTAGAAGGAGAAGCCTTTCTCAGGGGCTCCCTCTGCAGGCTTCCCCCTCAGGTCCTGCTCCTCAGCCCATTGCTGCCTAGGAGACTGAGACACCAGTGCTTCCCTGCCCTCTGGAGGAGCCTGCAGAGCCCCTGGCCCCTGGTACCAGAACCAGCTCCAGCTTCATCATCAAGAAGGAACAGCTTTTGTTAGGGAAATAGCAGGTCTCCTTAGTTTTCCTGTAAACTCTGCATTTTTTACATTCAAATCTAATTTTCCTTTCCAAATGCATTGATCCTCCGACACACCATTTTTGTTGGACGGCATAAGTACATGTAATTGCCCCATCCGTGGGCTGCGCCCCCAGCATCTCTGCTGGGGGTCTCTGCAGACCCCTGCCTGGTCCCCCAATCTGAATGTCACATGTTCCTCTTCCAGGAAGTGGTTCCAGGCACTTGCCCGCTCCTGCTCTGTCAGCTTTCCCTCTTCAGAATTGTTCTGCTGAGAGCTTAGCATAGCCGGAGCCGTGCTGTACCTCTTGGCTCTGTCCTTGTGCAAGCAGCGATTCAAGTGCATTTCAACACCACCTCACTCCAACTCCTGACAAGAGCCCAAGTCTCATCGTCCTTGAGGCTGGCAGGGAGGCATGTGATTAAGTAAACAACTTTGGTGTTGGCTGGGGAGAAAGCTCAGGGATCCCAGGAGGAGGTGCAAAACAGGGCTGTATTTTAAGTTTGAGTCTTTTCACTTGCGCTTCCTAATGGGAATGGAGAAGGAATATAGTCCCAAAAGGAAAATGGTGGTACCCTTGTCATAAAGGCACAATAGGGGCTGGAGTGGTGGTGCGGTGGTTATGGCGCTTGCCTGGCATGCGCAAGTATGCGGGTTCGAACCCCAGCACCACATACACAATAAAGTGTGAGAGCAATGAAAGCCACATGAAAATCTAAATCAAGTTGGTTCTCTTTCTCTCTCTCTCTCTCTGTACCTCTTTCTTTAAAAAACCAAAAAAAAAAAAAAAAAAAAGGGGGGGGGACCTACGTTGCAGACGGTGGCACAATTCCAAGGGACCCTGGAGTTGGCTTCTGCTAATTCCTAAGCCTCCTTCCTTACCCCTCACCCCTGCCACACTATTCCAAGCCATGTGCACTGCTTTCAGTCCCTCTGGCATGCCTGGTGTTTGCCTGTCTTGTCCACCTGCTGGCTCACTCCTCTTCCTCTGTCAGGTCTTGGTTCAGATGCCATTTCCAGGAAGTCTTCCAGGCCCCTCCACCAGAATCACACAGACTACCTCTGGGCACCCATATTCATTTCTATTTTATCTAACAAACATTGATTGAGCACCTCATTTGAGCCAAGTTCTACTCCACCGCTTTACTTGCTAGATAATAAACTCTATAGGGACTGGCATCGTGGGTATCTTGCTCATCAAAAAAATCTCCCTGAGCCAGTGTTGTGATACACACCTGTAATCCCAGCAGTTCAGGAGGTTGAGGCAGGAGGATCACAAGTGCAAAGTTAATCTCAGCAACTTTGAGAGGCCCTAAGCAATTTGGCAAGACCCTGGCTCATTATTAAAGAAAAACTTAAAAAGCTGAAGATCAGCTCAGTGATAGAGCTCCCCTGGGTACAAACCCTAGTACCAGCAGAAAAAAAAATTTTTTTTCATAGTCTTTTCTCAAAGCTTTCAGTGTGGCCAGCAGTCTGGTGTGGATCCCTTGGAGGACTAAACCTCGAACACCTCCCAGGGAAGGCTGTGACTGTCCTGGGGAAATCACACCTGAGGCCGTGGACTGGGACAGCGGGTTGCAGAAGGGAGAGGGCAGGCGGGGGCTGGAGGGCAGAGGTGTCCACTCATCACTGGCCAAGATAGAGTACTACAGGCAAGTCCAGAGCTCAAGCCTTCTGGCCAGGCCCCCCTTTCCCAGAACCCAGTGGCCTGGCTCCCAACAGCCCCCATGCAAATTGGGGAGTTTAACAGGAGGAGAAGGGGCAACGCAGGGAGGAGGCAGTGCTCCACGTCAACTGCATCTGCGCAGAGGGAGCTCCTCTGAGGACTCACTTCCCCGGTGCCAACCCGCCCGGATCCCTTCCAGAGCCCCTCCTATTTTGGGGGTGGGGTGTTTGCTGGAGATGGGACCTAGGGCCTTGTGGGACACCCTTCTTGAGGCCCCTGAGTTGCCCTCCCTCCATTTTCACCATGCCCCTCATCCTCTGCCCTGGTAGCCTGGCTTTCAACGAATCGTAGGGACCTCAAGGCGAGGGAGGCAAATACAGGGCGTGGGGAGGGTGGCCCAGTCCTTAACTCTTCTGGAAGAGGGTGGGATGGGAAGGAGGCCACGGGTAGGGATGGCAACCAGCCCACCCGCCCCTGCTCTGCCCCCGGCTGAGCCTTTTTCCTTTTGTTGCTTCTACATGGGGCCACCTGTTGGGCTGTCCCCAAGGGGAGCAGTCGTGAGCACAGGTGCACAGGCACAGCCCAATTCTGCTTAATCTATCACGGTATCATTTAGTTGGGTTCCTTAGAGTGTCTTTTCATGGCAATGAGTACAATGTATTCACTTCCTATGGCTACTGTAACAAATTACAAGTTTTATGGTTTAAAATAATACATGTTGGGGGCTCGAGTGGTGGCTCAGCAGTTACGGAGCTTGCCTGGCATGCTCGAGGACCTGAGTTCAAACCCCAGCACGTCTCGGAACAATGATAGTCACATGAAAAACTAAATAAAAATCGCTTCTCTCTTTCTTTTTTTTTTTTTTCTCTCTCTCACTGTCCCTTCTTTCTTTAAAAAAAAAATAAAATAATACATATTTATTCTTTTGTGGTTCTGGATGCTGGCAGTCTAAAATGAGCTTCTCTCGGCCAAAGTCAAGTGTCAGCGGGGCTGCACCTTCCAGAGGCTTTAGGGGATGTAGTGGGTTGAGTGGTGCGCGCCCCAGGAGGCCTGCGCACGGCCTCAGCCCTGGTACCTGCGGATGGTATTTTCTCAAAAACAGAAAAATAAAGAAAGAAAAGAAAAGTGAAAACAGAAAGAAAGAAGAGAAAAAGAATATCTTACACACACAGCCAAGCGTATGGTGAAGTTAAGGACTTTGCAGTCACATGTGTCCTTGTAAGGCAGACACACTTAATCCGGCAATTCAGGAGGCTGAGGCCTCAACAACTTAGTGAGGCCGTCTCAAAATAAAAAATGAAAAAGGTTTCCAAACCAAGGACTGTGACCAGCACTGTTTATTCTGTGCACTGCTCAACTCTTTTCCAATAATCTCTTTCCTTTAAAAAAAAATAAATTTAAAAATTAAAATGGGGGCTGGAGTAGTGGCTCAGCGCTTGGAGCACTTGCCTGGCATGCTCAAGGACCTGGGTTCAAACCCCAGCACCACGTACACAACCACGTGACAGAGAAATGAAGGCCAGATGAAAAATAAATAAAATTGATTATTTCTTTCTCTCTCTTAAAAAAAAAAAAAATTAGGGGCTGGAGCGGTAGCTCAGCGGTTATGACGTTTGCCTGGCATACATGAGTATGTGAGTTCAAACCCCAGCACCACATACACAACGAAGTCTCAGAGCAACGAAGGCCACATGAAAATCTAAATAAAATAATTTCTCTCTCTCTCTCTCTTAAAAAAAATTTAAAAGGGCTAAGGATGTAGCTCAGTGGCTCAGGGGTTAAGCATCCCTCGGTTTTATTTCCAGTAACTCCCCCACAAAAAAGAAAAAAGAAAAAAAGGCAGACATGTTGAGAAGACAAAGAAATAAAGAAATGCTCTTGCAAATGACCACAGAATCAGATATCACAACAATGCGGCCATCGAACAGCCACGGGATGCTGGAGGAGGTGGAGATCAGAATCTTCCCTGAGGCCTCCTAAGGGACTATGGCCCTGCTGACCCCTTGATTTTGGACTTCTGATCTCCAAACCTGTGAGAGAATAAACTTCTGTTGTTTGAAACTGCCAAGTTTGAGGTAATTTGTAACAGCAGCCACAAGAAAGTAAACACAGCGAGGCTGGATGCATGCCTGTAATCCCAGCAACCCAGGAGGCTGAGGCAGGAGCAGCTCAAGTTCAAGGTCAGTCTCAGCAATTTAGCAAGGCCTGAGCAATTTATCATAGACTGCTGCCTCAAAATAAAAAATTAAAAAGCCTGGAGATGTGACTCGGTGGTTCAGTGCATCTGCATTAGAGGAGTGGCACCTGCATTTCTTTCTTTTTTTTTTTTTTACTAAACTTTATTTAGTTTTTCACATGGCCTTAGTTGCTCCAACACTCAGTTGTGTACGTGGTGCTGGGGTTTGAACCTGGGTCCTCCTGCTTGCCAGGCAAGCGCCGAAACCACTGAGCCACCGCTCCAGCCCCTGGCACCTGCATTTCTTGACTCTTGCTCCCTCCTGTACCTTCAAAGCCAGCAGTGAGGCATCTTTTCTCCTCCCTGATATTCGGCCTCTTGCTTAGACCCTGTGATTATATTGAGCCCTACCTGATAATCCAGGCTGACCCTCCCCTCTCTAAATCCTTAACTCAATCCCACCTGCCAAGTCCTTCTTGCCACTCACCATACTGACGTATTCTCAGATTCCAGGGATGAGGATATGGACATATCGGGGAGGGGAAGGGCACATTGTTCTGCCTACGACATTCAGGCACAGGGTGCAAAGGGCTTTCAGGCACCTGTCTCTAGAGATCACCAGGAGGATTTGAGGGTCTCCCAAATCTGCCAGAAGATTCAGCAGGTTATTGAGCTAGGTTCTTCCGGAAGTCTCTGTCTTCTCCTCCATCTCCTGCTGGGAGAAGCAGCCTGGGGCCCCTTCAAGAGAAGAGGCAAGGATGCTAAGGCCCTTTAAATTTCCCAGCTGCTCTCCCACAGCCCTGGAACCCACAGCCCCAGAGAGCACTCCTCTCAGCTGCCTCCCTTCCATTCGGGCCCAGTGCCCTCACCACACCCTGATTTCCCCACACTCAACCATCTTGAAGGCTCCGCACACCTTGAGCCTTCTGTCTTGCCAGGGTCATGGCCAAGTTCCCGCAAACTTGCTCAGGGGATATGAGGCTGGAATAACCCAGGACAGAAGCAATAGACACAGCCCTTGTCTTAGGCCACAGTCAGCCGGGGTCAAACAGAACAAGGGCGGCTGGCTCAGTATTATGGTTGGATATGAAATGTCCCTGGAGACTCATGTGTGCAAGGCTTGGTCCCCAGTACAGCAAGGATCAGAGGTGGGGCTTTTAGGATTACAAGGGCTCTAACCTCATTGGTAGATTAATCCATTTGCTGAATTAATTAATTATTTTATTTTATTATTACTATTATTGTTGTTGTTGTTATTGTTATTCTTTGGTGCTGAGGATTGAACCCAAGGGCACCTTACCACTGAACTACATCCCCAGCCTTTTTATTTCTTATTTTGGCTAAGTTGCGCAACCTGGCTTCAAATTTGCAATCCTCCTGCCTCGGGGTCCCCAGTCATTGGAATTACAGGCATGCACCAGGCATCCTGCCTGGATCAATAATCTGATGGATTCCTGGAAGGTGGTGGAAACTGTAGGCCTATGGGACGTGGTTGGAGGAAGCAGGTCACTTACCCTTAGGGACTGTGCCTTGCCTGGCTTCTCTTCTGCTCAGGCTTTCCTCTCTCTGTCCTCTGTCCTCTCTCTCTCTCCTCCCCAGCTTTGCTCTGCCACACCCTTCTGCCATGAAGTTTCTGCCTGAAGCAGAAATCTCTGGAACCCTTGCCCCACTTCTTCCTGCCTGCTAGACCTCAACCAATTCACATAAGATCTACAGGGACAGCTTGGGTCTGCCAGCCCCCCTGGGAATGAATTTCAGTTTGTCCAGAGCAATCATGATGGCTTCTGTCTCTTGCCAAATGATTGGCTGGGCAAGGAAAGGGGAAGCAATTCCAGCCAATGAAATGTGAGGAGGGAGGTTGTTTTCACCTTTTTTTTTTTTTTGTATCAAGGATTGAACCTAGAGGTGCTTAACCACTGAAGCATATCCCCATGCCCCTTTTTACTTTTAATTTTGACATAGGGTCCCGCTAAGTTGCTTAGGACCTTGCTAAGTTGCTGAGGCTGGTCTCAAACTTGTGATCCTCCTGCCTCAGCCTCCTGAGTTGCTGGGATTATAGGTTGCTTGATTTTAGGCATGCACCACTGCCACACCTGCCTGTTTTCATCTTTAAAAGGAGATGGAAGGCAAGAAAGTTGTACAAGACAGTTGTACCTCTGGGCCTGTTGTCTTCTTCCTGGGATGAGCCACCTGACCCTGAATCCAGGGGAGCCAGCAAGAGCCAGGCAACACGCAGAGGGGACAAGGAAGCACCAGAGTTCTCAGAGACACAGCAGAGCTGCTGGCCTTGCCATCTCTGGACATGCTCCCCTTCCGGGCTTCTCCTTGAGTGTCCCCACATGAGCACTATTTCGATGGCAGACATCTCCAAGATGTGCCCTTCTGCAGGCTGCATGCTCTCCCTTGCTCTGGGGCCCTCCTGGGGTCCTGAGGCCCCTCTGTGGACTGCGCATCTTCATACAGCTGCTGCTTCCACCGCTCTCCCAAGCCTCGCCTGGCTGCCCTTGCTGGGGTAGACGTCGGTTGTTCAGCCTGACAGCAAGGGCGCCACTCTGAGGCTCCACAGACTGGAGGGGTAAACGAGGGTTGCTGCAGGGTGGGCAAGGAAGGGGGATTAAGGTGGAGTGGATGGCTCCCTGCACCATGGGGAGGATTTCCTAGTTGTCACTCAACTGGAAAGTTGTTCTCTTCCTGCCCTAAGCCAGGGTGGTCCCCACAGACCCCTGTGGCTGGGAGTGGTGCAGAGACTAAGCTGAGAGAAGAGCAAGCCAGCTGGGCAGGAGAAACATTTCAGCACACTCCGCCCCCAGAGTGTCAGGTACGGTAGACGGCGCTGTCCCCAGCGAAGCCCGCAACGCCTGCATCACAAGACATTGCAGCCAGGAGGCTGAGAACCATCCGCTCCGCTCTTGCTCGGTGTAGACTGGCTGGGAACAGAGAGGGTAACGAATGACAAAGGGACCCCAAAGGCCAGGCTCCTGTGCTGAGGTGGGGATGGTCCTTTCTGGGGACAGGTTTGCAGTTGAGACCCAAACTTCCCTCCTGGCTACTAGCAATTGTATAGCTATTATAGTCATTGTTCTGAAATCTTAAAGTCACCAAGTCCCCCAAGCAAGACTTATTACCTTTGATCACCCTCTCCCTCTCTCCATCTCCCAACAGGTCACCAACTCCTCTCTATCTGCCTAGGAAGCACACACACACACACACACACACACACACAGATATGCAAGTACACACAAATGTATATGCACACATACGTGATACATACACCAAATACACACGTGCATACATAAACACACAGGTGTACACACATGCACTTAAATCCACAAGTGCAAAAGTATATGACATATGTATGCAAATGAGTACACACAGTATACACACAGACATTTATACACACGCATGTATATACAAATACATACATGCATACAGACTTCTTAGACACATACCCCATAATCACCTGAGATGGAGGTTAAATAGGGTTCTTCCATTTCATCCCAACTGACTTGGAGGACTGGGAAGCTGAGAGGGAAATCTAAAAATTTAGTCTATTCCTGCTGCTATAATAAAATCACAGAAAGGATCATTGATAAAGAGGAGAAATTTAGCTGAGTGTGTTGGTACCTGCGTATAATCCCCTGGCTCAGGAGGCTGAGGCAGGAGGATCGTAAGTTGGAAGGCAGCCTCAGCAAGTTAGTGAGGCCCTGTCTCTAAATAAATAAGTAAATAAATAGGATTGGGGATGTAGCTCAATGAAAGTGCCCCAGATTCAATTCCCAGTAGCAAAAAAAAGAGAGAGAGAGAGAGAGAGAGAGATTTATTTCTCCCTGTTCTGGAGGCTGGGAAGTCCAACGTCACAGCAGCAGCAGGGATGGTGTCAGGTAGGCTCTTGGCTCTCAAGATGGCACCTTGGTTCTGCATTCTCTGGAAGCGGGGGGGGGGGGACACCATCTCACTTGGCAGGGGACTGAAGGACAAGACAGTGCTCTCTTCAGCTGGGAGGCTTCCCTAAGGGTGTTGCCCTCATTCAACCCTGACGGCCTAATCACCTTCTCAGGCCATGCCTCTTAATGCTGTCCCACTGGGGATTACATTTCAACATGAATTTTGGACAGGACCCTGCTATTCCAATCACAGCAAAACCTTTCTTTTCAAAGCCCTAAAGCTGCTTCAGCAGCACACAGCAAGCCCCACACGCAAACAGGACTCTGGGCAGCCTGGCATTTCCAGTTTCCATTCCAAGGCACCAGCCTCGACTCGCCTTTCTGGTTTCTGCGTTCCTATTTGTCCTGCCATCCGTAGCCTTGTCCTACGGAACCTGGCAGCATCTCTCTCTGGAATTGTCTTTCCCCACCATTCAGACTATAGCTGTGGCTCCAGATGCCTTTGCTCCACGAAGTGTACAGCCCCAGCTCACTTACCTATTACCCCCATGCAGGAGTTTGGCTCCTTGGGGAACCCGCCAATGTCACTTGGCTGGGCAGTGCCAGGTCTCTCAGCACAGGTAGCCCCAGGCTGCAATGCCTCTGAGGCCCCACTCCACCCAGGCTGCCATCACCCACCCTCACCTCTCTGAGAATCCAGTAGATTCCAAAAGGCAGGCCCGCCAGCACCAGAGGCATAAGTTCACACGCTTCTGAGTGCTAGAGATTCCCTAGGGCCTTCACAGGTCCCTAGCTCTGTCCAGGCAACCAGCAGATCCTCTGGTTGAGGGGAATAAGAGAGGGAAAGATAGCAGGCACGGTGACGCATGCCTATCATCTCAGTGCCTTGGGAGCCTGAGGCAGGAGGACAAACTCAAAGCCAGCCTCAGCAACTTAGTGAGGCCCTTAGCAACTTAGCAAGACCCTGGCTCAAAATTAAACCTAGAAAAGATCTGGGGATGTGGCTCAGTGGTTAAGCACCCCTGGGTTCACTCCCTAGGACATCCCCCCGCAAAAAACGGAAAGCAATAAGATTGATGGGATGTATCTGGAAAGAGCCCAGGGATGGCCCTTCAAGTTACCAGTGGACTAGTGATTTAGATGTGGGTAGAGGGGACCTAGTCAGCACCTATGGAACTGTCTCTCTTGTGCACAGGGTGGTTATTTTTTTTTAAATAGGATATATATATATATATATATATATATTTTTTTTTTTTTTTTTTTTTTAAAGAGAGAGGGACAGTGAGACAGAGAGAGAGAGAAAGAGTCAATTTTATTTAGTTTTTCATGTGGGCTTCATTGCTCCGAGACTTTGTTGTGTCCGTGGTGCTGGGGTTTGAACCCAAGTCCTTTCGTGTGCCAGGCAAGCACTGTAACCACTGAGCCACCGCTCCAGCCCCACAGGGTGGTTATTGTGCCACAGTTTCAAAGGGATCTTCCCAAGTTCCACACAGGGACCTCTCAGGGACAAAACAAAAAACAAAACAAAACAAAAACAGACTGTGCCCCTCTCTGAGGCTCCCAGTATGTTTTACTTTCTTTCCTTTCATGGTGCTGGGAACGGAACCTAGGGCCTCATGCAAGGTAGGCAAACCCTCTACCACTGAGCCATCTCCTCACTCCTCCCAGGATGCTTTTATAAGTCAAGAAATATCAAAACAGGCCAGATCGGGTATGGTGTCACACACCTGCACTCCCAACAACTCAGGAGGCTGAGGCAGGATTCCAAGCTCCAGGCCAGCCTCAGCAACTTAGTGAGGCCCTGTCAACTAAAAATAAAAAGGGTTAGGGATGTGACTCTCTGGTAAACTCAGTGATAAATTAGTAATTTGATGCATATACACAGTGAAGAATTTTATTTCTCTGCCCAGAAAAATATATATAAGTGATGTCGTTTTGAGTGATACAAAATGTCAAAAGGTAATTAATTTTGCATTTTTTAGTAAGTCAGAATATCCGACTAATTATGGTTTAATGATAAATATGTGTCACTGTGTATTAGTTTTCTGCAGATGCTGTAACAAATTACCACGATTGAGAAGCTCAAAGCCACAGAAATTTACTGTCTCACAGCTATGGAAGTCTGAGGTGTGAAACTCATTCTCCCTGGGCCAGGGCTCTTCCCTCTTCCAGCTTCCACTGGCTCCTGGCTCCCCAGCAGCATCACTCCAATCTCTGCCCAAGTGGCCACGCTGCCTTCGCCCCTACCACAATAACATGTCTGGAGACCTCCTTCTTGGAAGATTTGTGATGGCATTTAGGGTCCACCAGTTAACACATGATAATCTCATCTGAAAACCCTGATCTTGATTGTGTCTTTTGCCACCTAAAGTAATATTTACAGGTTCCAGGAATTAGGGCGATTCTTTGGAGGCCATTATTCAGCCTAACCCACTCTGGTAATCTGTAGACTTAACTCCATTCATTCATTCATTTATGTCACTGGGGATTGAACACAGAGGCACTTTTTCACTGAACCACATCCACATCCTTTGAGACAGGGTCTCGCTAAGTTGCTTAGGGCCTCACTAAATTGCAGAGGCTGCCCTTGAATTTATAATCCTCCTGCCTCAGTCTCCCAAGTCGCCGAGATGTGTGCTGTCTTGCCCAGCTATAGATTTAACTTTCTTTAAAAAAGAAAATGGTGCTGCCCACAGGTAGTTCAGGACTTGTGTTATTATTCATGCACTACAGGTGACAAGGAACAAGGCACACTTTCCAGGTTGTGCAGGGTCCATCTTCCTGTCCCACCAGTTCTTCTCTGCTTCTGGATGGATCTCCACTGGAGGCCTCTTGTAAATCTGAGGGCACAACCAAATGCGCTCTTGCAAACACACACACTTTCCCACGATAGGGGCAGTTGTCCATAGGTCTTGAAGCCATTTGCAATCCCTCCCACACCCTCACTCAGACTTTTTTTTAAGAGACAGGAGAGGAGCTGGAGCTGTGGCTCATTGGTTACGGTGCTTGCCTGATACACGCGAGTATGTGAGTTCGAACCCCAGCACCACCTACACAATGAAATCTTGGAGCAAAGAAAGCCACATGAAAAACTAAATAAAGAGAGAGAGAGAGACAAGAAAGGAGTGTGAGAGAGAGGAAAGTGAGAATCAATTTTTTTCTGTGAACTTACTTACTTGTGTACACAGTGCTGGGATTTGAACCCGGGTCTCGTGCATGCCAGGCAAGTGCTCCAGCCGCTGGGCCACAGCTCCAGCCCGCCAGTCTTCATGCTTCACCCCACCTGTGTATCTGAAGGAGGCCTACATTTCTTACTTTTGTTGGCGTGCAACACGCCTAAGTTTTACCATTTGAGAGTCTGTAATTCGGTGCCGTGAAGCACATTCTCTAGTTCCGGAACTGTTTCAACATCCTAAAAGGAAATCTGTACCCATCCGCAGTCGCTCCTTCTCCCCTCCCGCTGGGCACCACCAATGCGTTTTCTGTCTCTAGGATCTGCCTGTCCCGGCTTTGCACAGGAAAGGAAGCCAGCAACGTTGCCTTCTGCCCCGGCTTCCTCGGTAGCATAATGTTCCGAGGTTCTTCCACGGTGGAGTGGGCGTGGGGCTTCATGGTTTCTTGCGCCTGATGCTTCTCCATTTCTCGGTTGATGGACACTGTTTTCTGCTTTGGGCTGCTTCCCACTGGAGCCCATAGCGCCACCTCCAGACCCAACACTTGTCACGCAGTGGCACAGCAATGCTGCGCAGGCGCACGAACTCCTGTGCCGAACCTAACAGGGCTTGGCCGCGTGATCCAATAGAGAAAAACCTGGCAGTGAGGACCTGGGTTTCTTAGCACGGCACACACCCGCCTCCCCGTTTCTCCTCCCGGGATGTCGATGGGGGCTGCCGCTCCAACCCTGTGGTCCCAGTGGGGCTGCTGTGCCATCCCAGCGCCCTAACTTGGCCAGGGGCTCCGCAGCCGCTGGCGTCTCCCGCATGTGGAGGGACCCTGTGTGCGGGGGATAGGGGAGTCGAGAGGGGAGCCTGGAGTCCCAGCCACCGCTGGCCTGAGCGAGGCTTTGCCACGGCTTGATGGCTGGTTCCTGTGAATTCGCTTTGCTGCCTACCGGGCTCATATGGGATTTCTGTCACATTCGACTCAGAGTATCCAGACAGGAGCCTCCTCCACTGTGTGTCCCCACAAGTGCCCAGTATCTCTGAAGAGGAGAAAATGGGATGCTCCGCCTTTGCCCACACCCCCTCCTCCATGGAATGAAGGTCCCTAGGTGTTTCCTTTAACCTTGAACTTCCCAGGTGGACTGCAAGAGGTTGCAATTCTCATAAAACTGGATGTCTGGGGTTCACCCAGGTCCGTCCAGATTCCCCAGCTCAAAGAATGCAAGAAATTTTCCAGCAGCTCCTTGTGCAGTTTGGCATCCGGCCATTGACCCTCAACTTGTGGGGTGGCACCCTCCTCTGCCATTTAGTGGCTAAAGAATGGGGTCCTCTGAATGGGCCCCTGAGGACTGTTGCCCAGATGCAGAACTCCTGGGTCCTTCTCTGTCCAGTCTGTTCTGTGTGCATTCAACTGGGTGTTGACATTTCCAAGGTAGATTGCCCCCCCCCCCCGCAGGTGTGTCTTCTGTGTCACCAGCATTCTGGCTACTGCCAAGAAATTGTGGAATTAGAAAGCATAAGGCTTCCCTTTGGGAATGAGAAGTACCGAATGATTATAGTAGAATTTCCTTTTGCTTAATCTTCTTTAAAAAGGGACTAAAGAGGGAATGGAGAGTGGCTCAGTGGTTACAGCACTTGCCTGGCATGCCTAAGGACCTGGGTTTGAACCCCAGCATCACATACACAACTAAGCGTCACAGCAAAGAAAACCAGGTGAAAAACTAAGTAAAATTGATTCTCTCTCTCCTCTCTCTCTCTCTCACTGTCCCTCTCTCTATCTAAAAAAATTTAAATTTAAAAATTTTACAGAACAAAAGGGACCAATGAGCTGAGCATTGTGACTCATGCCTGTAGTCCCAGTGGCTCAGGAGGCTGAGGCAGGAGCCTCAGCAATTTAGCAAGACCGTGTCTCAAAATAAAAAATAAAAAGGCCTGGGGATGTGAGTCAGTGGTGAATCACCACTGAGTTCAATGCTCAGAACAACAGAAAAAGGGTACAATGGGAGGCTGAGGCAGGAGAATGGCCTCAGCAGCTTAGTGAGATCCCATTTCAAAATGAAATTTAAAAGGGGCTCAGAGGCTAGAGTGGTTGCTCAGTGGTTAGAGCGCTTGCCTGGCATGTGCGAGGACCTGGGTTCAAACCACATACACGCAACTAAGTGTCAGAGAAACAAAGGCCAGATGGAAAACTAACATTGATTCTTTCTCAATCTCTCTCTCCTTTAAAAAAAAAAGGGGGGAGGGCTCAGGATTGTAAGGTCAAAGTGATCCTTTTATCTAACAAGGATATAGCTCGGTGGTAGTGTTACTGGAGACCTAGCTAGACCAGAGGCCTGACTCTGAGGATCCAAGAATAAGGTGTGGCCACTCACCCAAAACTCAACAGAAAAAGTAAGGGTGAATAACAGGCAAGGAACATGGGGGACAAGGAGGACCTTCGTCTTTAGCCCTGTCTTTGAGGGGCTGACAACAACTTGAAGATTTGTAGGAAAGGGAATGAGGTTCAATGGTGGGGGATGGGTCCCCATAACGGAGGGATTGCACAGCTGCCAGGACAGGTGAGGTCTGGTGGATCCTTATCTCAGGGTTTGTAGGGCAGGTTCTAGTTGATAAGAAAGTTGCTCTTGCCTGGGGCTTCGTTTTGACAAGATGCTTATCCATCAGGCCTCTTGTTCCTGGAATTGGAGGTGACTGCCAAAGAGAATGGCTCAGGGCTGGAGTGGTGCATGCACGAGTATGTGAGTTCAAAGCCCAGCACCACATACACAACGAAGTCTTGGAGCTACGAAAGGCATATGAAAAACTAAATAAAAATTGATTCTCTCTCTCTGTCTCTCTCTAAAGAGGAGGGAGAGAGAGAGAGAGAGAGAATGGCTCAGAAGAAAGAAGCCAGAAAGGAAGGGTGGAGTCAAAACGGAGTTAGGTGGGTGATGAGGCCCTCCTTCATAAGTCCTAGTTACAGTAGGTAGCGCACCCTCAGCTCAATCCCAGTACAACAAAGAAGAAAAGGTGGGGGGATGGCAACACATGACTAAATACCTCAGATCCCCCCAAAAGTCTGGGTTATTAACATGATGTCTACTTTGTGCTGACAAGAAAAGCTGAAGAATATTAATGAACTCATTGGACTCCACGGATCATGCGCCTCATCTGGCAAATGCCCCAAAAGCAATTAAAGAAGGATCTTCTTTGACCTCTGTCTTAGTGACTTTGTGTGTTATCCAGTCACTCCTCATGAAAAGAGACTTTTTCAGAACATGGTGGTACACTCCTATAATCCCAAGAGCTTGGGAGGCTGAGGTGGGAGGATCGCAAGTTCAAACCCAGCCTTGGCAGCTTCGTGAGCCCCTAAGCAACTTAGACTCTGTCTCAAAATAAAAAATAAAAAGGACTGTGGATGTGGCTCAGTGGTCAAGTGACTCCAGGTTCGATCCCTAGTACCAAAAAACTCAAAAATAAAAAAAAAATGAAAAGAGAGTTTTGAAGACTTAAGAAACACATCCCTTAAGGTGCTTGAGGGCTGGAGCGGTGGCTCAGCGGTTTCGGTGCTTGCCTGGCAAGCCCGAGGACCCGGGTTCAAACCCCAGCACCATGTACACAACTAAGTGTTGGAGCAACTAAAGCCATGTGAAAAACTAAATAAAGTTGTTTCTCTCTTTCTCTGTCTCTCTCACTGTCCCTCTCTCTTTAAAAAAATATTAAAAAAAAAAAAAAGAATTGTGCTTGACTATTATCATGTGTTAAATCCAGATAAGATATAATGCTATATAGCATAATCCTTTTTTTAGAGATATGAGGGGAAGGGGTAGGGAGGGATAAGGGTGGGTAACTGGGGGGGCACTCCTGGGGGTAATTGTAATATACAGAATCTATACTCATTTGATAGTATTTTGTTAAAAACTTATATGGTTGTTAAAAAAAAAAAAAAAAAAAAAAAAAAAAAAAAGAATTGTGCTTGGTAGGAGGATCACATGGCACCATGAAGGGCCACATGTGTTTGGGTCCTGGCTCTGGCTTCTGAGGTCTTCAGGGACCTTGGTCGCTGCCATTCTTTCCTCAATGCCTTTCCAGCGGGGTCTCTTGTTTGGCCGTCAAAGGGTTCACAGAGACAAGGGGAAGCCCATCAGCATTTTGCCACCCTGTTACTCTGATAGCCAGTCCCCTTGAGAAGGAGAAAGATCTAGTGGCCAACACAAGTGGCCAGAAGCTAAGAAACCTGTTCTGCTTCCTGCCTTGTTCTCTGAGCCACTTCCGTAGGGTGACCTGCCTGTGCTTCACTGGGGACGTAGGATGGCAACAGGATTGCTCTGCCACTATACCAACTCTGTGGAAAATGCTGGTCCCAGCTGAGACTGAGATGTGAATTTGGGGATGTGAAAAAGAAAGACTGAGCCTCGAAAGAGAGGTTGGAATGCAGGCAGCACCTGTGAACCTTTGGAGTGCAGAAGCAGCAGCAACTGAGTGACCTTGCCCGTGTCCTTCACCCTCATCCTTGGTCCCTGTCCTTATAACATGATGCAAAGGTAATTAATATGCAAGGCAGGGGAAATGGTGGGAAACTGTGACTCCACCCTGACTCCACTTAGTTCAGTCCCCTGCTACTGTCCCCCAACATTTAATATTAAATTATTATTAATATTAATAATATTAAATAATTTTTGTGTGGTCCTGGGGATACCACTGAGCTAGATGACTAGCCATTTTTATTTTTATTTTGAGACAAGTCATGCTAAGTTGCCCAAGCTAGTCTCAAATTTCTGATCCTCCTGCCTCAGCCTCCTCAGTTGCTGGGGTTGTATCACTGTGCCCAGTCGGAGCTATTGACCCTCTAAATATTAACACCACAGACCAAGGGGTTGCTGCTTCTCACTCTCAAGATGGTGACATTTTCCCTTGAATTTCCTAAATAAATCTGTGCCTCTGGTGCATGCTAAAGTTTTTTCCCATCACATGTGCCAAGGACCCCATTTGTCCTGAGCTGAGTTCTCCCTCTTCAGGAAAAACTCCCGTGACAAGATCAACAGCCCTGGTAGAAATAATCATAGCCTGCCTCCAAGGTGTGCAGACTGCTTTACAGTGGCCTGGTTCCCCGCACGGGGCGTCAGATCACCGTGAATTAACCATCCAAAGAAACCAATTTGGCTGGTGTCTGGTGAGAGTTCAGGTTCCGTAGCTGATACAGTCGGGGGAATCAAAAAGCCTGAACAGGGCTGGGGATGTGGCTCAGTGGTTAAGCAACCCTGGGTTCAATCCCTGGGACTAAAAAAGACCAAAAAATTTTTCATTCATATAACCAGTCCCAGGCGCCAGGCAGGGTTTAGCCCTGTGCCACACAGTTCTTCAAGTACCCAGCCTCTGTCAACTTCAACAGCTGGCTTCTGAGACCGTCTTGGATTTTGACAGCTAGCAACCAAAGGAAAAGAGCATAAAGAGCCATTTCTGTGGGGACAACTCTCATAGTGATGGGCAGGCCTAGGAAAACAGTCACATTTCCTTGGCTAGAGCTCTGCCACGAGGCTACATTTAGCTGTAGAGGAGTGCAGTCTGGCTGCTCGGAAGGAAGAAGAGACCAGTTCGGAGAGCAGCTAGCAATCCAAGCCACATCATCAGCTGTTAAGGTGAGGGTCTCTCACGTGCTGTGTCGCAAATTCCAGAGCATCCTGCTATCCTCCAAGGGGTGACTCCTGGAGAGCCTGGAGTATGAATGCCACGCTTCACCTGGGGACCGCCACCCCTCCAGGCTTCCCTCCTCCACGGTCCATTCGAGCTGTCTGGGGTTATGGAAGCTGTTCTTCACAAAGGATCCAGCCGCACACTTGTGACCCTTGACCCTGTCCTAAGCCTGAGAGTCCCTCTAGGGACTGTGGCTATGCCCCACTGCCTCCCCGTCTGTACCACCACCCTGACAGCAGAGGACCATCATGAAGATGGCACCATCAGTCCTCCTCTTTGACCCCTCGACCCCAACCACTGGCACCTGCATGGTGGAAGCAGCCACCTCAAGTCTCAGTTCCTACCCCACGTTGGGTAATTGTCACCTGGTAACGGCATCGTTCACCAGCCAACAAGCCTTGGCAACCCAGCCAGGAGGGGACCAGCAGGATGAAGGCAAAAGAGCTTTGGGACAGGCATTCCTGACTCCCAAAGCCTCCTCCACCACCAACTAGCAATTTCCCAGTCACTTACCTCTCTGTCCCTCTGCACAGTGGGCGATAATACCTCTGTGCAGGATTTGGTGCCACAAATCCCCAGCCACCCGCCATGCTCGCTGCTACAAGTGTGGCACCTTAGAACTTGTGGGTAACAACCCAACATGTTGGGGCCAACATTTCAAGTAACAGCTCCCTGCCTCTCCAAACGGCCGGTGGGGCCTGGCCTGCCCTCTGGCCTCCTCTGAATGTTTCTCCCACAGTGTCTCTCCTGCTGTTTTCCTTCTCGGCACAGCTCCTGCACATGATAAGGGCTCAGTGAACGAAAGCTGGGGGAGCAAAGGGGGCACAAGAAGACCCCACTGCGCCAGCCCTGAATTCACCCAGGGCTCATTTTGGGCATACTAGAACCAGGCCCAGAGCTGAAAGGGCTTTGCACCCTATCACCCTGGGTCCAGTAGCTGGCCAGGGACTGTGGGGCAGGAAACTCAGGCCAGAACCTGGCTCCCTGCTTACCTGCTAACCCCTTGGAGCAGAGTCAGCGGGAGAATTCTCCACGGACAGGAAAGGGCTTGTGAGATGGGATTCACAGGATTCAGCGGCCCCTGCCCACCAGCCGCCCCACATTCCTGCTGGGACTGGCAGAGGTTGCAGGGGACTGGCAGCACAGCCCGGGTCACTAAGCCGCTTGCAGGCCATGCCAGCCTGTTGTTGCTCGCAGGACTGCCCTGGAAGGGAGGTTCTGATGGCAGGAGCCAGATTTGATCTCCTGGTCTCCTGGCAAGGGCTGTGAAAGCCTCCACAGCGTCCGGCTCAGCCAGGCTGCAGTTGCTGGAGGACTTGGCAGGAAGGCACCGAAGTCCAGACGGCGTGAAGGGCGGCTTAGGGAAAGGTAAATCTCCTTGCCAGGTATTGTGGGTTGAACTGTTTGCCCCAAAATAACCTGCGGAAGTCCTAACCCCAGCGCCTCAGAACGTGACTTCATTTGGAAATAGGGTCCTTTCCATGTGATTGGCTCAGGTGAGGTCAGATTGCAGTAGGGTGGGTCCTTTGCCCAGCAGGACTGGGGTCCCTATAAGAAGAGACACAGATACAGAGGCAGAGAGGCAACACCTTGTGAAAAGAGGCAGCAGTGGCAGGGAGGCAAAGATCTTCAGCCATTAGAAGCTACAAGAGGCCTGGAAGCCTCCCTATGGCTGGAGGGGCTCTGCCCTCGCCTTGATTTGGGCCTTCCAGCCTCCAGAACTATGAGAGGCTTGTTTTCTGTAGTTTTAAGCTGCTCAGCGTGTGGCACTTTGTTACAGCAGCCATAGAAAGTGATACACAGGGCAAAGGGGGAGCCTGAGATTTGGGGGGAAATGTCTCTGAATCTCTACAGTGACTTTTGGGGCCGCTGCCCTTCATTGCTCTGCCTGTGAGGCCAACAAAAGCAGAGATCGAGTGCCAGGGTTGCTGGGCAGAGGTGGGGTCAGGCCAACGGGTGGGCAGTGGCTGCCAGTGGCTAACAGGGTTGCTTCAGGCCTGCTCCCACTTCTGCGGTCCCAGCACTGGCTCCACTCCAGGCACTCACACCGGTGACCTGCTGGGCACCCAAAGCTGCCCACAGAGAGCTCAGCTGCTGAGCCAGGCCCTGCGAATCTCCAGGCCTTCCATTCTCCCCTGTTCCCTCCAGCAACCCAGGGCTGCTCTTCCAGGCGAGCCCTCCTCCCTGCGCCCTTCCCCAGCCCTCCCCAGGTTCTTCTGTGTTGGCAATGGATCCAGACAGTGAAGAGGCCACCGGGCATCCCGTGAAGAGACAGGAGACTCAGACACACCTTTCAATCCCAAGTGTCACCTTTCAGCTGTGGGACTCTGAGTCTCTCTCTGCATCTGTCTCCTCCTAGGTAAAGGCAGTGATTCTTGGCAGGGCAAGATGAAGCTGACTTGGTCAAGGTCAGAAAAGACTCTTCAAAGTAAAGGCTCCTTCCCTGGGAATTTGGGGACGCACTGAGGCTGGCAGCACCCCACTGTGTTTGCACGTGCTGCTCTGAGGACAGCGTCCTCAGATCTTGATCTCAGAGGGTTCCTGAAGATCCCCCATGTAAATCTACACAAAGCCACCTGGGTGCACGGCTCCCTAGGCCCTGTACCTCTCCTGGGCTCCCTCCCACCTCTTACATCTTTTTTTTTTTTTTTTTAAGAGGGACAGTGAGAATCAATTTTACTTAGTTTTTCATCTGGTTTTCATTGCTCTGACGCTTCACTGTGTACGTGGTGCTGGGGTTTGAACTTGCATCCTGGCACATGCCAGGCAAGTGCAGTAACCACTGAGCCACTGCTCTGTCCCTTCTTCTGCAGTTCATTTACCACATGCATGGTGGCCTGTCCTCCACACTAGTCCCTGATGGAAAGAGACTCTCAGGCCCACCCTTGTGCCCTGTACCTGACCCAGGATTTGTTTGCAAAATAGATTCCTAATAGTGTTCCTTCTCCACTATCCCAAGCCCTCCTTGCCAAACAGCCAAGGTTTCAACAGACCCCACCCCACCCTCCAGCCAAGGTTTCAACAGACCCCTCCCCACCAGCCAGAGCTCTGTCAAACAGGGCACACCATGGAAACAACGATGTTTACATTTGGCAGATTTGTCAGGGATCAAGGCTACTTAGAGAAGGAGGGCCTGAGAGTTCTCATGGGAAAGAACTTGCTGGATTTGGGAAAATCAAAAAGATCCTCTGGCTGCGGACAAAACAATGAAGCACCTGGACCAGTACGAAGGGCTTCCAGAGGTGCTGTTCACTAGTTGCAAGCCCTGACTGTTCTGGAGCACGCTGGAGGCGGAAGGGAAGCGGGGGGAGGAGCAGGCAACTGCTGCCCCCTGGTGGGAGTGCTCCCAAAGGGCGGCTTGAGGAATCTGCTCCACGACTTCCCCCTTCAAAGGATTTCACAGGCAGACCAAGATGCTTAGAAAATGGTCAAGAAAAATCCAATGCCCGTTTGACAAGCGAAGACAGGAAAGTTAATTAAATAAGCTTTTGATTTTTAAATTGTTTGCATCTTTTCCCTCTCAACAAGCAAAACCTTTCCAGAATGGGGGAGGCGGGTGTGTGTGTGTCTCCCTCTATAGCTGCGCATTCCTTTTCTCCCAGAGCCCATTCCACCCTCCGTCTCAGTCTCCCCCTTTTCTGTCACATTCCTCTACCCACCCTTTAAAAATGTTGGGGCTCCCCAGGGTCTTGCCCTTTTCTCTGTCTGCCCCTCCCTGCACTGGCTGCCCTGCTCCTATGGCTTCAACTCTACATAGCCCAGGTAACGCTAGTTGCTGCAACAGGCAGACCCCAAGGTTTCAGTGGTCTAGTTAACAAAAGCAGATTTTTTCATACGCAACCCAATTGATCTGTGTTCCACAATATCAAGAATGGACCATCACTGACATGTGGTTTCCACATTGACCTTGCACATTTATATCCAGCCAGCAGTCTAGAAAGAACAAGACTAGTGTAGAGGGAAAAAAAATAATGTGGAAGGTTGTATAAGATTTTATGATAGACCTGTACTGCATTCCCACACATATTCCACCCACCAAAACTCCACCTATGGCCACATCTACTGTAAATATAATAGACAGGAAGCTGGAGCTGTGGCTCAGCAGTTACAGTGCTTGCCTGGCACGTGCAAGGACGTGGGTTTGAACCCCAGCACCATATGCACAATGAGTATCGGAGCAACTAAAGCCACATGAAAAACTAAATAAAATTGATTTTTTCTCTCTCTCACTATCCTCTCTTTCTAAATAATAATAATAATAATAATAATAATAATAATAGTAATAGACAGTATACCAGGTGTGGTGGCACACACTTGTATTCCCAGTGACTCAGGATACTGGGGTAGGATTCCTAGAGATCCCAAGTTTGGGGCCAGCCTGGGCCAATTAGTGAGCCCTGACTCACAAATTAAAATAAAATAAAAACAAGACTGAGAATGTTCCTCAGTAGAGCATCTCTGGGTTCAGTCCCCAATACCACCAAAACACAAGAAAACAAAAAAACCAAGGTGGAGAATGCACTCTTTCCTCCAGTACACGCACATTTTCCCAACGCCCAGTAGTAGGGCTCAGACAGGAAAACCACAGCCCGTTGTCAACCTCAGGAAAGAGGCTGAAAACAGAAAAGATGAAAACAGGTTCTGACCAGGGCAAGGTGCAGTCTGCCTGCAGATCGGGAAAGGCCAATCCGGGGCTGCGGCCTCCGGGAGGAAGTGCCTGCTCCAGGTCTCTGTGGCTAAGCCTCCCTCTTGCCATTTGCTCTGAGGCCACATTTGCAGTGGGAGTTGAAAAGAGCACCCTCCTGGGTTGTCCCTCCTGGGTAGTCGCTCATCCTTTGCAACCCAGAGCTCCTGCTATTAGAAGTTTTGAGGCTTGAAAGTGGTTTCAGGCCCAAAGGGTCAAATAGATTTTTCTTTTTTTAGTTCCGGCTTATGGCTAATTTGAAGATGCAGTTCCCTCAACCTGAGAAACTTCCTTAACTATTTGCTTCATGAGTTCCAGATGCTGGCAACCACGCACACAATTCATTTTCAGACACTGCTCTTCAGCCTGGCTTTCTCGCTTCCTGCCCTCAGGCCATTCCCTCTCAATGTCAAGGTGGCAAAATGGATGTTCCCCCGCCTCAGGTAAAGGCACCTCTGACTCTGACCTTGCGAAAGGCTGAAGCCCAATGGCCCTTTGTTGCTCAAGACTTCTTTGGGCTGGGGTTGTAGCTCAGTGGCAGAGTACTTGTCTAGCACGTGCGGGGTACTAGGTTTCAATCCCTAGCACCACATAAAAATAAATTTTAAAAAAGGTATTCTGTTCATCTACAACTAATTTTAAAAAAGACTTTTTATTTATTTATATTATTTTTGTTTTTCAGTGCTAGGGATTGTACTCAGGGCCTTACACATCCTAAGCACACAGGGACTACCACTGAGCTATGCTCCTAGGCCCCCTGGCATGTGCGAGGACGTAGGTTGGAACCCTAGCACCACATACACAACAGAGTATCAGAGCAACGAGAGCCACATGAAAAACGAAATAAAATTGATTTTACTGACTAAAAATATAATTTCCTTATATTTGGCATTTAGAAGCAGATGACTGTCTCAGCCAAGACCCAACATTTCTGCAGTCTGTATTTCATTTTAGTTTTGCTTATAAATCAGCCATGTTTTGCCCTTTCTTCTTTAAGACCTTGTCAAATAGGGCCAGAAACAACAAGGCTGGGCAGGACCTTCTGATTTTTTTTCTTTTTTAGAGAGACAGGGACAGGGGCTGGAGCGGTGGCTCAGTTGTTACAGCGCTTGCCTGGCATGTGCGAGTACGCAAGTTCAAACCCCAGCACCACGTACACAACAATGTCTCAGAGCAACGAAGGCCACATGCAAAACTAAATAAAAATTGATTCTCTTTCTCTCTCTCTCTCTCACTGTCCCTTCTTTCTTTAAAAAAGAGAGAGAGAGAGAGGGACAGTGAGAGAGAGAAAGGATTAATTTTGTTTAGTTTTTCATGTGGTTTTTGTTGCTCTGACCCTTCGTTGTGTACGTGGTACTGGGTGGGGTTCAAACCTGCATCCTCGCGCTTGCCGGGCAAGTGCTGTACCTGCTGATCATGGTCCTGCCCCAAGGGCCTTCTGCTTTACAACCTCTGCCCCTAGAGTTACAGGCTCAGAGGATGGCTTACCTCAAGCAACAGTTTGTTTTTGCTTTTGCTTTACTGGGGATTGGACCCAAGGCCTCACACATGCTAGGAAAGCACTCTCTTTCTGACTTCTGCCTCCAGTACTCAGGTGATAGTTTTTTTGGAGGGGAAGATAACTGAGAATTGGATCCAGGGGTGCTCAACCATTGAGCCGTATCCCTAGCCCTTTTTAAAAAATTTTAATTTTGAAACAGAGTCTCACTAAGTTGCTGAGGCTGGCTTTGAACTTGCAATCCTCCTGCCCAAGCCTCCAGAGCCACTGGGATTACAGGCATGTGCTGCCAAGCCTGGCCTCAGACAAGTTTTTCCAAATGTTTTGCCTTTGCATAGCTGGGTCTCCATCTTGACCTGACTACAAAGCAATGTCAGACCCTACTCCTAGTACCAGTTTATGAGTTAAAGTAACATGAATAAGAGATAAACTCCAAAATTGCAGATGCTAGACACAATATGAATTCATTCTTACTTGATAAAAGGGGGATATAGGAACAAGGGATTGGGACCACTGTTCCTTAAAAGCCATCAGTGACCCAAACAGACAGAGGCTGTGCCATTTTACACACACACACCTTCCAAGGGAGAGCTGGACATCAGAACCCACATGCTGATAGGGAATAGACTAGAGCAGGATTGGCCATTTTTGTAGGTTACGTTTTATTGGAACACAGGCCGTTCCCATGCTTTCACAGCAGAGCTGAGAAATTCCAACAGAGATTGCGTGGCCATGAAGCCCAAGAACTCTCTGGTTCTTTACAGCAAAGCCCACTGACCCTGGAGTGGAGATTCGTCGGCTGAGGGTTCATTCCTACCTCACTCACATGCCATTGGCCGGAACTCAGCCATCTGCCGGGGTCCCCAGCTGTGAGGGCAGCAGAGTGTGTTCTCTGTGTGTCCCTGAAGGAAAGGGAAACAGGCAGAGTCACCATCTGTCCCTTCTCTGCCACAGACACCACCCAGGCCCTGATGACTTCTGACTCAGCATCCCCTATATATTTCCCCTACACTTCAGTTCCATATTTCTAGCAGTGTGTGGGACATCTTGCACTTCCTGTCCTCAAGCCGAACTTGACCTCCTTCCCTCCTAACCTGCTTATTCTGTAGTTCATAATCCAGTGAGTAGTCCACCATTCCCTCGAGCGCCCAAACTAGACACTCCAGGAATGCCCGTGGCCTTCCCAGTCCCCCAAGTGCACTTGAACGTGTGTCCCCTCTCTCCAGCTCAGGCTCTGTGTTACACTCCCAAGTTTTCCCAGTGACCCCACCAACACTGGCCAATCTGGCCCACAGTTGTCTGAACCAGTGTCTTCAAAACCCATTCTAGGGGCTGCCGCGGTGGCTCAGGGATACAGTGCTTGCCAAGGAACCAGGTTTAAACCCCAACACCGCATACAAAACTAAGTGTTGTACAAACAAGAACCAGATGAAAAAATAAATAAATAAAACCTATTCTAGATGGGTGCAGTGGCGCACACCTGCCATCCCAGCAGTTCAAGTTCAAAGCCAGCCTCAGCAACTTTGCAAAGCCCTAAGCAACTTAGAGAGACCCTGTCTCAAAATAAAAAATAAAAACAGGCTGGGGATGTGGCTCAGTGGTAAAGCAACCCTCGGTTAAATCCCAGTACCAAAACAAAAAACAAACAAACAAACAAAAAAGAAACCAAACCCTATTCTAAGTTATTCCCTTTATGAATTTAGCTGTCCCCAAAGGACACAAACACATCACCTGAAGTCACCTATCTCAGCCATGGTAGAAATGAGACAGGAATTTTGGTTTATGAGCCTTTGGAGACCCTTGCTCCACTCCCCCATTCTTCGCAGGATAAAGCACCAAAAAGCACAAAGAAAATTCTTTGCATAGCAGAAACCCTCAAGCAGCACACAGCAAGCATCGCCCCTTGGACGCTCAGAATTCTGCAGTGGGCAGGAGCTTTGCTGTGCCGAGTCGCAGTGTCCTGCTCCCAGATCCTCTCTTCCCTTCCTGCCTAAGTCTAGGGGTTCCATGGGCCTGAGATTCCTAATCCCTGGGGCTTGGCAGGCAGGGCATGTTCAAGAGGCAGCCTTGCCTCCAGAGCGTGTTCCTGAAAAACAAAACAAAGCAAAAGAAAGAATAAAATAATAGCAACAGCAGGAGAGAGAGAGAGACCTCCCAAAGACCCTGGAGGGTCACCATGGGTCCACTTCTCTCTCCCGCTCCTAAAGACGCAGCAGTCATAGGCCTCCAGGGAGTCTGAGGTTGATCCTGGGAGCTGTCGGGGAGACCCTCTGCCCAATCTTTTTTTTTTTTTTTAAATACTGAAGATTGAACCCAGTGTGCTTTGCCACTAAACTACATCTCCAGCCCTTTTCATTTCTTATGTTGAGACAGGGTCTTGCTAAGTTGCCCAGGCTGCACTCAAACTTGCCATTCTCCTGCCTCAGCCTCCTGAGTTGCTGGGATTACAGATGTGTGCCACTGTACCTGCACCTCCTGCCCTATCCTGATTTTCCCAGTCGCTTATCAACACTCTCTGCTATTCCTTATAACACTCATCCTTTTGTAAAATCACCTCTCTTGGCTGGGTGAGGCAGCACACACCTATAATCCCAGAAGCTTGGTAAGCTAAGGCAGGAGGATCATAAGTTTGAGCCCAGCCTGGGCAACTTATGAGACCTTGTCTCAGAACAAAAAATAAAAAGGGCTGGGAATTTAGCTCAGTGGTACAACATCTCTGGGTTCAATTCCCATTACTGGGGGTGAAAAAAGTCTCTTTACAGGTGTTTTCTTGTTCATTACCTGTCTCGCCCTCTAGAAAGGAAGGTAAGAAATTAGAGTTGCAACATTGTCTCTCTTATTCTCAGCTGCTTTCCCAGAGCCCAGAAAAGTGTCTGGTTGATCTCTGACACTCACTAAGTTTTTCCTGAATGGAAAAGTGAATGAATGAATGAAGCGTCTAGTGGCCTCTTGTTTTTCCTATACTGTGGAAGGTGGGGTGGAGAGTCCCCAATCTTTGAAACCTGAACAGAGAGATGGTCAGGTTCCAAAGACCCTTTCCTTCCAGAGGAACTTGCTTGTGTGAAACAGAGCCCCTATCAACGTAAACAGCAATTCCATTTGCCTACTTGTTCAGGTCCAAAGTGTCAGTCACCCTTGACTCCTGCCTCCTTTTCCTTCAATGCAAATCCTTTTGGGTGCAGCTTCAAGGTTTTTCCTGAATCTGGCTGTCTTACTCAGCCACTGTCATTTCCACCCACTCTCCTTCTTCCCCCTCTCCCCTCCTGTAAACCATTCTTCCTCTACAGGTGATGTGGCCTTTTGTGGAAAGGGACATAGGGGGTTACTGGGGACTGAACCCTGAGCCACATCCCCAGCCCTTTTTATTTTTTATTTTGAGACAGGGTATCACTAAGTTGCTGAGGGTGGCCTTGAACTTGTGATCCCATGCCTCAGCCTCCTGAGCAGCTAGGTTTACAAGTGTGTGCCACCACACACCCCCCAGTCAGAATGGGTACCCTTTTAGAAATATAATTCAGATTTCCTCTCCCCACCCTCCAACAGCTCCTCTCACACCTGGAAGAGTCCAGGTCCTACCCAGCTGACTTGGTCACCTCCATAACCTCATTTCCATCCTTTCGGCTTTAATCACTCAGTCCCAGCCACCTGGGCTTCCTGCTGTTCCTCAAGCACATCGAGCACATTCCAGTCCAGGGACTTTGTATTTGCTGTTGCCCTGACTTGGAACTTCCTACCCCACACATCCCTTTGGCTAACTCTCCTGATCAACAACTTCCCTCTGTCCAAGACTAAGCAGTCACCGGCCTCCTCCCTTTCCATTGCTACCAGGGATTGAACCCAGGGACACTTAACCCCCAAGCCACATCCTCAGCCCTTTGTATTTATTTATTTATTTTACTTATTTATTTTTAAGAGAGAGCAAAAGAGAATCCATTTTATTTAAATTTTCATCTGGTTTTTTGTTTTTCTGACACTAGGTTGTGTATGTGGTGCTGGGGATTGAACCTGGGTCCTTATGCACGCCAGGCAAGTGCTCCACCACTGAGCCACCGCTCCAGCCCCCAGCCCTTTTAATTTTTTATTTTGAGACAGGGTCTCACTAAGTCACTTGTTAAGTTTCTGAAGCTGACTTTGAACTTGCGGTCCTCTTACCTTAGCCTCCTGAGTTGCTGGGACTACAGGTGTGTGGCAGGTGTCTAGCTGTCTCTTTTTTTTTTTTTTTTTTATTTTGGTAGCACATTCCAGTGTTGGTTTTCTTTTTATCTCTTGTCATTGGGTCTAAAATGTAAGTGCTAAAGGGCAGACTTTGACTACCTTGTGTACAGAGCCTGGCCCTCTGTCAGCCCTCCACAAATATAGATTGAATGAAAATAATATAGTGACTGAGGAGAGGGACCCTGGAGGTGGCTCCCTGAGCAGGAGGGAGGGTGGGATTTGGAGCCCAGGTAAGGAGGCCGTGGAGTGCGAGGGCGGCAGTTCTTCACTCCTGTCTTCACCGTGTGCCACCTGCTGCCCTCCCACTGGGACTCTGGTCCACCCTGTACTTGCTTTAGCAGGTAGGACACTGGTAGATGAGAGGCAGCAGAGGGCTTTTGCGTTTCCCTCTGCTCTGGCCCTCGGCGTCACTATGAGAACGTGGCCAGGCCAGCCTGCAAGATGCTGAGACAACTAGAAATGAGGGGAAAGGATATTCTGGCAAGGGAACGCAAAGGCAAAGGCAGGAGAATGAGCAGCCAAGCAAGAGAGGGAACATCTGTAGGAGCCACAGCCGAGGAAGCCCCAGGGGCCAGGTCCTGGTGGGCCTTGGAGACCAATACAAGACTTCAGCTTTCACCTGAAGTCCAAGGAGAAGCTGAGGTGTGGTGAGGGACTTACAGGGTGAAAGAGGCTTCAGTGGTGGTGGAGAATCACGCAGGCCAGGTAAAAGCAGGGAGGCAAGTGGTGGTGGGAATCCAAGTAGGATTCTTTTTTGGCAGGGAGGTGTTGGGGAGCCGAGAATTGAACCCAGTGGCACTCTACCACTGAGCTACATCCCCAGCCCTTTAAAAAAATTTCTTTTTCAATTTTGAAAGCTGGGCAAGGTGGTGCACGCCTGTAATCCTACCAACTCAGGAGGCTGAGGCAAGAGGATCACAATTTCAAGGCCAGCCTCAACAATTTAGCAAGACCCTAAGCAACTAAGCAAGATCCTATCTCAAAATAAAAAAATTAAAAGGGCTGGGGATGTGGCTCAGTTGTTAAGTGCCCCTGGGATTAATCCCCAGTACCAAAAACAAAAAGTTAAAAAAATTTTTTTTTAAATCTTGAGACAGGATCTTACTAAGTTTCCAAGGGTGGCCTTGAAGTTGTGATCCTCCTGCTTCACCCTCCCAAATCCTGGGATCACAGGCATGTGTCACCATGCCCAGTGCATAGTTCAATTTGTTGATTTAATGTCTGTCTCAGTAGGATCACAGGAGAGCAGGACCTGACAGGAGGCATAGCCCATGTTCTTACCATTTAGAACTGTGTGAACTTGGGAAAGATACAAAAACCCCAGGCTGCCGTTTACCCCTGGGGCAAGGGGTAAGAACCGATGTGATAATCCACGTACAACACTTAGCCCGGTGCCTGGCACACTGCTCTGCCAATGTTGGCCATGATGCTAGCTCTGGGAAGCAGCCTGCTGTGGGAATCAGGTAGAAGCACTTAGTCTGTTTGGACGGCTTCACTGCACTTGGCGAGCTCTCTGTGCCGCATCAACAAGCAGCACTCTAGGTATTGGACTGCCTACCCAAGGCAGGTTTGAAGTTGCCTCTTGGCAACTGCAAATTTAGGGAAATTAGAGACTGTGGCATTTGTTGTTTTTGGTTGCTTAGGAGCCAAACACCCATGGTTGCGGAGGTGTGAATCAATCCCAAGATGCCTGGAGGCAGGACCCCTACAGAAGCTCAGGCCACTAAAGACCCCTGCCCTCCCCAGATTGCTGCAGAGAGTGTGGGTGCTCAACCTGAGCTCATCCACCTAGGTCTTTGCCTCTGATCAAGGGTCACAAAAAAAGCAGGGACCACTGAGATGTCATTCCTCCATTGTTGAGGGCCCAACAGATGGTTCTGGGGGCAGCAGTGACCCCGGGGGCAGCAGGAGTGGCCTTGCTAGTCCCACCCTGTGGCTCTGCCTCTCAGTCTTCTGCCCAATTTATAAGGCTGGTTCTCCAGTGTATGCTGTGATTCTATGGACTGCTCATCATCCTTCCAAAAATTCTCTGCAGGTGGTAGTTAGCCAGAGTTTTTCTCTGTTGTGTGCAACCAGGAGTTCGGGCTGCCCTCCCAAAAGGGGCTGACTACCAAACCTCAGAAAGCCTCTTCCGTCACCCTCAGTTCCACCCTGTGCCTCACCAGGAGCACAAAACGTCCCTGGGGTGCTAGCGAGTGTGAGTCAGTCTGCACTTGGAGTACCCAGAAAACAGGGTAAAAGGTGTGGCAGGCTGATATTTGGAAATATTAACTGGGCTTCTTTCCCTAATGTGTCATGCCACCCTGCCTCATCACAGACAGCAGCAAGGGTGTCCTCAGGGCAGGGATGTTCCAGAAGAGTTGAAAAGAGAAGCAAAAGAAGTTAGGTCTTGAATTTTGAACGCCAAAGTTGAGGTCACAGTTGCACAGGTATTCTCCTGCTCCCACGCTAGGCCCCTCTCTGGGGCACCACAGAGCTCAGCAGGTGGAGGGGCCCACATCCTGGGTGAAGGCATGGAAAGCAGATGCGTGGCTTGTCCAGGCAGAGGGACTTAGGCAGCCCGCTCCCCCACATTTCCCATATAAGAGGCTAAGAGAGGGTTCAGGGGCCAGAGGAGGATGTTACAATGACAAAAGAGACCAGATGTGCCATGAGCTTTAGGGAGAGTTGTGCAGAGACTCTGAAGACTTGCTAAAGTGATTTGCTTTCATTAGGTACCTACTGTGTTCTAGGCAATATGCAGAGTTCAGCACTGGGAAATTATTATTCCCGGCTTGCAGATGAGGGAACCGCAGTACAGAGGTATTGAATGAGGGAGCTAGGATGTGTGGGCTGACTTCCCCAGGACAGCTTGCTTCGCTGCTGCGCAAAGAAGGGCTTCTTCCTTTAGGAATATTGAGAACCCTGCTCTGGAGCTTTAACCTAGAAGGTGATACTGGGAAAGAAGGGAGGGCCCCCAGCTCTGGAAGGAGTGGGAGTGGGGCGGCCCCTGGTGGAAGTGAGGAGAATGGCAGCTCAGTGGTTTGGACCTGCCCGCCAATAGCCTGGCTTGGGAGCAGGAGGGAGCCCAGAAGCCAGTGAGGGACTTGGTGCTGAGAGGGGCACACATGTTGTACGGAGCTTAAAACTCAGGAGCTCAGCCCTGTGACAGCCATAACTACTCCTGTGGGACCCCCATCTGGGGAGGGTCTTTGCAAGAGGACAGAGGAGGAAGGAAATATCTTTATTTAATTTCATTTATTTATTTATTGAGAGAAAGAGAAAAGAGTTAATTTTATTTGGGGTTTTTTTTTTAAGAGAGAGGGACAATGAAAAACACTTTTATTTAGTTTTTCATGTGGCTTGCATTGCTCTGAGACTTTGCTGCTTATGTGGTGATGGGTTTGAACTCGCGTACTCGTGCGTGCCAGGCAAGTGATGTAACCATTGAGCAACCACTCCAGTCCCAGGTTTTTTGTTTTTACACCATGTATGTGGTGCTGGGGATAGAACCCAGGTCCTTGCGGATACAGGCAATTGCTGTACTGCTGAGCCACCACCCCAGTACATGAAACAGGAGTGTTGACTACATGCTTAAAAGAGACATATGGAAGAAAGCAGTATGAATATTAAAAAATGAATAAAGATAAGCACATGCATACAGAAAAGAAAGAAAACTGAGGTCATGACACGAAGACCAAAGTTGAATTCAACTCGGAAAAATTACACGGGATAAAGCGGATCTCTTTAATAATCCCAAAGGGGATCAAGGTCTCAGGAGATAAACCATGCCTAGTAATGTAACATAAAAACACATGTACATCAAGAAGATGAAAAGACAACTCACAAAATGGGAGAAAATATTTGCAAATCATATGTCATAAGGGACATAGCTAGAATATATTTTTTAAAAACTCTCATAAGGTGGCTCAGTGGTGCACACCCATTATCCCAGTAACCCAGGAGGCTGAGGCAGGAGGGCTGTAAGTGCAAGGCCAACCTCAGCAGCTAAGCGAGACCCTATCAAAATAAGGAAATAAAAGGAACGTGGTACATAGCTCAGCGGTACAATGCCCCTGGGGTGAAGCTTTAGACCAAAAATAAATAAATAAATATAAAAACCAGGGCTGGAGCAGTGGCTCAGTGGTTACGGTACTTGCCTAGCATGTGCAAGGATGCAGATTTGAACCCCAGCACCACATACACAATGAAGTGTTGGAGCAACGAAAGGCACATGAAAAAATAAAGTTGATTCTTTTTCTCTCTCTCTCTTTAAAAAATAAGATAAAATAAAAACTTCTTACAACTTGGGTGTAGTGGTGCATACTTGTAATCCTAGTGACTAGAGACTGAGGCAGAAGGATCACAAATCCAAGATCTGCCTGGGCAATTTAAAGAGGCCCTGTCTGAAAATAAATATTTAAAAGGGGACTGCAGTTGGGATATAGTTTAGTAATAAAGTGCCCCTGGGTTCAGTCCCCAGCACTGAAAAAATAAAAAGAATGAAAGAAAAGAAAAAGTTCTTACAACTGAAAAAAAAAACACACAATCCAATTTTATTCTTTTTTTATTTTAGAGAGAGAGAGGGGCAATGAGAGAAAAAAAGAATCAATTTTATTTATACTTCATTGTGTACGTGGTGCTGGGGTTTGAACCTGTGTCCTCACGCATGCCAGGCAAGCACTGTAACTGATGAGCCACCGCTCCAGCCCTGCAACCCAATTTTAAAATGGGCAAAGCCCAGATATGGTAACATGTGCCTGTAATCCCAGCTACTCAGAAGGCTAAGGCAGGAGTTTAAGGCCAGTCTGGGCATCATAGCAAGACTCTATCTCAAAAATAAAATAAAAATGGACAAAAGGATTTGAGTAGACATTTCTCCAAAGATATACAATCAGTTAATAAGTACATGAAAAAGATGTTCAACATCATTAGTTATTAGGGAAATAAAGATCAAAACCAAAATGATATCATTCACGCTTACTTGGTTAGCTAAAATCAAAAGACAGATAATAACAAGTACTAGCAAAGACGTGGACAGAATGGAACCCTCTTACATTCTTAGTAATATTGTAAAAATGGTGCAATTATTTTGGAAAACAGCTTGGCATTTCTAAAAATGCCAATTAAATTCTACATACATAAACAAAGGAGTAAAAGACAAGCCCACACTAACTTGTACAAGAATGTTCAAGGAAGGCATAATAACCAAATAATGGGAACAAGCCAAATGCCCATCAACTGATGGATGGAAATAAAATATGGCCTTTCCATGCAATAGAATATTATTTAGTAATCAAAAGGAAATGAAATGCTGATACGTGCTACAACATGGTGCTGTGGTTTGGGTCCCTTGTGTTGAAGATTTGGTCTCCGGTATAGCTATGTGCAGAGGTCATGAGAGCTTTGACCTACATCAGTAGATTAATCCATGGATAGTTGGATGGACTCCTGGGAGTTGTAGAAATTGTAGATGGTGGCACTGGGTGCCTGTCCTAGAAGGGTATTTCTTATCCTTAGCAACTTCCTCTCTCTTGCTTTCTCTGCTTTCTGGCTGCCATGAGCTGAGCAGTTTTATCCCAACACGTCCTTCCACCACAATATTCTGCCGGACTTCAGGCCCAAAGCAATGGAGCCAGCTGACCAAGGACTGAAAATTCTGAAACTGTGAGCCAGAAATAAATCTTTCCTTCTTTAAATTGTTTTTCTCAGGTATTTTGGTCATAGCAATGAAAAGCTGACTTACTCATATATATAAGACTTGAAAACACTGTGCTAAGTGAAAGAAGTCAAACTCAAAGGACTGGATATTATATACTCCACGTATACGAAATGCCCAGGATAGAAAACGTCACCGACACAGCCAGATCAGTGGTGGCCAGAGGCTGAGGTGGGGAGAATGAATGACAGTAATAGGTATAGAATCTCATTTTGGAGTGATGAAAATGTTCTGAAATAAGAAAGCAATGAAGGCTACCAACATTGTGAATATACTAAAAACCACTGAACTGCACCCTTCAAAATTTATAGATTTTTTTTAAGAGAGAGGGACAGTGAAAGAGAGAGAGAGAGAGAGAAAGAATCAATTTTATTTAGTTTTTCACATGGCTTTCAATGCTCCAAGACTTCGTTGTGTACGTGGTGCTGGGGTTTGAACTCGCATACTTGCACATGCTGGGCAAGCACAGTAACTGCCGAGCCACAGCTCCAGCCCCCTATAGATTTTATTATGTATAAATTATATTTTAATAATGTCATTCTTTAGAAAACATAAGGCAAAACCAATTTTAAATGCATAGAAATAACTATCGGCCCTGAAGATCAAATACATGAAAAACAAAAATAAAACATTTTCTCGGAAGTTATGTTGAAATCAATGAATACATCTTTACAAGGGCCACTCATACACTTTATGTGTGTGTGTGTGTGTGTGCATGCACACGCATATATGTGTGTGTGTGTGTTTCTTTTCCTTCTAGGGAGAGGGATAGTGAGAGAGAGAAAAAGAGAGAATCAATTTTATTTAGTTTTTCATTTGGCCTTCATTGCTCTGACACTTTGTTGTATACATGGTGCTGAGTTTGAACCTGTGTCCTCGTGCATGCCAGGCAAGCGCTGTACCTGCTGAGCCCTCATCCACTTCTTTATTTGACAAATCTATGCTAAGCACCAACCCCTGGGATACAACTCATCAGGGCGGGGGCCCTCTGTTTTGGGGCAGTTCACCTTGTAGGGGTAATGAATATTTTCAAATATTCACAAAAGTTGATTCAAAGAAAATCTCAATAAATCCCAGAAGAGTCAGGGCAAACTGTTATAGAACTATAAACCCAGCAACTCCAGAGACTGAAACAGGAAGATGGCAAGTTCAAGGCCAGCACCAGCAACTTAGCAAGAACTTGAATCAAAATAAAATAAAACATGCTTGCAGGTATACTTTAGTGGTAGAATGCCCCTAGATTCAATCCTCAGTACCAATAATAATAATAATAATATTAATAATAATAATAAAGTACATTGCTTAGGAACAGCATCATATTATAGATATGACAAAGAGTAGCAGATCTCACTGCCCTCAAGCATGGAGATGAACAGTAGGGGCACAGATGGGCCCTTGCTTCAATCCAGCATTCTAATATCTAGGAAGTTTCCGTAGAGATACACAGTGTTTAAGTAGGTGAGGGCCTGGGAACACCTGTACACCAATGAGGAATTGGCTAGAAAATGCCGTAGCCACGTACTGGAATCATCTGACACAGAAAGAAGAAGATCTATACAATTCTGTGGTTCTTTACTGAGAATAATTCTGCCCCTCTCCCACTAGAGCATTTGACACTAGATTTTTCTTCATTGATTTGATAAATTCTTGGGAGGGCTAATTAGGAAACAATTATTGAATGGGCTCACAGTCTTTTCTCCTAGGAGCAAGTCATTTTCGGGAATAAGTAGACAAGTTAGTTTTGCTGGGTCCCTGTGCTGCTTTATCACAGAAGCAGGAAAGCATGTTGGTCTCTGTTTTACTGAAGAGACTATTCAGACTCAGTGGTTTCACAATACCTCTGGGCCTTCTGGGGCACCCAAAGCTCTAGCTATCTTCTCCACACCACACAGGTAAGGCTGACTTCTAAACTACTTACCTCCACACCTCTTCAGCCATTGCAAATACTTTTCCCCTAAAGTAATATGTGTCAATAAAACAATTTGCAGAGGAGGAACTCAGAACTTTGGTATCAGGATGTTTTATAATGGGCAGTAGACCTGTCTGACCTTTGCTCTAGAGAAATAGAAAAGAGCTGGGGGTTGTAGTTCAATGGTAAAGCTCCCCTGGGTTCAATCCCCAGTACCCACCCACTCTCCAAAAAAGAAGGGGGCTGGAGCGGTGGCTCAGTGGTTACAACACTTGCTTGGCATGCATAAGGATGAGAGTTTGAACCTCAGCACCACATACGCAACAAAGTGTCGGAGCAATGAAAGCCACATGAAAAACTAAATAAAATTCTTTCTTTCTCTCTCTCACTGTCCTCTTTCTTGAAAAAACTAAACTAAAGTGAGACACCATTTGTATTAACATATCTTGTTATTCTGATATTTTGACTTCTGGAGGCTTCCTGGACCTCCCAGGGCTAGCAAATTCCTAGAGGTAGTAAATGATGCCCTGTGAGCTTGGCTTTTATGTACAAACTAACCAAGCCACAGCACATACCCCAAACCACCTCCCTGATGTGGCTCCCACAGGGATGTTACCTCTGGGCCACTTACTAATCACTTGCCCTATTCACCCCAAGGTCAGGTACCAGACAACTACACCAACCCCCAAACGTCAAAGCCTGCTGAAATTGCTCAAACCAGCCTTAACCTGCTTAGCCTGTTTACCTGGGCTCATCTATTCTTTTCCATGAAATAAAGGCCCTTGCCTATTTCTCCGCCCTACTGCCTTCTCACCAGCACTTCTGTGTCCCCATGTGGCCCTGCATGGCATGGTATGTCTCCTCCTCTAGGGAATTGTGAGTCACAAATGTCAGTTGTCTAATGGTCTGTTGGTCTCACCATACTTGAGTAATAATAATAAAGCCTGCATGTGACACAACATCTCTTGCATCTGATTGGCAAAAAACCCAGATTGACGACACGCTATTGGTGAGACTAAGGGAAAACAGATGCTCTCACACATGGAAATGCAAAATGGAAAAGCTTCATGGAGGGAAATTTGGTAATATCTAACAAAACTATGTGTTTCTCTTTTTGACTCCTCACTCCCACTTTTAGAAATTTACCCAGAAGAGGTGCCTCTAAACAATATAAATATGTGTAGGCACAGATTACTAATTGCAAAATTGTTTGTGATCCCAAAAACCAGAAACATGGGGCTGGAGCAGTGGCTCAGCCATTGGAGCATTTGCCCGGCATGTGTGAGGACCCAGGTTCAAACCCCAGCACCACATACACAACTGAGTTTCAGAGAAACCAAGGCCAGATGAAAATATAGTTTTCTCTTTCTTTTTTACTCTCTCCCTCTCTCTTAAAAAAAAAACAACTGGAAACAAACAAAATGCCTATACATAGGCTATTTGTTGAATGAATTATCAAGTTCACTACTGCTATTGGAGGAGGAAGAGAGTGAGAAAGATCTCTATGAATTAATATGGAATGTTATCCAGGATTTTTTTTTTTTTGGTACCAGGGATTGAAACCAGGGCGTTTAACCACGAAGCCACATCACCAGTCATTTTTTATTTTTTAATTTGAGATAGGGTCTTGCTAAGTTGCTCAGGGCCTCGCTAAATTGCTGAGGCTGGCTTTGAACCTGCCATCCTCCTGCCTTGATCTCCCAATTCGCTGGGATTATAGGTGTGTGGCACTGTGTCCAGCATATGTGTACTATTTTTTGTGTAAGGAAGGAATAATAAAAAATACAATTCTGCTTAATTTTGCAAAAAGCAGCATAGGAAGGATAAGTAAAAGATGAAAACTATTTCCCTACACGGGTTGGATCAGAATGAAATGAAAGGATGGAAGGGTCAAATGACATTACTTTAAATACAAATATAAATTTTGATCAAGAGTATTCTAGTGTTCTCTTTTGTTTGGCATATAATCATGGACAATCTTTTTGTTTCTTTGAGGTGGGGGTATATTTTTATTTCCTAAATACCATACTATAAAGATCAAGTTCTTTTTTTTTTTTTTTAAAGAGAGAGGGACAGTGAGAGAGACAGAGAAAGAGAGAAACAACTTTATTTAGTTTTTCACATGGCCTTAGTTGCTCCAACACTCAGTTGTATACGTGGTGCTGGGGTTTGAACCCGGGTCCTCGTGCTTGCCAGGCTGAGCCACCGCTCCAGCCCCAAAGATCAAATTCTTAAGTGTGTATGTGCAGCTCAAAAATAAAGATATATTAATGCGGGGGGACACTGGTCTTAGGTGCAAGGCACACTTAAAGCAAGTTTTACGTTTGGTTGTATTTTCTTTGTATATTATAAACATTTATTTAACTTGTTGCAGTTTGAAGTAAAAAATTTCCAAAATGAATGCTCAACAATAATCATTAAAATGTTTGCAGCATAAAAAACATATATATAAAAGATATATATATATATCATATATATATACATATACATATTTATAAATTTTGGGGTAGCTTTGATTCTTGGAACCATGTTAACATTTTATTATTTACTGATCTGCACTACCTGGGATTGAACCCAGGTGCACTCTATCAACCAATCATTTTTTTCTTAAACTTTGAGATAGGTCTGGCTAAGATGCCCAGGCTGGCCTTGAACTTTTGATCTTTCTGCCGTAGTCTCCTGAGGTGCTGCAAATAGGAGTGCACCACTGTGCCTGGCATGTTAATATTTTATATGCTCAAAAAATAAGGAATCAACAAGGACTGAGAAGAAACTTAAAATACAAACAATGAACCCGAATGTATTTTCTTTCTTTTTCTTGTTTTTTTCTTCTTCTGGAAGTACCGGGGATTGAACTCAGGGTGTTGCACATGCAAGGCTCAGTGGCTCTATCCCTGAGATGTATCCCCGGCCCTCCTAATTATGTTTCAAAGGAGCAATTCTGAAACTACTTTCTGTGTATAGAAGATTGAGCAAACAAGTAATTAGATTAAATATATCAAAGCCAGATTTCCCACTGTTGGAGAAGAGAGTTACAACATGGAAATGAAGAAAGTTAGGACAAGGGAAACCAAGGATTTTGGCAATGACCAAAAAGGGGAGGCATGAGGCATTCTCCCTCAAGATCTGCCAGAGGAACCAAGCCCGCTGACACCTTGATTTTGAATTCTGACCTCTAAAACTGTGAGAAACTACGAGTTTGTTAAGGATGGGAAGGAGAGAGGGAAGGGAAGACAGGGTGGTGGAGGTGAAAGGCAGGCAAGCAAGTGTAGTGTTGGAATGGAATAGGAAGCGTGAACTCCTGATCCGAAACTCACACATGCACACAAAAATAAAAAAATTGATTTACATACATCAACCCATGTATATATGTACATATACACACACACACATAGATTAGCTATAGATATATGTGTGTATGTACACGTGTTCCTAGAGCCATACAATCAAAGAGCCTAGAAGAAATGACATTTCCATAGGAATGATCACACCTCACTAAAAAGTACCTGGCTCTTTGGGGAAATGTCTGATTCCAGGATAGGGCAGGGAAGCACAAGTGGAACTCAGAGCATCTTTGTTACAGGACTGGGATCTTCTGGGAAACCAAGGCAGCACAAGGACCCACTCCCTGCAAACCCCAGTTTTTGTGATCAAATCAGATTTTAGACAACTCAGAGTTACAGGCATGAGTTTATTAGAATGAATAGAAAAGGGGGATAGAGACTTTCAAGGAGAGAGTGGGTCCTCTCAGAGAGGAGAGAGACAGTCAAACTCTCCAGCTCTCCAGTTTTATTGGAGGTCCCAAGGAAGTTTCCAGAGAGTCTTACCCAGCCCACCTCCTGACTTTAGTTGCTGTTGTTGTTTTTGGTACTGGGAATTGAATCCAGGGATGGTGGCTTAACCACTGAACCACATCCCCAGACCTTTTTCATTATTTATTTATTTGTTTATTTATTTATTTTTAAGAAAGAAGGGATAGTGAGAGAGAAAGAGAGAGAGAGAAGCAATTTTTATTTAGTTTTTCATGTGACTTTCATTCCTCAGACACTTTGTTGAGTATGTGGTGCTGGGGTTTGAACTTGTGTATTTGCATGCCAGGCAAGCACCATAACCGCCATGCCACCGCTCCAGCCCCTTTTATTTTTTATTTTGAGACAGGGTCTTGCTAAGTTGCTTAGGGCCTCACTAAATTGCTAAGGTTGGCTTTGAACTTGTTATTCTCGTGGCTCTACCTCCGGAGTCTCTGGGATTACAGGTGTGGGCCACCATGCCAGGCCCACCTCCTGACTTTTGACTGACAGCAGGACATCGGACTTTCAAGATCCCACTGCCATGACAACTCTAGGTCATTTTGGCCCATGCGGATCAGTTCTGTTTGGAACCTGTTCCTTCAGATTTTATGGTTAGGAGGAATTATCCTTATCTTCCTGAGTTCTGGGATCTGACCTGTGTAAGGGTCACAAAAGTGCCCCCACATACCTTTCAAGGTAACTTGCGTTCTTATTGGCATTATGGGACAATGCTAACTGAAGCATATTCAAGGCTTAAACTCCAAACCCCCACTGCCAGTACTGAGGATCAAACTCAGGGCCTCATATATGCTAAGCAAGGACTCTACCACTGAGCTACATCCCCAGCCCTCCATACTGATGATGGATAAATGAATGAATGGATGAGTAGAAAAGTACTCAGAGTAGATTCTCAAATAATTAATGTAGAAAGAATAATGGGGTTAGAGAATTACAATTTTGCAATCATCTCATTAACAACTAATTCAGGCAAAAATCATAAATGGTTGCTAAAAACTAAAGGGTGAAGGTTTGAAGAACAGGATGTTTACTAAAAAGCTTCACTTCATAGTGGGAAAGCCTGGCAGACACCTCCTTGCACAAAAGACTGCAGTTATTGTCCTGAATGGACAAACCAACATGAGGATCCTGATATGATGCCCTAAGAAAGCTCACTGCTGAGGTACTCCTGCCCAAATACACAATACAAGTCTAAACATGAGGCAATATCAGATAAACCCAAAGATGTCAAGCTCATGAGAAAAAAAGGTAGGCTGAAGAACTGTTCCAGATTAAAGAAACAAAAGAGACATGACAATTAAATGTAAGGGAGCTGTGTGCGATGGTGCATGATCATAATCCCAGCAGCTTGGGAGGCTGAAGCAGGAGGATCCCAAGTTCAAAGCCAGCCTCAGCAACTAAGAGAGGTCCTAAGCAACTTAGCGAGACCCTGTATCAAAAAAAAGCCAAGGGGCTGGAGCAGTGGCTCAGCGATTTCTGTGCTTGCCTGGCATGTGCATGGATGTGGGTTCAAACCCAGGCACCACGTCTGCAACGAAGTATCAGAGCAACAAAAGACACATGAAAAACTAAATGAAATTGATTCTTTTTCTCTCACTTAAAAAAAAAAAAAAGCAAAACAAAAATGGGTTGGGGTTGTGGCTCAGTAGTTAAGTACCTGAGTTCAATCCCTGGTACAGAAAAATAAATAAATAAATAAATAAATAAATAAATAAAAACATTAAATGTAAGGTATGATACCGAATTGGATCCTGATCCAGGAAAAAAAAAGGAGATGAAAATGATATTGGTAGATTAAATGATTAAATTTGAGTAGGGACTATGGTTAAGTTCATGATAGTGTTAATCAGTATCAACTTTCTTAATTTTGATCATTATGTCTTGGAAATCTAAAGAAAAATCCCTGATATTAGGAAATGTAGTCTGAAATCTCTAGGGGTAAAGGAGTACCATGTCTAAAATTTAGTTAAATGGCTTAGGGGTAGAAATGTGTGTTTGTGTATGTGTGTGTGTTATACATACACATACATATAAATATATACAACATACCTAGAAAGAGATTTATCTTTCTTTCTTTCTGTACTGGGAATTGAACCCAAGGGCACTTTGCCACTGAGCTACCTTCCCAGCCCTTTTTTTAAATTTTGAGACAGGGTCTCACTAAGTTGCAGAATCTGGCCTTGAACTTACAATCCTTTGCCTCAGCCTTCTGAGTCCCTGGGAAAACCACTGTGCACCCAGCTACAGAGAATATTAAATCAAATATGGCATAATAATAATCAATAAAGGGTTCTGTAAGCTTGAAACACTGTATATCAAAATAAAATGCTGCCACCCACATACACAATAGCTATTACAGTTAAAAGGGCCCACTATGTGCCAGTTAAAACCCCAAGCCAAGGCACATGTGGCAGCTGAGCACCTCCCCAACAAACACTTTGTTTTCTTCCTTGCTATTGGGCTCTGGTTTTTAGTATTATTAGACTTTTTAAAACTAGAACATGTAACACTTTGATTTAAAAAATAAAAATTTAAAAAGCATGCCCTCAAAATAAGAAAAGTGTTTTTGAGTGACTGTGAAGGAATGAATAAGTGAATGAATGGATGAGGCAGGTGGGGAGGAAATGAGCCCAGCCCAGCTCCCCCTAGCCAGCCAGGCCTTTTCTCTGCAGTTTCCTCTGCACCTCCGGGCCCTGCCCGCTTAGGTGCCCTTTTTATGACTCACCACACCCTGGCAGCCAGGCAGGACAAGGTGCATTTTCTTCTCCATTCTCCGGGAGTCGGTCAGGCCAGGCAGATCCCTACTATTTCCTCCTTTCCCCCACCTGTCCCTTTTCCCCACCGTCCACCCCTCCATTCCTGGCAGGAAGACACCAGCAGCAAGCTGGGGAGATAGCCAGGCAGCACAGGACTAAGGTCAGCCTATGCTCAGCTGGCCAAGTGACAATCATAAGCATTTCACTTCCTCAGGCTTCAGTTTCCCCATTCGCTCCTTAGTTTGATCACATCTGTGGTTCTTAACCTTAGCTTCATGTTACCATCAACTAGGGACCTTAAAAATTCAAGGGCCCAGAAGGCACCCCAAACCAACTAACAAACTTCTTGTAGGTGGTAGAGTGGGCCCCTGGGTGACAGTTTTTGTTTTGTTCTGTTCTGTTTGTGATGCTGGGGATTTAACCTGGGGGTGCTGTACCTTGAGCTGCATCCCCAGGCCAATGTTTCCCCCCCCCCAAGAGAGAGGGACAGTAAGAGAGAAAAAAATCAATTTTTTCATGTGGTCTTTGTTGCTCCAACACTTGACTGAGTATGTGGTGCTAGGGTTTGAACTCGAATCCTTGCACATGCCAGGCAAGTGCTGTAACCAATAAACCACTACTCCAGCCCCCAGGCCATTTTTCATTTTTATTTTGAGACAGAATCTCACTAAGTTGCTCAGGCTCAGGCTGGGGTCAGACTCAGGATCCTCAGGTCTCAAGCCTCTGAATCCTGGGATTACAGGTATATGCGCCACCATATCCAGCTCCCTCCGGTTTATTTCTTATTTTAGAGAGTCAACTTTGGCCAGTTTTTCATCTGGTCTCTGCCTCACTGACACCCAGATGTGTAGGTGGTGCTGGGGTTCAAAACCTGAAACCTTAGGCCTGCCAGGCGAGCACAAGCTGCTGAGCTATTCTCTAGCCCCTCCCTCCAGCTTTTTGATGCTGAAGCCCATCCAGCTGTCCTACTGATTTGCCCATTTTGTCTCAGGAGGGTTCAATAAAGCAAGTTATCCAAACATCTAGGTTGCCATCCCTATAATTCCTCCTATCTTCAGCTGGCCTTTGAGATCAGCTCCATTGGGACTTTGCACAGCCCCGCCCACCCTTCACTGAACTTCCTACCCTAGCCTGCCTCTTCGGCTTCCATGCTTAGAATCAAGGACTCCAGGATCATCAGCAAGGCTGTCTGCCCAGGTATGGGCTGGGGCTTCCTGCGTCTTTGTCATGCACAGCTGCTGAGGAAGAGGCTGGGAGAAAAGGGAGAGAGAACTGGGAAGGAGGAGGGAGGACTGTTCAATTCCAGTACCTATTTGGCTTTTCTTACACTTAATGTCATAGCTGTTAACCTTTTCCAAGGAGGGCTTGACCACAGTCAAGGGTCTGGTTGGGCCTCTGAGGCTTCCCCTCTGAAGGTGCCACTCGCTTGCCTCAGTACTATTGGCCTGGTCTGCACTGTATCACAGTGGACACAGCCTGGGGAGGACATGCAGCACCTCGAACTTAAGTCTCTTCCTCCACTTTCATCATCCAGTGCCTCATACACACCTAAGCCTGTTTGCTCGGCCATAAAATAAAAATAACCTTGCCCTATCTTATAGGGTTAATGACAAGAACATACTTTTATTGCAGAAAGATGTTTTGAGGCTGTAGACGGTACTTTTATTTGGTTGGGAGTTTGTGCATAAAGGTGAGAGGCTGCAGGTCTGTGGATCACATAGCTGACCCATGGCTGAGGCGGAACAGGACAGCAGAGAGAAGTCGGCAGGTGAGTCTGGAGTCCTGTTTTCATCACAGTCCTCAAGAAATACAGGGGAGGCAGGTAGGGGGGAGGCAGGTAGGGAAGTCTTGTCCAGGGTGAAGCTGTGCCAGCAATGGCCATGACCTCTCCTGCTCTGGCAATCAGAACAGAGTAACTAGACCAAGGGTCCTTTCTGGAGATAGCAGGTATCAACAGCTAAAACAGTAGGTGGAGCCAGCAGTTCCTGGTGCTCACTCGTGCCCCAAGTGCCCACCTTCTGTGGACTTCTTCCATGTGAGGTAGAGATGATAAACCCCACTTTCCAGACCAGAAAGCTGAGGTTCAGAGAGGTTGTTTAAGCTTATCCAAGGTGTCACCATTTATAAGTGGCTGAGGAAGAACTTGGACCCAAATCTCCCTGGCTTAAGAGTATACTCTCCCCACCTCTCCCAGACCCTGCCTATTCACAGATCAATCTGACATGCTAATTGGACCAATAAAACACTGTTTCATTTTTTGGTACTGGGTATTGTACCCAAGGGTGCTTAATCACCGAGCTACATTCCCCCATCCCTTTTTATTTTTTGAGACTGGGTCTCACTAAGTTGCTTAGGGACTTGGTAAGTTGCTGTAGCTGGGTTTGAACTTGTGATCCTCCTTCCTCAGCCTCCCAAGCTGTTAGATTACAGGTGTGCACATGCCTGGGAAAACACTGTTAAACATGGGAAAGTTCTTGCACCTTGTGTTGGTTAAGCTGGTGGAGCAGTAGGATGGCAGCATTTCCTATCTGGGACTGGTGCCTGAGGCACTGCCTGGGAAAGGGATCTCAGCCTCCAGAAGCAGTGTTGAGCCACCTCCATGGCCCAGGTGAAAGGGCAAAGACAAGACTGTGCAGATCCTAGTGTATGGGAAAGGGACAGTATTGCTGCGCTTGGAGAACTGAGCCAGAAAGGTCACAGACTTGGAATTTAATGCTCTGGTCACTGACTTGAAATTTTCCCCATTTTAGTTTTGCATTTGTTTTAAAAGTGGAATTAGATGGGATAATGGAGCATGGAGGGCTCACATATGTGGTCCCCACACCCAGGCCAGCCCGCGCAGTAACCAACTGCTAGAGTCCCTCATTCTGCTGTCACCTTCACCCCACCCCTGATCACCCCATGGGGCTCAGGCAAAAGGATCAGGAGTTGAGAAGGGATAGGCACCACCACAGCATGCTGAGGGCAGCTGCAGGGAAGACCTGGTTAGGTAGCTGGAGTGTCTAGGTGGTGAGATGCAATCTCTTGGAGGTTATCCATCTGCCCAGGAGTAGGGCTGAGCCTGTGGAAAGGGAGACTGGCTACCTCATTTTTCATTTGTACCTGGCTCCACAAATCATATAGTCAGTCCATCACAAATCCTGTCATTTACTAACTTGGAGCAAATTACCTCACCTTGCAGCCTCAATTCTTTTGTATGAAAATGTAAATAATATTTATACAGGATTCGTTTGAGCAGTGAGGCTCCCCCAGCCCCCACCTAAATGCAAGTCTTATTACCACAGCTCCCTGCCAAAACTGATGAATACCGAAACCTTTCATCTAGACCAGGGACCAGTTTGTTATTTAATGCTCTCCAGCCTGCACCTGTAATCCCAGGGACTCAGGAGGATAAGGCTGGAGGACCGTAAGTTCAAAGTCAGCCTCAGTAACTCAGCAACACCCCATCTCAAAATTAAAAAGGGCTGAGGATGTGGCTCAGTGGTTAAGTGCCCCTGTGTTCAATCTCTGGTACCAAAAAATAAAGTTCTCTAGCAGCCATGTTTTATAAAGTAAAAACAAGTAAAATTTTACCCAGTATATCCTGACCACTATCATTTCAACATATAATCAGTAGTAAAATTATTACAAAAAACATTTCCCTTATATCTTCAAAATCCAGTGTCTAACCTCAGGTGACATGTGGCTACTTAACTGGACAGCACAGGACTACCCATACCTAATCCTTTAATAAGGCTGCTACTGACCTCCTCTCACACTCTGCCCTGCAGCCAAGTTTGGGTGGCTTTTCTCTCCCTTCACAGGACCTGGAAATCTCCTCCCACCTTCTGCCTTCCCTTCAGGGAAACTGGTCTTGAACTTTTTTTTAAGAGAAAAGGACAGTGAGAGAGAAAATAAATTTTATTTAGTTTTTCATGTGGCTTTCGTTGCTCTGACACTTAGTGTGTACGTGAGTGCTAGGGTCTGAACCTGTGTAGACTGCGCATGCCGGACAAGTGCCGTAACTGCCAAGCCACCACTCCAGCCCCTCTTGACCTCTTTCTTTCATGCTTTCACAGTACCAAGGGTCTCACTTTCACCATACCAAGCACCTTTGTGATTTCCCCTTCTGACATGTTTTCTATGCAGGCCTGTAATTGCTAGGACAAATCTCTTTGGAATTGTTTAATCATTTCCCCAGGGTTTGGCCCAGTGCCTGGTGTAGGTCAGGCTTTTTAAGTGTCCAGTGGATATGGAAGAAATAAAAAAGCATGTAAATGGATTGACTCATGCAAAGCACTCTGTAAATATTTCTTTCCCTTCCTCCTGGTTGAGAAAATTTCTCCTTATAAAGCGACCTTTTCAGTTGTGTAAGTCTGCTAAGAGATCTAGAGACATGATATTTAAGTGGAATCTTTTTAAGCACACACAGTATAAATATTTCATCCCCAGATTGTTCACCATTTAAAAATACTGTCTCAGCTTGTTTTCATGATTTGGGTGGTGATTAAGAAAAATTGCTGTTCAAGATTGAAAGTAATTACTGGGGGCTGGAGCGGTTTCAGCACTTGCCTGGTATGCACGAGGTCCCAAGTTCAGACCCCAGTACCACATACACAACAAAGTGTCTGGGCAGTGAAAGTCATATAAAAACTGATAAAATTGATTTTCTTTCTCTCACTGTCCCTCTCTTCAGAAGAAAAAAAAAAATAAAAAAAAATAAAAAGGGAATTACTGCCTTGGGCCTGGAGTGGTGGTGGCTAAGCTGTTATAGAACCTATTTGGCATGTGTGAGGAACAAGTTCGAACCCCAGCACCACATACACCATGAAGTGTCAGAGCAATGAAAGCCATGTGAAAAAAACTAAATAAAATTATTTCTCTTTCTCATTGTCCCTTAAAAAAAAAAAAACCCACTCCCCTTTCTTTTCTGACCTGTCTCCCCACCCCCACCCCACTAGAAAGGGAAAGATGGGCTGCAAGACAGGAAGTGGAAATGGGCATCACTGCCCCTCATCCGACCAGCAGATCTGCCAGCCAGCCACATGCTTTAGTTCTGCCGCTTCTCAACTCTTCCAGGTGAACATAAACAAGCAGGCACAAGTCCACACTTACCAAGTGATGATACCAAACCTGAGAACACTTGCCTAGGTGAGGACTCAAGCTCTCCAACCTCTTGCAAAGCCAAAACCCAGCATGTGGTTAGCAATACACAGTATTAGTCCATACAGCTCCTTTCAAAAATGACAGGTTCCTCCTTTCAAGGGGTGAAGGAATCACAAAGGGAGATTTGCATTTTGCCCTGTGAGACACATTTCCCTGAAGATTTCCAAGACCAAGGTAAAAACATTGATGTTACTTATACATATCACTAAAGGTAAAGGTAATTTCAAATATATTCTTTCTCTTTTTTGGTACTGGAGATTGAACCTAGAGGTGTTCAACAACTGAGACATCCAGCCCTTATTTTTATTTTTTTTTATTTTGAAACAGCATCTCACTTAGTTGCTTAAGGCCTTGCCACATTGCTGAGGCTGGCTTTGAACTTGAAATCCTCCTACTTCAGCTGGCAGCTGGATTGATGACTCAGGGGTTACAAAGCTTGCCTGGCATGCATGAGGATGCGGGTTTGAACCCCAGCACCACATACAACTGTGAGAGCAACGAAAGCCACAAGAAATGCTAAATAGAATTCTTTCTCTCTGTTCTTTTTTAAACACACACACTGCTACGCATTGCCCAAAGGTGAGACATTTAAATATCCATTACTTATTCTGAATCGACTGAGAGCATAGCTCAGCGGTACAGTGCCTGCATGTGTGAGGCCTTGGGTTTATCCTCAGGCCTGAAAAATAACCTACATCTAAATTGTTCGCTGACTTCAAACTGCAAGCTTTCTTTTTGATATATATATATATATATATATATCTATCTTAGAGTTTGCCCAACACTCAAAAAAAAAAAATCAGTTAATGAAATGTTTGCTACGAAAGCTCCACATCTACTTATTTCCCAGATTTTAGGATCATCTGTACTGTGATAATTGATCATGTCCAAAATTTCTAAAATGGACATTTTGTTAAATTTTAATTTATGGGTGATCTAGAGTTGGTGCTTAAAGTAAGAATTCAGAGCCCCAAAGAAAATGACTTCATTGAAATTGAACTGCACAGACAAGAGCTGAGTTATCAAAATTTACTAAAAGTGAGTTGCTGTGAGCTGGGAATTAACTCAGAGCAAGTGGAGAAGATAAGAAAGCTACCAAACACTCTGCTCAGAAAGGTAAGATTTACAAGTTCTAAATGGCTAATTTTGGTGGGTGAAATTGTTTTGTGGAGTGGATCATTTTGCTTTTGCATTTCCAATATGAAAATGAAATTCAAAATACTAGACATTCTGGCTACAGAATGGGCAAGCAAGGTAGTTAGACAACTGAATAATTCAGTGCCCTTTAAAAACTTCTGAATGACCGTGACTGCCCAACTTATGACTTGTATTTCAGTATTTTGGGCATTATCAAACTGCCTGGTTTATAAAAGGTGGCATAGTCCTCAGGACAGAAAACATTAAGTCCACCCTTATTTGTTAAGCAAATGTCTGCCTCTCCAATTGCACTTTACAATTCATTTTGCATTTTTATATATTTTTGAGATTGAAAATACAGACCTCAAGTTTTAATTTCTGAAAGGGGATCTTTTCTTTTTAGCAGTGCTGGGGACGGAACCTTAAAAAAAAAAAATGTTCCATCACTGAGTTATATCCCCAGGTCAGAGAATTTGATTTCTTTGCTTTTTTTTTTTTTTCCCCCAAAGTGCCTTTGGCAATTTTTATTGGTCTGAGCTATGGTATATTATCTGCAAACTAAGTCACAGGATGATCATATTTTCCATATAGCTTAAAAAAAAGAGGTATGCCTTCTTGTGCAGCATCAAGTGGGACTGATTCCCTTAGAAGCCTCCAAAAGAGCCAGAGTAGACGCCAGTCTGAGCAACTTAGTAAGACACTTGACAAAAAATAAAGTGCTAGGGATGGGGGACAAAGCTGAGCACCCCTGGGTTCAATTCCTAGTACATAAAAAGAAATAACCCACAACTCTCAACTGCTAAGAGTTCACAATGGATAAGGACAAAACAATGAGAAATGAGTTTAGGCAAGAATCGCAAGATAATGACTTCATTCAGTATTTATAAATCACTAATTTCTTTCCCATATTTAGGACAAAGACATTCAAAGACTACAGGACTTTGAAGAAATAGAACTCCTTTTAATGAAAAGCGGAAGCTCTGAATGGACACAGTACACGTCACCTCTAACTGAAAGGCCATGCTACAATAGCAACGCTGCAAAAATGACTTATTAACCCCAGAAATTAAAAACTGGAATGATTATTATATAAATAATGAATTTTGGATGCATGTTAATTTGACAAGCTTCATGTCTGAACTTTGGAAAAATTTGTACTTCCTCATCTTCAAATTTTGAGCTGGGAGAAAGATTTCACTGTAATCTTAGGAACTCAAGAGACTGAGGTTAAGAGTAACAAGTTTGAGGCCAGGCTGGGCCACTTAAATACATCCTGTCTCAATACAGTACCCTGAGTTCAATCCCTGGTACAAGCACACCTATCACATCTACACCAAAGCAAATTTTCTGTAGGTGTTGTACCCCAATTCTGATCAGAAATCAATGTTTTGATGAGAGAGATTCAGTCAGGGCAGATAGGGGTCTGCTTCATGTGAACTCTTAGGGGTAGAGTATCCCCCCGTCCTCCTGTTTTTTGTAGAGAGAGGGACAGTGAGAATTAGTTTTAGTTTTTTTTTTTATTTGGCTTTCATTGCTGACACTTAGTTGTATATGTGGTGCTGGGGTTCAAACCCGTATCCTCCTGCAGACAAGTGCTATAAGCCAGTCCAGCGTTCCCTATTTGTAAAAAATGTCTTAGTTTTTTTTCTTTTCTGAGTAATGCTAGGGATCCAACCCAGGGCTCTGCTCTACTACTGAGCAGTCCTCAGTCCTATCTGCATACTTTTAAACTTATCTATAAAACGGCATTTTACATATGACCTATGTAAAAAACTACCTTTAAGTCTTTTTTGCTTTGTTTTGTTTTTTTTAAGAGAGAGGGAGAGAGTGACAGAATCAATTTTTCTTTAGTTTTTAATGTGGCTTTCGTTGCTCCAAGAATTTGTTGTGCATGTGGTGCTGGGGTTTGAACCCGCGTACTCGTGCATGCCAGGGAAGTGTCATAACTGCTGAGCTACCACTCCAGCCCCTAAACAGATAATTTTCAAAACAGCCAAGCATTGCCCACACCATTTTACTCTTGTCAAGTGAGGGAGAGGGCCCAGCTGATGACTTTACTGGTATCTAACTCCAGTGTCAGTTGTCATCAAAACCCATGCTAAGTTCTTCCCTACACTACCTAGAACTTGAGTCAACTCTTGCTAAATTCTAGTTCATAACCACTTCTTCCATTTTTTTTCCTTTTGCATCATGGATTGAACCCAGAGGTGCTTAACCACTGAGTAAAAACAACAACCCTTTGTATTTTTCATTTTCAGATGGGGTTTCACCAAGTTGTTGAGGCTCACTTTGAATTTGTGATCCTCCTGCCTGAGACTCGTGAGCCACTGGGATTACAAGCATGCACCACCACACTTGGTACTACTTGTATTTTGTAAGCACTCATTATTAGCTGCTTGCTTACCCACTTTCACTCACACACACACTACATTGCCACTTCTTTACATATCCATTACTTCTACAGACTATGGTACAATCTCTGGTCCTTATAGAAAAGGTATACATAAAATACCAAAGCTCCTTATGGGCAAATACAAAGCTTTACTTCTATCTCCAGAACACAAAATAGGTTGCTGTTTCCTCATCTTAACTTCTCAAAACCTCAGCTTTGTTGAAGGATGGGGAAGGGATACATAACCATTGGATGAACACTTTCATCCGACTCTTCGAGAGAAAAAAATTGGGAAATGCGAACGTAATTTGGTGAAAGCTGAGTCTTCAATTCAGCTGGTATCCATACCCTCTTATGGAAGAAGTACCACATGAGCAAATATAGCTTAGCACCCATGCCACACATTCTATATTACTTTGAGACAGGGCCTAAATTGCCCAAGCTGGACTCAAAACTTGTTCCTCCTGCCTCAGACTCCATAGTAGTTAGGATTACAGGTATGCACCACCACGTCCGTCTTCTGCATGTTTTCAAGATACTATGGCCAATGCCGAAGCAATGGCATACATCTGTAATCCCAGCGATTCAGCAGGCTGAAGCAGGAGGACTGCAAGTTCGAGGCCTCCCTCAGCAATTTAGTTGAGATGTGTCTCAGTGGTTAAGCAATCCTGGGTTCAACTCCCAGTACAAAAAAAAAAAAAAAAAAAAAAAGATACCAGGACCTATAATGCAAGCCATCTTGACTGCCCAGTATTCCAATGCCAGAAGAATCCCCAAGTGACACCTCTCTCAAGTGTTCTTTTTTTCTTTTGATACCAGGAATTGAACCCAGGGACATTTAACCTCTGAGTCACATGCCCGGCCCTTTTATTTTTTGAGACATTGTCTTGCAAAACTGCTGAGGCTGGCTCTGAACCTGTGATCCTCCTGCCTCAGCCTCCTGAAGCACTGAGTTTATAGCATGCACCACCACACCCAGCAAGTTTTTTCAGTTTTACTTTGAATGAGAAAAACTTCAGCAGGGGCCCAGGGTTAATAATGAACAGCTTGAAATCACCACTGTGGGAAAATGAAATTTTAGGTTGCATCTGGAGAATAAGCTTACTGAACTTGAAAAAAGAGAATCACTATCAGGAGGAAAGCTTAACTTTTCTAAGATCCAGAACCTACACAGGTGTTAACTAGTAATTAGTTACAGGAGGCTCAATGAAGAATGCAATTTAATCATAAGATTATGAGCAAACTCAAAACACACTCTAATAATAAATGATACCCCAATCCAAAAGGTGTGTGGGGGGGAACATCCACTTATGTTTAAAAAGTCTTAAGATTGTGCAGATGACAGCAAAATTTGAAGAGCTTCAAGATTTAGGACTGTCAGTAGTTTTCACCACAGGCATTGACTGTAAAAACTGGGAATTGAAACCAGGGGCATATCCCGAGCACCTGTTTCTGATTTTTACCTTTTATTGAGACAGTTCTAAGTTGCTTAGTGCATCACTAAATTGCTAAGGCTGATTGAAAAACTAATAAAATTGATTCTCTCTCACTTAAAAAATAAGATTTGGTGTGATCAAGAATTCTACTTGCGGGGCTGGAGTGGTGGCTCAGCAGTTACAGCACCTGCCTGGCATGTGCAAGTATGTGAGTTTGAATCCCAGCACCACGTACACAGGAAGAGTCCAAGGAACGAAAGTCACATGAAAAACTAAATACAAGTTGCTTCTTTCTCTTTCACTGTCCCCTCTTTAATAAAAAAAAAAAAAATTCTACTTGCTCAAGACCTACATTAACTTACAATTAATGGGGTGATTGGTAACTTACCCCTCCTGTTAGGCCCAGAAGTCCTAATGCTAAGTCCTCAGTGCTAAGGGCTGCCGTGAGGACAAATTCTTCTAGGGAGCCAGGACTATTCTACGGCATAAAGCACTTGGTGATATGTTGGATGTACTCACAACCAAGCCATCTGGGGAGCAGCACTGGGGAATAAGAGGGCTATTAGGAACGGATCATAGAGGCCTTAGCTATGTGAACGTAATGCAACTAAGTTTCACTTTCCTCCTTTAAAGAGTAAATGGTTTAAACCGTACCCCTTCTAAAATTGGAGCAAGAACCAAAGCAGCAAGATCTTTGAGGTGACAATTTAACTCAGCAGCAACCCTTCCAGGAATGGTATATAAAAGCTTCCTTTGGAGGCTGCACACACAGAAAAGATCCACTTCTGGGGCTAGAGCGGCTGGTTGCTCAGCTCTAGAGCACTTGCCTCTGGCACGTGAAAGGACCGGGTTCAAATCCCAGCACCACATACACAACTAAGTGTCAGAGAAATAAAGGCTAGATGAATAAATAAAGTTGAAAAATAATTTTTTTTAGAGAGGAAAAGTGAGAATCATTTTTTAGTTTTTCATGTGACCTTCACTGCTCTGAAGCTTCATTGTGTATGTGGTGCTGGGGTTTGAACTCGTGGACTTGCATATGCCAGGCAAGTGCCATAACTGCTGAGCCACTACTCCAGCACGGAAAAAAAAAATCCACCCCTGGGTTGGTACCTATGCTCAAATTTGCAAAGATTTTTAAAAATAAAGAAAAACCACAAAGAAAACATATCTAGGTCTTGTTTCCAATTTTTAGAACTGATTAAGCCTCTTTTGAATTTGGCATTCAAAAAACAGTACCTTTTAGGCGGACATGGTGGCAACACACCTGTAATCCCAGCAGCTGGGAAGGGTGAGGCTGCAAAAACCCAAGTTCAAAGCCAGCCTCAGTAACTTAGTGAGACTGTCTCAAAATAAAAAAATAAAGGTTGGTTCTGTGGCTTGGCAGTTCCAGCGCTTACCTTGCATGCACAAGGACGAGGGTTCAAACTCCAGCACCACGTACTACACGTGTCAGAGCAATGAAAACCACCTGAAAAACTAAAATCGATTCTCTCATTGTTCTTCTCCTCTCTTAAAAAATTAAAAATGGGGGCTGGAGTGGTGGCTCAGTGGTTTCGGTGCTTGCCTGGCAAGCACGAGGACCCGGGTTCAAACCCCAGCACCACGTACACAACTGAGTGTTGGAGCAACTAAGGCTAACTAAATAAAGTTAGTTTCTCTCTTTCTATGTCTCTCTCACTGTCCATCTTTAAAAAAAAAAATAAAAAAAAGAGAGTACCTTTTCAATCTTCCAGACACTGAAGGATTAATTCCATGAAGTATATTGTGTTTATATTATCTATTAGTCACTACCTACACCAAGACCTTTCCCACTTTTTAAATTTAAATTTTATTAAGAAATATCATACATACAAAAGCACAGAAACATAATTTTAGAAAGAAAATGCCCATCCAGCTACAGAAAGAGCATGACCATTTCCTCTGAAGACCCCTTTGCCTTCCATGATCACATTTCCTTCCAAACTTCCAAAGCACCAGTAGAATTGTCAATCATTTACTTTCTTTTCTTTCATTTATCATGTATTCAAAAGCCTGTTTTTAACCATCACTGGAATGAAACCTCTGTGGATACATCCTTCTGTAACTTGCTCTTTTGACCATTATTATACTGTTGAGTCATCCAGGTTCACACGTGGAGCTGCAGTTCAGTTTCGCTTCTATGGGATTCCATAGTAGGAATGTATCACCACTATATATCCAATAAGACTGTTGATTTGGGATCTTCCCAGGCTTTTTTTTTTTTTTGCTTTTGTTTTTTTCCTTTTCTTCCTGTTACAAATGCTGCCATTATGACACTTTTACATCCATCTCCTGGCAGATGTGTTAAGAGTTTCTCAAGGGTAAGTACCTAGGGGCGAGTTATGGCACACCCTGTTACAACAAACCATTTCCAAAATTGTTGTTCCTACACATCCTTAAACCTACTGACTAATCTACTTGGGATGGCTGAGGGTAAGAAACAGATCATCTATGAAACTCTCAAAATGCATTTTAAAAACAAAATTAAAAATTTTGACACAACAATGAAAAATACATTTACTTCTCTGCTTTGGCTTACTTAAGATGTATTTTTAAAAGCCGAATGTTCATCTTAAAAGTGCTCTATGTCGCAAAATAAATGTTTCTAAACAGGCTAGTGAAGATGGAAAGATTCAGAACATATGGGTAAACATCATATGTAAAAAAAGTTCAACATTTTGGTCAAATTCCTCACCTCCTATCTCCCAGCCAAAAAGTAGGAAGAATAATTGGTGGTAACAAAAGAAGCTCCTAGAGGAAGAACAGGGAGACAGAAGCAAGACAGAGACCACCAAACAATTTTGTTTAAAATCACTTGCAAGCACTACACTTAAAAAAAAAAAAAAGCTGTCATCTGGGGTCCTTTCACTAACAACTAAATATCAATTAGATATTCAAACTTGAAAACCAACCCTGAATGAAGTCCCATCCCACTGAAGACATATGCAACCTCATATTTTGTTTCATGCATGTAATAAGAGTTTAAAACATGTAGCACTGGGGCTGGGGACATAGCTCAGTGGCAGAGTGCTTTTCTAACATGCATGAGTTCAATCCCCAACACCAAAAAACAACAAACCATACATAGCTTATTTACAATCCATTTTAAAAAACAGAATGAACCTGAGCTCTAAAAACTTATACCAGGCACGTTAGCACACACCCCAGTAATCCCAGTGACTTGGGAGGGTGAGGCAGGAGTCACAAGTTCAAGGCCAGCCTCAGCAACTCAGCAAGGTCCTAAGCAACTTAGGGAGACCTTGTCTCAAAACAAAAAATAAAAAGGGCTGGGAACATAGTTCAGTGGTTGTTAAGAGTTCCTGGTTCAATCCCTGGTGCCAACGAGGTGGTGGAGGACCAACTTCCACCATGAATTTTTTTTTTCTTTAAGACAGAGGTAGAGTGAGAAAGAGAATCAACTTTGTTTTTTGTTTTGTTTTAAATCTGGTTTTTGTTTCTCTGATGCTCAGTGTATGTGGTGTTGGGGTTTGAGGCTGGGGAGGCTCTATAACCACTGAGTAACTGCTCCAGCCCCCACCATGAATTTTCTATTTCTCATATTTCTAAAATCTTTAATCAGAGGGTGCTGAGTTCAATCCACATGTGGTCCAAGTGTTCTCAGACCCTGGACATAACGCTGGTTATCCTCTGTGATATTAAAACTATTTAAGGAACCAGACTGCCTGCAGGTAGGTGAGTAATACTTTAAGGTAAGGAGGTAAATATCTAAACTGTGTAACATGACTAGGTTAATAACAGCTTCTACCAAGAAGGCAAGGAAGGTCTTTCATACCAAATTAAAAAATAAATGGCCCTTGATCTGTTTGAAGAGGGAAAATGTTTAAAAAAATGGTCTTTATGCATACTGTCTGCATCTGTATTCCAGAGAAGGATGGCTTGAACATTAGACTCCATTACCTGGCCCTCTTGAGGAGAACAAAAGAAATTACACTATTGAAACAGTACTACAGCTTGACCGCTTCAGCTAATAAAAGCTTATCCAATATATATTAAATGAGCAAAGTATTTAAGGAATCTTTTTTATATATATACACTGAATTATTTACAGATTAAATGTGTAACCAAGATTTGCTTGAAAATGAGAGGACATGATACATACACCAAGACTAGCCAAGGAGTATTAATAGTGATCAGTTAACAGAGGTTGATATTACTGTTCAACTTCTATCTTAAAATTTTTATTAAAAAAAAAAAAAATCAACCAACTGTTCTGATTTCAGTTCTTATTCAGTAATCCGATTAAAACTTGCTTTCCAAAGAGAATAGACAGATACATCAGCCAACTGACAACTTCTGATGTCACAGCAGAAATGTGTCTAGTAAATCAGAACTTGGGATCTACATTGGTTTCTTGTGATTTTGGTTTGGAAGAACCATTTCCTCTTTAGCCAGATCAATTTGGGGGTATAAAGTGTAAAAGCCAACTTTTGCATTTCTTTAAGTCGTGAATACTTTAAGTGGTCCGGTTTCTCCCTAAAATCCTAGGTAACTTCAATAGGCATTAATAGATTCAAGTGTCCATAGAATAATAAGCCTTTTCACAGGACCATTTCTTTCACTTCTTTTAAGTTATCTGTCAATTTTAAATGAGGCAGAAAAATCTCACATTTTAATATCTTAGATTTATTACTCCACACTTTCTTAATGCTACCATCTTGTCAAACCATACATAGTAACAGTGCTTAGGAGAGGGCTACCTCAATTTATTAGACGTTATTTCACACCTTATCTTAATTCTCACATGAATCATCCTTTAAAAATTCAGAGATAACCTCCCTCATCTATTGCTGCATTTCCAGATCAACTAAGGTAGTCCAGAGGGCTTTGTCCTGATAGCAATTTCTCATACAGTCTCTAAAAGTGATGCTTCATTACTTCTAAGTTTGGTGGAGCCAAGTATAGCAGTGCAGGCCTATAATCCCAGCAACTTCAGGGGCTAGCCAAGTGTGATGCCAGCCTGGGCAATTTAGCAAGATCCTGTCACAAAATGCAAAAGAAAAAAGGGCTGGGGACTTAGCTCAGTGTTAAGAGTGACATTGGGTTCAATCCCCTGTACTGTACCAGAAAAAAAAAATGGGGGGGGGGGGAACAAAGAAAAGGCTGACAGGGAGTATTTTATTTAGTAAATTCTATGATTCATAATGCCTATCAAAACAAACACAATGGCACAACAAAGTTATAACACTGAACTAAGAGGAGAGACCTAGATTCCATGTCCTAACATTCCATGAATATGAAGCTATAGATCTTGGATAAGTCATTTAACCCCTCAGTTTCTTTACCTATAAAACTAATGGCAATTATGAAAAACAAAGTCACAATGAACTGCTATCATATAATGTACATATGTGTAGCTGGAAATACCTTTGTAAAATTGGTAAAGCTAGCTAAAGATAGAAACATGCCAATTCTATTTGTGACATAAAATCACTTCGTTTTTTTTTCTTTTTAAGAATCCTTATTATATATATACCATATACAGAAATAAATACATTTATAAACTGGTAAGACCAGGTCAAAAGAACTCTTGGTACAGAATCTAAAACAAGACCAAAAACTAGTTAAAAGTTCTTGAATGCTTTTCTACATCATACCACAGCTAGATAGAGGAAGATGGTGTTTTTAAGGATATCTGGAATTGTCTTCTAAAAGTAATCTCTTAGGGATGTAAAAATATATTCTAGTTTACTATACATCTTTGCTTAAAAGCAAAGTTCAAATTTATTCATAATCACCCAAAATTGAAGCACCATTATTTAAAACATTAAACTGTAAATTCTATAAAAGTTAATCTTAAAACAGAACAAATGAGATAAAACTGTGTACACCAACACCTTTAATACTAGTATACCTCATATTTAAAACAAGGGACTAGTTTTGAGTCAATAACTTTATTAGAAAAAGATTAATGCTAAAACTTCAATGACACAGACAATCAACTTTGTAACAGAAAGTCAGAGGTACTTTATTTTTACTTCTAAATCCAAAGGCTAAGTATAGCAGAATTGTAAAAATGGAATCCCACTTAGTCTGATTCACACGAATACTAACGTTTAATCCTGTTTTCAAAGTCCAAGAATGAAAACTTGCAATTAAACACTGAGCAAGCCACATGTTTAGGTAATATCTTAAAAAGTCTTAAAGAAAAATTATGATACAAGGACCTAAATTTTCAGTGGCATATATGCTATTAACACATGTTCTGAAATCTGGAAGGTCACATCAGTCCTGAATTAATTTTTAATTAAAATAATAAAAAAAACCTAACTGAGCTTTTTATACTTTTTCTACGCCACTATAGCTTTCTTTCACCTCATTTAATGCCGATCTTCACTTTATGCCGTTTTCAGTATTCTTCAAAAAATCTTCGAACAGTAGTCCTACAATGCAAAATTTGGGGAAAAATGATAATTAGACAGCATATAAAAGGCAAAATTTTATGACTAAGTGTTGGCCCAGTCACTAACTGCTAATTATAATTAACATGTATATATGAAATGTCTGTTATCTTTTTAACAGTCAAGGCATTGGTGTGGTTCTTAAAGCCATGTGCCTGTGTACGTGTGCCTATGTGTGAATGGCTCTCACAGATTAACTCTATACTGTTTTCCTAGAAAAGGAATGCCATCAATCAATCAACTAATTGGTACTTCCTTTCATTAGGAATATTTCATCCCACGCCACTAGCCCAAAGAATGAATAGTTTATAGAGGTTTTAAGAACATTTACAAAACCTGACTTAGTTCTTTAAAAACCCAAATTCATTCTATACAGTTCATCAGTTCTTTGCATGTCAAAGATTGAAGGCGTCTGTCCTTCCTATTCACTGCTGCTTTAAATATATCAGCCAGTAACTATTCCTATACACCTATGGCTGACTGCAAATTCTCCTACAAAGTAGGAAATATTAAACACATACCTCTTAAAGACTTGAGAATTGCATTGAATGTAACAAGGCGAATAATATGAAGTGTTTATTGTATTTAAATTTCTTTAAAGATATCTAATTCTGGGCACCACTGCATCCCTACACACAGTTGAAAAAAAATTCCATTCTGTTAACATTTGACTTATAACTTTTCACGCGATACACAAAAACCCCTCTGTGCTTCTTATAAAGAACAAAAAAGATACACAACAGTTAAGCGTAAAGATCACAGGCAATAGCATTCAAACATGGATGTGGGTAGAGAAAGGAGTACCTGGCATGAGTACCTGCTTAGTTTGACTGAATCCTTGATTTTTAATTTGGCTTTTCATGGGCCGCTCACAACACCAACGCTGTGTGAGGTATGGTAGTCAGCTGCAATAATTCATAAACCCTACACTTCCATCAATCCAATGCTACTGGCTCTCGAGTTACAGAACAAACTGCATTAGAATGCAAGGCAATAAAGCAAAAAAACTAGAAACATCCTTGACAAAGAAATACTAGCAGTTTAATTAAAACAAAGTAGTCCAACATGTGCCTCAGAAATATTTAAGTTTTTAAAGCATATGTCTCTGCCAATGTACCAACACAAGATGGACTTAATACCAAAAAATAATAATAATAATAAAAAAACAGTTCAACCGTTTTATTAAAAAAAAAAAAAAGAAATGACAGCAAAATCCCTAAAAAAAGGATAATTAACTTTTTAATGGCGACTATATTACAAACGTGGTCAATAACTTCCAAAGAGGCACACTAATGGGGACACGAGTCTGCTACAAAATAGCTGAGACAAAACAATGTACCTCAAAATGTTTTGCAGGACTACACTGTCTTTTCCTTCAGAAGATGCTTTTGTATGTCTTCTTACTCGGCTTAGTTCCATCTTCATCTGTGCATACTTACGCTGCACTGTCAAACAGTAACAAAAAGCCCTAATCAAAGTGAGAAACAATACACTTACCTCTGTCTGATCTGAGGTCTTATCAGATCAGTTTTAATTGGACTGAGTGTCACCTTCAGATTTAATGTCTTCACTGGTCCCATTGACCTCATTCTTAGTCTCACTTTCCTTCGATTCAGTGTTTGGTTCTTCACTCTGTTTTTCTCGACTACTGGACTTCACACTACTTTTTTTATCATCAGATCCCCTCTTTTCTGCCATAAAAGAAGACATTGACCATGGATTTTTAAAGTGCAGCAAATACATTACTCTTTAAAAAGTGAAACAAGAGATATGAAAGACAATCATTTCCCATAGACTGCAAGTAACAGAATTTGTAATTTATGGAGGAGGGAAGGAACAAGAAGGGGAATTAGAAGATACTGCAGATTTTGGATAAGGAATATGAGAAAGCAACTAAAAAGGTATGAAAGTAGACAAAATTGTGTTCACAATGAGGTTAAATTATTACATTAAAGGGCAAAAATAACACAAAAAGCAAAAGTCCAATGTTAAATAGGCACTCACCCACAAAATATTTTCATTATTTTTTTGTACCAAGGATTGAACCCAAGGGAGCTTAATCACTGAGCAACATCCCCAGAGCTTTTTTCTTTTGAGACAGGGCCTCACTAAGTTGTTGAGGCTGGCTTTGAACTTGTAATTCTCCTGCCTTAGCCTTCTGAGTCACTAGGATTACAGGGGTGTACCACCAGCCCCATCAAGTATTTTTAAATGCAAAAGATTGTGTTTAAATATTCAAGAAGGATAAACCTAACATAAGAAAATCTGAATCCAAGTTAACAACTTCTGTGCTTTGCTAATAAGAAAATATATGCCATCTAACAGTTCTATTAACAAAAGGAGAAATTAAAGTTTTCTTTTAGTTACAAAGAAAGAATGAAAAAAAAATTTCCACTTGTTCCTTTACTATTTTCTGTGGAAGGTTAAAACATTCGGTTAGAGGCAAGAGCAAGTATATTATAGTTTTTTAAGTACTAAATACTCCCCTAAAAAGAGATTTCTTTAAAAAAAAAAAAAAAAAAAAGATACAGCAAACTGGAAACTTTCTAGAAAAATTATTTTTTCCCCTTAAAACTAACAGGTAGGGGAGCTGGAGTGGTGGCTGGGGTGGCTCAGTGGTTACACGCTTGCGGGGCATGTGCAAGTACATGAGTTTGAACCCCAGCACCAAGTAAACAACAAAGGGTCGGAAGAACAAAAGTCACATGAAAAACAAAATAGAAAATTGCTTCTCTCTCTCCCACTGCCCCTCTTTCTTTAAAACAAAACAAAACAAAACACACAAAGCAAAAAAACTAATAGGTAGTACAGCACAGGTCATAAAAAAAGATTTTTGAAGAGAAGCAGAATGTTCTACACCAATTCTGAACAAAGTTATTAAGACCCAACACCATGTAGCAGAGAAGGAAGGAAATAAAAATAAAATATGGAATGGGGTGGACACCTATTCAAGGAGCACATTTGGTCCAACACTTGCAAAATATACAAAGCAATGTCTATCTTGTCAACTACAAGACTTGCTTCATGTCTGTCTGTCCACTTGTGGGAACTGTACTCTAACTGACCTGGTGGGAAAGTCCTCCCTTTGTGCCTTAGGGGCGTCTCCGGTGCACAGGTAGCTTCAATGAGGAAGAGTCGTCTTGTTGCCCCGAAGAGGACTAGTAGTCAGTCCAATAATCTTATCTTCTGCCCTATGTAAATATGGTAGATCTTAATAGTCCTAGGATATCCACAAAATGTGGCGGATTTTAGGGCTATGGATTAAAAGGAAGCTCTCTTGACAAAGAGCACTCTAAACTGACTGATGACAAGGTGTGAGAAACCACCTCTCATTTGTGGTGTTAAATTGCCTCCATTATAGCATCTGGAGTAGTTAAATGTACTTTATTTAACTCATCTGTCATCACCAAATGCTTGCTACTGCTCATACCTGGCCCTAAAGTCCAGACCTTTAGTCATTTATACACTCAGGAGTACCTAAACACAGTATCTCTGGAAGCCAACAAACTCCTATCATTTCTAAAAGTGATCTCAAAATTTAAGATGACTATAATAGCACGATGACTGATTCAAACAGGCTTCATTATAAATTTTAATATTTGGTCTTTTATTCCTTTCAGTCTCACCAGGAATGATTTTCTGTTCACAATCTAAACATAACTCAGCTTATTTTTCTAAATAAGAATTTTACTAAATTTCATGATGCCATCATTACAAATGGGATTATAAAAAAGCTATTTAAGACATTTTTGCTTTATTGAGAAATGATACAAACATGCATGCCTGTTTTTATTAGTTAGACCAGTGCCACTTACAGTTCAAATCTGTTTTCAGTTATAAATGCTAGCTTTGTACCTGAGTAGCACAAATGTTACTCAGCATTTAAGTAGCAGTGGAATAGAGCAACTAAAGTAACATTAAAACTTTCTCAAAGAAAAAAAAAAGGTGATTAATTTGATCTCTGACATCCGTATTGAGCTTTTGAGAGTGGACCCCCTCATCTCAAAATTACACTGAGTGTCATACAAAAAGATTAGGTAAACTTTCTCAAAACTAATATAAATCAGTAACCCTGTATAACAACTGTATTTAATGTTAGAAGCAAATTCTGAACATGACAGGCTCTTCAAAGTAAAATCGAAAAATCAATTCTTGTTTTTCTCTTCAGTATTATTCCATGTTACAGAAAAGGCTAACATGCATACTTAAGATCCATAAATATTTTTAAAACATAGGGTACGCTTATTAGGAAAAACAAAAGCAGGAGACAAAAAAAAAAAAAACAACAACAACAACAATGCCAACCATTTGTGGTGTTAGTTCTCTAACTCAATTTAGCAAAAAATTCTAAAAGTCTGCCAAAATAGTATAAGTTCTATAAAAAGAACATAACACATCAATACCACATAAAGACCAGTAAATGAAACTCAAAAAGGAACAAATATATTATGTTGATAATCAAATGCGGATATAAGACATTTAGAACATTTAGAACAGGAGCAAAGAGTTCAGCTGAGAAAATGATAAACAGGCCCATTCACTCATTCCTAAAACCTCATAAAAGAAAAATAGCCCAGCCAGTGCAAAATGAAAGGAGAACTTATTGATCAAGAGAATTATATTTTTGGGCTGGAGCGGTGGCTCAGCAGTTACAGCGTTTGGCAGCATGCATGAGTACGCAAGTTCAAAGCCTAGCACCACATACATAACGAAGTCTCTGAGCAACGAATGCCACATGAAAAATTAAATAAAAATTGTTTCTCTCTTTCTCTCTCACTGTCCCTCTAAAAGAGAGAGAGAGAGAAAGAGAGAAAATGGATTATATTTTCAAAAAGGCTAAATTAAAAGATGAGGCAAGGGCTGGAGCAGTTACCGTACTTGCCCAGCATGCATTGAGTACATGAGTTCAAATCCCAGCACCCACATACACAACTAAGTTTCAGAGCAACGTAGACCACATGAAAAACTAAATAAAAATTGTTTCTTTTTTTTCTCTCTCTCTCTCACTGTCCCTTCTCTCTTAAAAAACAAAACAAAACAAAACAAAACCAGGGATTGAACCCAGGAGCACATTTTTACTTTTGAGACAGGGTCTCGCTAAGTTTCTTAGGGTCTGGCTAAGCTGTTGAGACTGGCTTTGAACTTGTGATCTTTCTGCCTGTCTCCCAAGTCACTGGAATTATTCATGCAATACCATGTCAGGCTCTTTTTGTGAAAACATGCCAAAGACAATTTGGGTATTGGGAATGGTGAGGCACTCTACCACTGAGCTACAACCCCAGCACACACCCTTCCTTTGAGAAAAGGTCTCAAAAAGTTGCCTAGTCAGTTTCAACCTTGATATCCTCTTACCTTTGCGTCCCAAGAAGCTAGGATTATGGGCTTGTGCCATCATGCCCCACAACAAAATTTAAAAGTCCATTAATGGTGGTAATAGCATAGTAAATCAGATACTAGGAAGCTGCAGAATATAGCAAGGAAAGAGCATGATAATTCAATATAAAATAAAGTTAAGTTTGGGTGCCATAATGTATGCCTATAATCCCAGTAGCTCAGAAGGATCATAAGTTCAAAGCCAGCCTCAGTAACTTGGCGAGCAACTTAGTGAGACTGTCTCAAAATAAAAAAGGCTGGGGATGTGGATTTGTGGTTAAGCACCCCCCCGCAAAAAAAAAACCAAGGTTAAGACACATAAGGTATTCAACTTCTGAGAACTTAGAAATTAATTACCAAATTAACTGAATTATGAATACTGTAGATGAGAACCAATGTGACAACAATATACATTAACTTTACAAGACATCACGGAACACTGTTTTGCAGTAGATTAAAACAAACAAACAAACAAAAAAACTGAAGCCAATAACCAAGATAACAAATTCTATAGCCCAATAACCCTGAAAAGTAATACAGCACTAGTAGAATTTAGATGAAAAACCTTCATGTTACCAACTGAGGGATGTAGTCTTAATATAAGAAAATTCAGATGAACTATCATTCTTACAGCAGAGCAGGAAAGGGGAAAGAACACCTACCCTTCAACTGAATAGTGCTCCTTAAATGAAAAAGAATACACATTGAAAAGGAACTCTTTCTGAAGAAAAGTGAATGGAGAAATAAAGGTGTGGTTAACAGCCTCTCAATGAACTGTATTCTCATGTATACTAACCTTTCTCCTTGGATTTTCTGTCTTGTTCTCTGTCCCGACTTTTGCTCCTGTGCTTATATGATTTTCGATCTCGGCTTTTTGACCTTCTTCGATCCCGACTTCGAGATCTGTGTTTTCTTTCGGATCTGTCATGGCTTCTGCTTCGTCGTCGCTCTCTACTTCTTAATAATTTGAAACAGAAAGGAAAGTCAACTTCAACTGGTATTACAATAAGAAAAGACCGTGAAAGACTGTTGAATAATTAACAAGATTAAATTGACACGCTGGAAATGTGAGTTTGAACCCCAGCATCACACACACAAGGAAGTGTCCAAGTGTGGGGAGCAACAAATGAATAGAGCTTACTACTAAAACATTTTACTTTGGAAATCAATCTTTCTGAACTCAATTTATCACAAATAGTGTTAAGATAATAATCACTGTGATCTGTTAAGACTCTTCTTCAATTATAATTCTAATTAAAATAGCAAATTTCACATTTTATTTCTTCCTAGAATTAGTGAAAAAAGAAACCACATAAGAGGCATACCATCTGGTATATTGACTTTCTGAAAAGATATTTAACAAATCTCCTAGGCAGATGCGAAATGGCAAAGAGGTTGCTCTAAAGTTGGAACCATTCACTGATTCAACACTCATCATCTGTCATAATACTCAAGAATGCAATCAGTACTCAACATAATTTTTCAGTTTTACAACAGTACAAAAGTAATATGCATAACAGCAAAACCCAGTACTTCAAATTTAGATCTATTTTTTGGGTACTGAGGACTGAACTCAGGGGCACTCAACCTCTGAGCAACATTCCCAGCCCTTTCTATATTTTATTTTGAGACAGGGTCTCACTAAGTTGCTTAAGGCCCTGCCATAAGTTGCTGAGGCTGGTTTTGAACTGGTAATCTCCTTACTTCAGCTCCTGAGTCATTGGGATTACATGCATGTACCTCCAAGCCTGAACTTTTATTTATCCTCAGGTTAGTAATGTGATACAAGATATTGATGTACTTTTTTCTTTGAATCTGGACAGTGGTGAGGCCCAGCTCTTAATCAGCCACACAATCACAGGGTAACATTCCACATTGTGCAGTGTTGCTATGATGCTCTATAGGTATATGAAATGCACTTGCTTTTCTTTTTTTTTAAAGGGAGAGGACAGTCAGAGAGAAAGAAAGAGAAAGAAAATGAATTTTGTTTTTCATCTGGCCTTTGTTTCTCCAACACTTAGTTGTATATGTGGTGGTGAGGTTTGAACTCGGGTCCTTGCACAAGCCAGGCAAGTGCTCCAACTACTGAGCCACCACTCTAGTACCTGAAATCCACTTTGAACTTAAAATATCTTCAGTTTACAATAGGCTTATCTGGTAACCCAAACACTAAGCTGAGGAACATATGTATTTCTAACTTCCCAAGTAGCATCCCAGTGAGGAAAGCTGGTAACCAACACTGTGCACTGTGGGCCTGGGAGGAATCATGGGTTCCTACCTGCTCCGCCTTCTCTCCCGACTTCGTGAACGCTTGTGGTCCCGGGAGCGGCTGCACCTGCGGTCCGAAGTTCGGCTGGAGTGTCGACTCCGTGAGCGGCTTCTCTTTCTTCTTTCTCTATCACGAGCTCTTTCCTTTTCTCTTTCTTCTTCTTCTCTTCGTCTTTTCCTTTCCCTTTCTTCCCTTTCTCTCTCCCGCTCTTTTTCTCTCTCTTCTCTTTCTTGCTTCTCTTTTTTTAGACGTTCATCACGATCTGGTTCTTCGGTTCTTTTTCTTAACTTTTCCTATGGAAATCAAGTTGGATCTTTCTTCTGCTCAGGGTCTAAACAAGGAGCTCACACATTCTATGCAGGCACTCTATTACTGAGTCAAGCCCCCAGCTCTTAAGCTGCATGATCACACAAGGAAAACCTTAAAAGCAGGAACGTGAAACCTACTGCAAAGCCATCTGCAGGCCAACTCACAGAACTTGATGCACACAAGATACCAACACATCATTGATTCTTAAGGTCATTCTCCCAAATATTTATTACTTGAGAGTAAAAATAGAATAACAGAAAATAGTTTGATGGATAGCAAAGCTTTACGGAGATTATCACTTCTTTAAACATATATAAACATCTGTAAGAAATTGAGTGGTTTATGTCACTATACTAAAAAGTCATTTTTAGTGACAGCTACTTACAGCTAAGAGTTATACTGTATGTTAGCTAAAGCTAAAAAAAAAAAAATGCATGCTTATAAAAAAACTTACTTTTAATTCTTCTACCGTAGCTTTGATTTTGGCATAACCCATGTGTTGTTTTCCCATCAGATGATCATCTACCCGGGACTGGGCATCTCCTACTATCAAAAAGGCTCCACACACTTCACAAACTTCCATTTGTTTTTCTTGGGCAGCGAAACTTTCAATCGTCTGAAATGATAAATCAGGTGTTACGGTGAATATCTCAGCCAGGCCCATGGGTGCAGGTCTGTGATCTCCACAATTCAGAAGAATCCCAGGTTCAAGGTCAGCTTCAGTAACTTAGCGAGACCTGACTCAAAATAAAAACATAGGGGTTGGAGCAGTGCGTCAGCAGTTACAGAGCTTGCCAGCCATGAACAGGGACATGGGTTCAAACATCAGTACCATACATATAAAACAACGTGTCAGAGCAAAAAAAGGCCACATGAAGAACTAGATAAAATTCTCTCTTAAAAAAAAAAAAAGAAAAAAGAAAAAGAAAAGAAAGAAATAAAGAAAAGAAAAACATAAAAAAATTAGGGTAGTAAAACGCCCCTGGGTTCAGTGCCTAATACCAACAAAAGTTTAAAAAAAGTATCTGAGGAACAGATAACAAATCTCAAAAAAGGACTTACGTTTACAACACCTTTCTAATACATATGAATTACTATTTTCCTTTTTTTCTCTCCCCAAAACCATGATTTTGAACACCAACTGGTCAGCTTTTAGGTGGCTAGTCAGATAGTAAAAGCAACCCACTTGCATAAGTACTAAGACCACTGCTCAACATTAACCCACACTTTGAGAAATTCAAATAACCTTTCGGAAAGTTATGAATTTTAGCCTGAATTCATTTTTTTTTCTTTTTCTTTTTTCTTTTTTTTGGGGGGGAGATGGAGGGAGTGACGAGGGATTGAACAGGAAGGGCAATTAACCACAGAGCTACATGGCCAGCCCCTTTTATGTGTTATTTCGAGACAGGGTCTTGATAAATTACTGAGGTTTGGGGGATGGAGTGGTGGCTCAGCAGTTATGGTGCTTGCCTGGCAAGCTCGAGTACGCAAGTTCAAACCCCAGCACCACATACACAAAGTGTTGAAGCAATGAAAGCCACCATGAAAAACTAAATAAAATTGATTCTCTTTTTCTCTCATTGTCCCTCTTTTTTAAAAAAATCATTAAGAAGCTGGTCATTGTGGCACACACCTATAATCCCAGCTACTCAGGAGGCTAACGCAGGAGGATCACAAGACTACTATGAAAAACCTACCAAGACCCTGTCTCAAAATAATAAAAAGGTGGTGTCACAGGACTGTACTCACAGTGACTTGGGAGGCTGAGTTTGGAGGAAGATCCCAAAACGAGGCCAGCATCAACAACTAAACAAGGCCCACAGGAATTTATTGAGATCATCGTAAAAGTAATAGCCTAGGGATGTGACTCAGTGGTAAAGCACCCCTGGGTTCAATCCCCAGTACCATAAAAAGTTAAGAAAGTAGGAGATATTTTAAGAGTGTGCCAATATTTAACTAAGAAAAACAAACAGATGTATAGACTAATTTATTACAACACCATGAAAATAAAAACCAGGCGTAAATGAGTGTTCATAATTTAAGGCAGGAGTTGGCAAGCCAGCAGCCAAAGAACTGTTTTTGTAAATAATATTTTATTGGAACACAGCCACAGCCATTTGTTTGCACATTTTCTGTGATGAGATACACATTTTTTTTTTTTTTTAAACCCATGGTTCCTGGCTCAGAAACTCCTTGTCCCCCAAGGGAGGATATAAAAATTAAAATTTCTTTTCACTAAGATGGGTCATAGAAACTAATCTTTTCCTACCTTTCCATTTTGGATCTGGCCACAAAGAAATTCTATGACCTCCTACGTCTAACAGTAGGTCATAACACCCCCGTTTCAGGGGTTGGAGTGGTGGCTCCATGGTTATGGTGTTTGCCTGGCATGCACAAAGATGCAGGTTTGAACCCCAACACCATATACACAATGAAGCATCAGAGCAACAAAAGGCACATGAAAACTAAATAAAACTGATTCTCTCAAAAAAGAAGGGGGGGGGAAGACCCCTATTTCAGAAAGGATTCTGCCCCATACCTGGAAGGAATGCTGCAGAGACTAGCTTCCTGGGTTTCCCTACTCAGCCTATCTGCATTACATTATACTTTTTGTCTTATCACATTTCTGCATGATTGTCCATTTTTCCATCATAATTAGCAATTAAGTCTCCATAAAACCCCGAAAGAACAAGGTTTGGAGAGCTATAGCTTAACACATGGAGCTTCCTGGAAGGTGGTACACACCCCTTTCTCCCACACATCACCTACATATCTATCTCTTCATCTGCATCCTTTGTAATCTCTTTTCTTTTTATTTGTATTTATTGTGGTACTGGGAATGGAATTCAGGATCTTGCACATGCTAGGAAAGTGGCAAATGCTCCCACTGAGCCACATCAGCCCTGTAATCATTTTTAGAATACATTGGTAAACATTAGTACTTCTAAGTTCTGTGAGCTGCTCAAGCAAATTAACTGAACCTGAAGTGAAGGTTTGTGGGAACTAAGAATTTATAGTCAGTAGGTCAGAAGCACAGATTATAAACTAAACAAAACAAAACCTGAGTCATATGACTGACATCTGGTGTATCCATGTGGAAGAAGTCTTACAACTGAGCCCTTAATCTATGAGATCTGGCGTTATCTCTAGGTAGATAGTGCCTGAACTAAATTAGAAGACATCCAGTTGGTATCTGGTGCTGCAGAACTGATCACTTGCTTGCTGCTGGAGTGAAATCCCCATATCTTGGGATAATAGGAATGATCTGTGCGCTGGAGGTGTAGTAAAGTGGTGGAATGCTTGCATGGAACACATGAGGCCCTGGACTTAACCCCAGCACTGAAATAATAATAAAATAAATTTAAAAACAAAACCCTGCAAACTAAATACATTATGTTGAAGAAAAAGCTTAATGACTCTTAATTGAGTATATTAGGAAAATGTTTTCAAAGAATCTCAAATATGAATGGGTCCCCAAGAAACATATGTTTAATAGGCTAGGTATTTGAAAAGAAAGTAGATTTACTCACCGAGGTTGTGGATCTAAGTAATTCTCTCTCTTCTTTTAGCTGTTCAACTAATTTCATCATTCCCTGGGCTTCTTCTACCTTTCCTTCAGATCCTAATTCTTCAATCTAAAAATGACAGGAAAAAAACAAAAATCAAACTCCTTTTTAAACAAAAGAAAAAAATAATCCCCCCCCCCACTTCACTGGCATTTAGCAGTTTGGTGTGTGTGTGTATTTTGGTTTTGTTTACTGAAGCTTCTTTTAATATACCCTTTTGATTTTTTTACAGCCCTAATAGCATGTAATAACATAAATACTTTTTAAAAACTTTTTGTTTCTGGTTTTAAAGAGAGAGGGACACTGAGAGAAAGAGCATGCCAGACAATCACCATAACCACTGAGCCACAGCTCCAGCCCCTCTCACTTTTTAGTACTTCCTTCAACCTGAATCCCATACAACTGCCCAGGCAAACAATGATTCTGTTGTCATTATAGGTCATTTTAAATTTTATGCAACTGGAATAGTTTGTAATCCCTTTTATGGACTGTTTTTTTTTTCACTGTAATTACTCTAAGATTCATTCATATTTTGCATATAGTTAATTCCTTTTCATTATTTGATATTTCAATTCTATTTCCACTGTACGGTCACATCACCATTATCCAATCACTTGTAGATGGACATTTGAATTATTACTAGTTTAGGGTTTTAACTTTTTGCCCACTATGAACAAATCTCTTAAGAATACTATTGAAGGGCTGGGATGTAGCTCAGTGGCAAAGCGCTTGCACAGAATTCACAAAGTCCTGAGTTTGACCCCCAGTTCCAAAAAAAGAAAAAAAAAAAAAAAAAGAATACTATTGTACATGTCACCGTGTAGACATGTTTTTAATTCTCTGGAGTAAATACTTAGGAGAAGAATGGTTCATGGTTCATTTTTAACTTTCCCAGGTGGCTACCCTACTTTACTTCCCTACCAGCAGTGTCTGTTACTTCCAGTTGGCCCAAATTCTTACTGATACTTGATATGGTAAATCTTTTGAATGTGCGCCATTAAAATAGATAATAAAACAAAGTAATCTCACTATGGTTTTAATGTGTATGCTCCCAAACGACTAAATGTTAAATATCTTTATTTGTTAAATGTTAACAAATATGTTAAATATGTTTAAATGTTAAATGTTTATTTGTCATCCTTGCACGAGTTAAGTGTTTTGACTTAAATATTTCCTGATATTAATGCATACAGTTCTCACCTGCTGTAGAAGCACGTCAATTTTGTCTGTTAGAACCTGAATTTTTTCTTCATTTTTACCTGTTGGGCCAGCTGCCTGTTGAAAACAATAAAACGTGTCATCAACAAGTAAAAAACATAAACATTCAAACTCTCACATTGTTACTTTTCTTTACTAATTAAAATGCTTAATCTTAAGAATAGTAATTTATTTTCAATTTATTAGTAGATTACAATTTTTGTCAGTTATTGACACTCAGAAAAATTTCACTAGAAAAACAATGTTATACTTAAAACTGAAAGAAAGACCCTTCAAGTTTTATATCATTCTTAAAGAACAAAGTAGGGAATAGAAGACAATTTTCAAAAATAGTAGCTCTCAAATTTCCAAAGAACAAAGAATCTTTATTCAGACTGTAAATTTGTCTGAAGACGTAACTCAGTGATAAGAGCACTTGCCTAGCATACTTGAGGGCCAGGGTTGGATGCCCAAAACCACAAAAAAAGGCTGTAAATTCACTTTACACTTACCCCAGAAGACTGTTGGTTTTGAGATAATGCCAAACGAGCATGGCCTCGTCTGATTCTACGTTCTACTTCTGCAAGTAAGCTCTGTAAGTATCGTAGAAAATCTCTTTCATAGCCAACTTTCATAAAACGAGAACTCTTCTCATACCTGGCAAAATGAAAATAAACACATCTTTATCCATTTCAATGCATATATTCTATCTTAACTAACCTCAAGGACTTGCATTTAGGTCAAAGAGTAAACTTGGTATATATCAAGTGAGTTTTTTGTTGTCCCTCATCCTGGAGAAGGCAATATGGTACAACAGATTTGGTTAACAGTATAGGCTGGCTGGGTAGCTGGATTTCATTCTTTTTTGTACCAGGGATTAGAAACAGGGGCACTTCACCACTGAGCCATATACTACCATATCCCCAGCCATTTTTATATTTTATTTTGAGATGGGGTCTCACTAATTTGCTTAGCGTCTTGCTAAGTTGCTGAGGCTGGCTTTGAACTTGCAATCCTCCAGCCTCAGGTGCCCTAGTTGCTGGGATTACACATGTGCCACTGCAACCATTTACAAGATGTGACCCACCAGTTCTAACACTATACGAGATCTGATGGTGACCCTGAACCCAAGACGGGTCTCATCTATAAAACTGGGGCTGGCAGGGGATTGTGGCACGTTTGTGTATAATCCCAGTGACTTGGAAGATGATTACAAGTTCTAGGCCAGCCTCAACAACTTGGCAAGAACCTAAGTCTTGAAACTTTAAAAAGTTTAAATGACTGGGGACATAGCACAGTGATAAAGTACCCCTAGATTCAATCCCCATTGCCACACACACACACACACAAAGATAAAAAAGGGGCTGTTAAAAAAAAAAGGGTCATATACAAAAGCTTGGCATATAATATGTACTTATGGTGGCTAACAATATCATTATTGGAATTATATAACTTTCTAACCACCACCAACCAGTGATTGGCCCTCTATCATATATTTATTTTAAATTAATTCCAATTATTTCTTCATTGCTTCTCCCTTTAAATCAAAGAATGACTAAGAGAAAAAGGACAAAAAAGTTCAACTTACTGTTTTCGTAAATTTTCATCATGAATTTTTTCACAAGGACCTAGTAGGAGGAAAAAAAAGGAAAAATAGGAATGTACAAATTATTAAAGACAGTTAACAACCTTTCCTCTTACCAGAAGAAAAATTTTTTTCTTCCCTTTGTAAAAGAGAAAAAAAGTCAGGCACAGTGGCTCATGGCTTGCCATCCCAGAGACTCAGGAGGCTGAGGCAGGAGGACTGCATGTTCAAAACCAGCCTTGGCAACTTAGGCCCTGAGAAACTCAGGGAGACCCTGTTTCAAAATAAAAAACAAAAAGTGCTAGGTTGTGGCTCAGTAGTTAAGCACCACTGGCTTCAATTCTCATTACAAAATAATTAAAATAAAGAGAAAAGGGGCTGAAGCAGTGGCTCAGTGGTAGAGCACTCACGTGGCATGCACAAGGACCTGGGTTTGAACCCCAGCACCATATGTACAACTAAGTGTCAGAAAAACAAAAACCAGATGCAAAAATAAATAAAATCCCCCCTTAAAAAAAATAAATGAATAAAGTCAAGTGAAAAAAGAAGCTGGGTGCAATGGCCCACAGCTATAATCCCAGCTACTTTGAAGACTAAGGCAGGAAGATGGGAAAAGTTTTGAGACCAGCCTGGGAAATTTAGTGAGATGCTATTTAAAAAAAAAAAAAAAAAAAGGGCCAGGTATGTAGCTGAGTGATGGGAGCACTTGCTTAGAATGGGTGAGTCCCTGCATTCAAGCCCTGATACTACAATCTATCAATTTTATCACGGAGTAGTTTGTAGACACCTAAATTAATCCTAATGAACCATGAAGTATTATGCCCAAACAGTATACTAAAATTGGTCTCTTCAGACTTCAAGGTGAATATAATGAGAAGCAACTATATGGGAAGAAAAGAAGAGAGGGAGGGGAAAAGAAGAAAATTACTCCTCACTACTAAAGAAAACTTGGATAGGGCAGACCACTGATCTGAACCACTACTAATATTTTATTATTTACACATACCTGCAAATAGCACCAAGCTAGTCCCCTAGTCATATTTTTCCCACCTCCAAAAAGAAGCCAATTTCAACTTTCTTAGTTATCTCTTCTGGAATTTACCTCCTCACTTCTAAATGCTGTGCTTATTTTGCTTTATTTGGGTGTATCAATCTTAAACACCAAGATTTTAAGCTAAACAAGCCTTTAGTGTTTACATTTTGACCAAATAATACTCTCTATTAAAGTAAACAAAATGGTAGTACAGTACAATGTAATTTTTATATACTTCTCTTCAATTTTTTTTCATTTGTTTTCTATGTGCCTATTTCCAGATCCTTCTCAAACATTTGAACTCAGAAACTATCAATATTAATACTGAAAATACATCAGAGATAATCAACTTGCTTTCTTCCATGAACCTTCCATCTTGCTTCAATTTGGGATGGTTACTTTCTAAGCTTACTATAGAGATGTCACATCCTGAGGAATTCCTTTTCTGCTCTATCCTGGATGCAGTTTACCAGATATGGTTTTTCTTTTCTTAATTTATGTACATTGTTTTGGTGGAGTTTGCTGCAGAAAGGTCCAACAGACATTTATTTGTTAAAACCTTGCATCTCCAAATGCACAAAGGCATTTAATCCCAGTGACGCAGAGACTGAGACAGGAAGATCACAAGTTCAAGACCAGCCTCAGAAATTTAGCAAGATTATATCTCATAATTGGAAAAGGGCTAGGGATGGAGATGGAGCAGTGGCTCAGTGGTAAGAGTGTTTGCCTAGCATGTGCAAGGAAGCAGGTTCAAACTCCAATGCCACATGCACAACCAAGTGTCGGAGAAACAAAAACCAGATGAAAAACTAAAACTGATTCTCCCTCACCCTTAAAAAAAAAAAAAATTTAAGGGCTGGAGGGCTTGCCTGGCATGCATGAGGATGCAAGTTTGAACTCTAGCACCACGCACACAAGGAAATGTCGGAGCAACAAAAGCCACATGAAAAACCTGATTCCTTCCTCTCTCTCACTGTTCTTCTTTAAAAAAATTAAAAGGGAGGGAGGCTAGGGGTCTATCTAGCTCAGTGGGTAAAGCCTGAGTTCAATCCCCAGCACCAAAACACAAATCCCACACAACTCTGCATGTCTGAAAGTCTTTCCTCTCCCTCCAACATTTTTGTTCAGCTGTATGGCTAATCTTGATAAAAATGTACCTGAGGCTGTTTCTGTTAGTCTTCAAAATTCCTGTGTTAATGACAAGTCTTACCCACGCAACCTAAACACATTCCTCAGTACTGCAAATTTTTCTTATCTATTTGATAATTTCCTCTTCTTTCCATATTCTTTGTATGGAACTAATCAGATATTAGCGTCACCAGACTGATCTGATTTTTTTTTTTAAAGATAGAGGAAAACAGTAAAAGAGAAAGAGAAACAATTTTTATTTAGTTTTTCATGTAACTTTCATTCCTCAGACACTTTGTTATGTACGTGGTGCCGGGGTTTGAACTCGTGTACTCATGCATGCCAGGCAAGCGCGGAAACCACCGAGCCACTGCTCCAGCCCCCGAGTCTGATTTTTACTTCAGATTTCCTCAGTTCCAGTTTCTAAGAGCTCAAAATTTTTGAAAGTTCCCGTGTATGTCTATTATTTCTGAAGGGTGCACATCTTTTATTTTTGTTCTGAAAATACTAAAGTTAAGATTTTGCTGAGAATGGCAGTGCACACCTGTAATACCAGCGACTCAGAAGGCTGAGGCAGGAGGAACACAAGTTCAAAGCCAATCTCAGCAACTTAGCGATAGGCTGTCTCGAAATAAAAAACTAAAAATGGGTTGGGGATGTGGCTCAGGGGTTAAGTGCCCCTAGGTTCAATCCCCGCTACCAAACTAAAATTTTTTCTTCTAATTTCAACGTTTCCCTATTACCTAATTCCAAATCCACCCCTCCCCCATTCTGTCAATCTCTGGTGTTGAAGATTTTCTTCAAATATCTGGCTGGTGTTCCTTGGCAAAGGTATTTCCAAAATCTTACTAGAAACTGGTAATGGACTTCCAAAATCTGACTGGATGCTGGTAATAGGCAGGGTTTATCACTGAGGGCTTTACCAAAGGAAAATCAGGTACTGAGATTTTTCTTTTAGGAGATTCCCCAAGGGTCAGTATTTAAGAGCACATCTCTGAACCTGCACTTTTCTCTGGGAAAGAATCCTCTTCTTTTCTGTCCAAGGAAAAATATCTACTTTTATCTTTCTGGAAACAGGGCAGAGTAAGACCCCAATATTAAGAATATACCTAACTTAGACCTAGGAAGCTGAGGCAGGAAAATCACAAGTTCAAGGCCAACCTTAGCAACTTAGTGAAACCCTGTATCAAAATAAAAAATAAAAAGGGCTGGGGATGTGGCTGTTTTTAAACACACCTCGGTTCAATCTCCAGTACCAAAAAAGAATATGGACTCATTTAATCTATACAGTCTCTTTTTTTATTCACGATTGTACTGGCTGGAACTTCAAGATCTAGATTCTTCCAGCCCTAATATGTTCCTAATACAAAGGCAAACATGTTATTAGTTTTTCTTTTAAAGACCTACAATATTACTTATGTACCATTCTTGAAATAATTGACAAAAATGAATTATTTTTATTCTGTGTAGTTCAGATGCTAGTCTCTCTAATCCAATGCAGAATATAAAACTTTATCCTCCTGGGGCAGTGGGGTGACAGAGGTAGGATCAACAGATGCACAGGACCACCTAAACTAGTGGCTCTCCACCAAGAGCAATCTTGCTCCCTCCACCATAGCGGACATTGGAAACCTCTAAAGACAATTCTGGCTGTCACAACTGGTGAGTGCTACTGACATACAATGAGTACTGGTTAAATAGGCTGCTAAACATCCTACAATGCATGAGACAGCCCCCCAAAACTAGTTTAAAAATTTCAACAGTGTCAAGGTTGAAAAACCCTTAAATTATACTAAATCTCTCATTTTTAATTTTTAGCCCCCCATGACTCAGTCCTGCTGTCTGCACTAACTGATGACTCCATAGCTTGAGCCTTCGCAGGGTTCAGCTGATCACTCACTCACTTCCACTTAGTATTCCCTTCTATAAGCTTTTAGGGATAGAAGTTTCTATGCTCTGTTAATATTTATTCTTTGGGGGCGCAGCAGTTACGGCACTTGCCTGGGATGCGCGTGAGTACGCAAGTTCAAACCCCAGCACCAGTATATTCAATGAAGTCTCAAAACAATGAACAACACATGAAAAACTAACTTTAAAAAAAAAAAAAACTGATTCTCTCTCTCACTGTCCCTCTCTCTTAAAAAAAAAAAAAAAATCTCTTGTAAAAATGTGCCGACACGGGGCTGGAATGGTGGCTTGGCAGTTTTAACACTTGCCTGGCATGCACGAGGTCGAGGGTTCAAACCCCAGCACCATGTACACAACCAAGTGTTTGAGCAATGAAGGCCAAATGAAGAGCTAAATAAAAATGATTGTCTTTCTCAATGACCCTTTCTCTTAAAAATTAAAAAAAAAAGTGCTGACATCTCTAATGTTCTTTTTTTCCTTTCAATGACATAGTTGTTTTTAATTTTTTCATTTTAGTGGGATTTTAGGAGCTAGTAGAAATAGACATGTATTTCTAATTAACCTATACTCTCTGTGTACTGATTCAATTCAGGGTGTTCTACCACTGAAACACATCTCAGCTCCTTTATAAAATTCTGAGACAGAATCTCACTAATTGCCCAGGTTGGCCTCAAAATTGTCATCTTCCTGCCTCAGCCTCCTCAGTAGCTGTAATTTACAGGCTTGTGCCACTGCGCGCTCAGCTAAGCCATTGTATTTATCATTCAGACATTTATTAACAAATTCAAATATTTAACCAAGTAAGAAATTACATACCAGGATTTTCAAAATCACAAAGTTTTCATAAAATGATAAATTTGATAAAAGGTACACAGAAAATCAACTTACCAAGATCAGATCGAGTATTTGTGAATAACTCCGCAGGACAAAAACCACAGAGATAGTATTTACAAACCTAGTGGGGAAAAAACCACAGGCACTTAACTTTTTAAAATTGCTTAGTTTTAAAATTGTATCAGAGAAGGGTGCCAAATAATATTCTCTCATTTCTTGATGAGAGTCATCTTTCAGCCAAGTGTAAGAATAATTTTATTTGCTAAAATATTAGTTATTTTCACACTTCTAAATTTCAATAAAAGAAAAAGCGTGCAGGAATGACAGAATTATCTTTATTTTCTACTTTGAATTACTGATTCCAGGACCCCTAATAACAAGTACATGAAAGACATGCTATAATACAGAGAAAGTTTTCAATAAATTAAAAAAAAAACCTATTTTGTTCTTAATCATTCTATCTTTTTTGGTAATTGCACACATTTACTGGGTAATACAGTGTGATATTTCAATACACATACACAATATGTAATAATTTCACTCAACTCAGGGATTTTAACACTGAGTGACATCACTAGCCTTCTTTTAAATTCTGAGACAGGGTCTTGCTAAATTGCTGAGGGTGGCCTGGAACTTGCAATCCTCCTGCCTCAGCTTCCCAAGTCACTAGAATTAAAGGCATACGCAGTCATGCCCTGCTAGCTCTCATTCAGAACAGAATTTGGGAATTATGGTCGAATTGAGAGACAACACTCATTCAAAGCAAACTGGCTCCATGCTTTTGCTTAACAGATACTCTACTGTCCATATGTATTAGAGGCTGGGCGTGGTGGCACACATCTGTAATCCCACTGACTTAGCGGGCTGAGGCAGGAGGATCAGTATGAGGCCAGTTCACAAACTTAAGAAGATCTTGTCTCAAAGACTGGGGATATGGCTCAGTGGCAAAGCATGCTTGGATTCAAACCCCAGTAACAACATTATCATCAAAAAAGTATCAGATGGGCTGGAGCAGTGGCTTGGTGGTTACAGTGCTTGCCTGGCATGTGCAAATACACAGGTTTGACCCCAGCACCATGCACACAACGAAGTGTCGAAGCAACAAAACTCACATGAAAAACTAAATAAAAACTGATTCATTCTTTCTCTCTCTCACTGTCCCTCTCTCTTAAAAAAAAAAAAGTATTAGATATTTTCACACATCCCAACACCCAGTGAATTACTCTTGTTGCGTCCTTATATTACAGGGAAAACTATTAACATGAAACCAACTTTTAATTTTCTCAGTGGTATTTTAACTTTCAGGTATATATACCCAAACAGCTTTATCCAATATTTAATTCTGTAACAAAACAAAACCACATTAATCAAAATTCTACAAGATCACCTTTCCTTCACATAAAACTTATTACTAGGTGGGTTATCAATGAACAACTATGACATATGAGAGAAAAAGTAGTGTTAAGTTTAAACTTGAGGGGCTGGAGCAGCAGCTCAGCAGGACAAAGGCTCAAACCCTTGCACCACATACACTACTAAGTGTCAAAGAAACAAAGGCCAGATGAAAAACTAAATAAAATGGATTCTATTTCCCTCTCTAAAACAATAAAATTTTTTTTAAAAAAGTTTAAACTTGAGGGATTGGGGATTTAGCTCAGTGGCCAAGTGCTTGCCTCACATGGGCAAGGCCCTAAGTTCACCCTTCAGCCTAGGTGGGTGGGGGGGATTACACTTGACTGAAAATGGGACATAGTTCAGTGCTGGAGCAGTTATTTAGCTTGCATAAGGCTCTGGGTTAAAACAAACTTGAGTGAGAGTTATTTCTGGACACTTAGGATTGAATACTAAATCTGAAATAGATTTTCTGCCTTAAAGGCTTCATATTCATTATAACAGAGTGGCTCCATAAGCTATATCCAGAAGAATTAGTCATGAAACATATCTAAAGATTCATATGCCAGGTCTAAACAATGCTTTTAGTTTTATGCCAACATTATCTGGGTACTGCCTCAAGCCTGTGCCTCTGTGTGTGTGGATGGAGGAGGGAGATTCTGGGGACTGAACCCAGGGCCTCCTGTAGGTCAGGCAAGCTCTTTAAGAATAAGCCACATCCCCAGCCCTAGCCTCAAGTCTTAGTATCTCTGGTACTGTTCTCTTTAGAACTATCAATACCTGGAATGGTTAGCAACATGTAATTGCAGCTACTTGGGAGGCTGAGGCAGGAAAATCTCAAGTTCAAGACCATCCTGGGGCAACTTGGTGAGTTAGCTCAGAGGTACATTTCCTAGGTTCAATCCCCAGTACTACAATAAATAAATAGCTAGATAGAATCTTTTTTAAATTGGTAGTGGATATGTTGGGTGCTTCAAATGATGTTTGTTAAGTGAGAGAAGAGGAATATTTGCCTGAATTTAAAACTACTGGTTAATTTTCAGTGTTTTTAATTGCTATGCAGATCAAAGAAGACAGGACTGAGGACAACCAGGGGCTACCTAATTTAGTCCAGTTGTTCCATTTGGAAGGAAGAAGCAGATCAACCACATGACCTGCCCTAAAGGCATCCAGCTACTGAGAAAATCCTAACTAGATTCTATTTTCCCAGGCCAGTTCCACATTTCTTTCCATTCTTCAACTCTCCTTATGATACTGCTTTACCATTTAATGGTACATCAAAATTATTTCTCTAACCAATAAAATCTCAGTAGTCTGTTTCTTTCAACTCTTCCCAGGAACTGGAGATGTTTTAACTACAAATATTAAAAGGATATAGAAAAACTGGTAGTGGATATATTGGGTGCTTCAAATGAAGTTATTTGTTAAAGCTGAAGTTTTTATACTAATTGTTCAAATTTTGAGATACTAGACATATACATTTGATACTAATTCCTAGATAAATATTTGTTACAATTAATAACCACACAAGTTCTTTAAATGCCTACTAATTCACTTCATCTTTTATGCAGTAACACCTTAGTCTATCATGGACCTAGCAACATGATAACCAAAAGTGGAAAGCTTGAGGACAGACCATAGATGAGACAGACACACACACATCCCTCTCAACATTTTTTTTTTTGGGGGGGTGGGTATCAGGGATTGAACCCAGGTGCACTTAACCACTGAGCCACATCCCCAGCAGATTCAAAGTCAGCCTCAGCAACTTATTGATGCATTAAGCAACTTAGTGAGAGGGTCTCAAAAAAAAAAAAAACACAAAAAACAAACAAACAACAACAAAAAAACAAAAACAAAAACAAAAAAACACCAGGCTGAGGATGTGGCTCAGTGGTTAAGCACCCCTGGGCTCAATCCCCCATAGCAAAAATAAGTAATTTTTGGTGGCATCCACCAAAATGTAAAATGTGCATTTCTTTAACTAACTTAGTCATTATCTTTCTAGAAACTTACCCTACAAGTGACTCACATATACACACAGTTAACCAACCTATGCTAGAATGTTCACTGCAGCTTGGTTGGTAATGGCAAAAAATTAGATTTTATCTACCTATCCAACAGGAAACAAATAGTTAAGTTAGATTCAGATGTGCCAACAATAACATTCAAATAAGGACAAATCTGAAGACATACGTGTTGATTTTAAATTATCAATAGGGGAGGATTTGGCAATGAGGCGAGAACAAGAACAGACTCGACTGTTGACTTTTTTGTTTTGTTTTAGTAATGGGACTTGAACCCAAGGACACATGCTACCACTGAACTACACACCCAACCCTTTTTATTTTTCATTTAGAGTCTGGCTAAGTTGTCCACACTGGCCTCTAATTTGCAATTCTATCTGAGCCTCTGTGTGGCAGCTGAGATTGCAGGTATGTGTTACTATGCTAGGTACTGCTTAGTACACTATTTACTATCTTCTGTGTTATGAATACTTTATAGCAAGCATGTGTACTTTCATAAAAGGAACAATTTTAATGGTTGCAAACTGAGAAGGAAAACATGAAAAAGTTAAATCAGCAGGGTGCAGCACATACCCAGCAACTTGGGAGGCTAAGGCAGGAGGATCCATCCCAAGTTCCAGGCCAGTCTGGACAACTTAGCCAGACTGTTTATAAAAATAAAGAGCTAGAGGTGTAGCTTAGTGGTAAAACACCCCTTGGTTCAATCTCCAATACCCCAAGCCAAAAAGGTAAAAATTCCTTAATACATTCATGGAATCAATTTTTATTATTTTCCCCCCAGTAATGGAGCTCAAAGCCATGGACACATTGAGCTATACCCCTGCCCTCTTTTCAGACAGGGTCTTATTAAGTTACCCAGGCTGGACTTGAACATGAGATCCTCTGACCTCGGCCTTCTGAAAAGATGGGATCCCAGGCATAAACCACTGCATTTGGCCATGAAATCAATATTTCAATGAGAATATCATTTAATGTAAGACATGGGGGGGTAGGTATAAATATTTCACTGGGAAAAGGCTGGCTATGGCTTATACAGCAAAATAGTACTTTTCATTTCCTCCCTCAGTATTTACTTCAAACAAAGGTATGATTAATTCTGGTCATCAATCTCTTCCAATCACAAAAGTACAGTAAGAACATCTTAATGATTTTTGACTTTCTATATCTCCTTGAATGCAACAGTAAGCAACATAAATTCTCTCTTGAACTAATAAAATATTCGATGCTGTTGGCATTATTTTTGTTAAACTGTTTTCCCAAAATCAGCTAGAAAGAGACCAGTTGCTGGATGTGAAAGACTGTCATCCCAGTAACCTGAGAGGTTGAAGCAGAAGAATGACAAGTTTAAGGCCAGCATGGGCAATTTAGCAAGACCCTGTCTCAAAATAAAAAGTAAAGGGGCTGGAGAGGTGGCTCAGTGGTTGCCTGGTACGTGCAAGGAAGCAAGTTCGAAACCCAGCACCATGAACACAACGAACCAGGGCCATGAACACAGCGAAGTGTCAGAGCAATGAAAGCCACTCAAAAAATTAAATAAAGTGATTGTCTCTCACTGTCCCTCTCTCTTTTTAAAAAAAGTAAAATGAACTGGGGATATGGCTCAGTGGTAAAGTGTCCCTGGGTTCAATATCCAGCACCCCCTCTAAAATCAGTTACCCCAGTGCTTTTTCTCACCCTAATATTCAGGTCATTCCAGTTATGTACCAATAACAAACACTTCAAATACTTAAACCATATGTAAATGTCCTTAGGGGTATCTTCAAATATGTCTCCAACCAAAATTCTGTGGGAAGCCTCAAAGAACTTCTTTTGGTATTTTAAGTTACTACTGACCTTGTATAGGTACTTGAATCCATCAAGTTCCATTTTTCACCCCCAGAATGGGCTATACCCTCTCTCCCTCAAGTTCCATTTTGCAAGTAATAAAGATAATGAATTTATTCAACATCTACTTTTTTAAAAGAGAGAGAGAGAGACACACACACACACGGAGGGAGGGAGGCAGGCAGGTGCACACAGTGAGAGAGAAAAAGAGAATTTTACTTAGGTTTTCATTTGGCTTTTGTTGCTCCTACACTTCACTGTGTATGTGGTGCTGGGGTACGCACCTGTGTCCTTAAGCCTGTCAGTCAAGGACTGTAACTGCTGAGCCACCATTCCAGACCCCAACATCCACTTCTGATAATCTAAATAACGGCAAAATAACTCCTGTTGGCAACAGTCAATCTGATATTTGATGATAGGGACCTTAATTTTAAAAAATTTAAGTAGCTGAGCATGGTGGTACATGCCTATAACCCCAGAGAGGTAGAAGCAAAAGTATTTCAAGTTCAAGGCCAGCCTCAGCAACTACAAGACACTGTCACCAAATAAAAAAATCAGGGCTGGGTTGCAGCTCAGAGGTAATATGCCCCTTGGTTCAATCCCCAAAAGCAAAAAAATTCTAGGTAGCCAACTTCCATTACTATATATTTTAAGATTATTTTAAGATAATACCTGGAAATTTCACAGGTTAATTAAATATGAACATGGGGCTAGAGTGGTGGCTCAGTGGGTACGACGCCTGCCTAGCATGGCTGAGGACATGAGTTCAAACCCCAACACCTCGTATACAACAAACTGCTGAGCAACGAAGGCCAACTGAAAAACTAAACAATATTGATTTTCCCCTTCTCTCTCAAAAAAAGAGTCAAATAAAAATGAACACCTTTCACCATATAGCCTTCCATCCACCATTAATGATTTAATTCTGATAACACTCTAGAAGAAAAATATTTTTTTCTTTTCTTTCTTTTGGTACCAGAGATTGAACCCAGGGGCACTTTACCATTTAACAACATCCCCATCCCTTTTAAATATTTTACTTTGAGACAGGGCGTTGGTTAAGTTGCTAAGGCTGGCTTTGAAATCACAATCCTCCTACCTCAGTCTCCCAAGTTGCTGGGATTACAGGCATGTGCTGTGATGCCCGGCTTAGAAGCAAATATTTTCTTTATAGCTAAACGAACTAAGTTTTTTTTTAAAGAAATAATTTCCCAAAGAGAGAGTTTTTAAATAAATGAATCTGTGATAAAGATTCAGTCCCCAATAGCATGTAGTTTTATGTTTTGCTATATCATGATCATGCTTTCCAGTTGTTCATTTTCAAGTCTTTTATTACATATTCCTTCACAGTCATGGTTCACTACTTATTGCCTAGAGAAATTTTTGGTAAAATTTCAGTTTTCCACAGCAGCCAAGACAGTAAACAGCTCTTGCTGTCTGGAAGCATTCAACTGTTTACCAAAGTAATTAAGTTCAAAGTTTTAACAAGGCTTTTTAAAAAAAGCCTGTAATCCCAGTGACTTAGGAGACTGAGGCTGAAGGATCACAAGTTCCAAGGTCAGCCTCAGCAACTTAGCAAGGCTGTAAATAACTTAATAAGACCCTGTCTCAAAAGATAAAATAAAAAGGACTGGGGATGTGGCTCAGTAATTATGTACCCCTGGGCTCAATCCTGGTATAAATAAATAAAACCAAAACAGATTCATGTCTTTGTGTCCATACTTTCCCAGCCAACAAATCAAACAGGGGTTCCAGTTATCTACATTATCCATTATTTCTCTGATTTTTCTCATCCCTCTCTTCAGGCTGTTAACATTAACCTTCTCTTCACCTTTCTCAAACCAATTCCTATAGAATCCTTTTCATTCCAGTATCTAAAAATCACTATGTGTAGAGGCCCCTCCAGAGTATTCATAGGAGCCCCTTTCCTGTAGGCTCTCTTTTCCCTACTGTGTTACTTATTACTATCATTACTTCATGAACTGGGGAATTGAACCCAGGGCCTTACGTAGGCAAATGCTCTACCAATTAACTATACCCCCAGGCCCGCTGTAGTGCTAATATGAACATGTATATTTACTCCTACATATCTATGGCCATACCTAAGGCGAAGGGCTGTATTTACACTATTCTATTATCTACTCTAAGAGTAATACATTTTTGATGAAAAAAAAAAACTAAATACAGAAATTTCCACAATTAAGATGCCTTCCCCCATCTGTAAGGAAATCAAGATGATGTACTACACATAAAACACATTTTTTTCCTAAAGCAAAAAAATAAATGCTTAGGAAGTACTTTAATATTTTCCTTTCACTAACAGTAGTGTAGCTATGTTTATTCAAAGACCTTAATATTTTAGAAATAGATAATGGCATCTTATAAGCTGAAATGACAGAAATGCTTCAAAATAATGGAGGGGATAGGAAACATACAGGAACTAATTTAGCCACATGTTGATATTGTTAAACTGGTTAGAAGTACATGGGGAGGGGCTGGAGCAGTGGCTCAGCGGTCACTGCGTTTGCCTGGCATGCTGAAGGATGCAGGTTCAAACCCCAGCATCACATACACAATGAAGTGTCAGAGCAATGAAAACCAGATGAAAAACTAAAATAAAATTGATTTTCTTTCACTTAAAAAAAAAAGTACATGGAGAATTCATTACACAATTCACTCTAACTCTGCATTTTTTAGGAAGGTAAAGTAATCAAGAGTTATGTAACACATTTACTGCTAGCAACCCTGAGAACCATACAACTACCATGTACTACAGAATAAAGCAGAAATCACCTACATTCTGACATAACATTTTGGTGAGCCTCTGAATGAAAATTATCTAGCAATGGGGCTGGAGTGGTGGCTCAGCGGTTAAGGTGCTTTGTTTGGCATGCGGGAGGATGCAGGTTAGAACCCCACCACCATGTACAAGACGGAGGGAGGGTTGGAGCAACAAAAACCACATGACAAACTAAGTAAGTTTTATTTTCTTTCTCTCACTGTCCCTCTCTCAAAAAAAAATTATCTAGCAAAATATTTATAGATGTCATACACTGTAATTATTGATGTCACTGTAATTATTAATTTTATACTTCCAAGTATCCTTTCCAAATTCTGAACCCCTTTTTAAGATGAATTAGGTTAAATATACATACATGTAGACAAAAGCCTTGGGTTAAAAGTATTCTAAGCTTTTCAGTGTCAATGGCAGTACCTGCTAACATTCCAAAGATTTATGGGGTGGTGGGTAAGTGGGGACTGAAACTACAGATGCTCTACCAGTAAGCAAGATCCTCAGCCGTTCTTAATTTTATTTTTGAGACAGGGTTTTACTAAATTGCCCAAGCTGGTCTAGAACTTGCAATCTTCCTGCCTTAGCCTCCTGAGTTGCTGGGATTATAGGCATGCACCACTATACCCAGCAGAAGGTTTTAGAAAAGAACATTTAGTTCAATTACCTTCATAAATTAGTAAACATTCACTGAAGAGAGATTATGCCTGAATGATAAGTGACAAAGGAAAACTCATTTCAGGTATTAGAATCAGAGTAAAGACAATAGGTAATTTCACTTTCAGGTTGAGATTTAGAATGTAAAAAACCCCAATTTGAACTATAAAATCCCTGTAACTTTACATAAACGCTACAAATCAGGCTGTCCTCACCCTATTCTGGGGATTGAACCCTGGGGTGCTTAACCACGGAGCAACATACTGAGCAATATCCTCAGTCATCATCCACCTTTTTTAAAATTTTGAGACAGGTTCTCACCAAGTTGCTGCGGCTAACTTTGAACTTGCAACTCTCCTGCCTCAGTCTCCAAACCACCAGGATTACAGGTATCTGCTAGACACTGCTTAATGCAAAAGTACCAATAATCAGTTGGGGGCAGTGGTACACATCTGTAACTAGGGAGGCTGAGGCAGGAAGATGGCATGTTGGAGGCCAGCCTCAGCAATTTAGCAAGACCTTTTCTCAAAATTACAAGTAAACAGGGGTGGAGATATTACCTCAGAGTTAAAGGGTCCCTGCATTCATCCTCAGTGCTAAATAAATAAAATCTAATGGTATACATCTCTCCCCCCAGACCTACGCAATCAGATTCCCTGAGGTCTGAATTTAAAATGAATCACATGGGTCAGTCAAATACAGTAATCTATGGACTAGATTATGTATCTATTTGAACAGGGTCTCAGTAGCTGAGGCAGAACTGGAACTTACAATTCTCCTGCCTGCCTCAGCCTCCTGAGCTATGGGGATTCTTAGGACTACTCCCCCCCCCCCACCTTTTTTTTCTTGTGCAGTGCTAAGGATATAATCTGGTGCCCTGTGAATGCTAGGCAATCTCTCTACTGCTGAACCATATCTCTAACCCTTCTAGGGACTCCTTTTTAACAAGTTAAGGTTTCCATTTTGATTGTTAAATATCTATAGACACCATAGCAACTGGACTTTTTTTTTTTTTTTTTAAAGAGAGAGGGACAGTGAGAGAGACAGAGAGAAACAGCTTTAGTTTTTTCACATGGCCTTAGTCGCTCCAACACCCAGCTGTATATGTGGTGCTGGGGCTTGAACCCGGGTCCTAGTGCCTGCCAGGCAAGCACTGAAGCCACGGAGCCACCGCTCCAGCCCGCAACTGGACTTTTAATATACTGTTGCTTCTTTCTGTTGATATTTACTTATCCATACTGCAAAGGTATCAAAACAAAAGGACCCCACCCAACTGAAGTGGCTTTTCCAATCTAGAGCAAGTGTTGCAAAGAAAAATTTTCAGATAGAACAGAAATGCAAAAATATTCTGAAATGGGCAATAGTGATGGCGAATACCTTATGGCACAAGCTGGGTCTGTCCATTGTCCCAGAACTAACTTTAAGGGCCAACAGCACAAGAATATGTAAATGACCCAGACTTGAAATCAAGAGGTTCCTTAGCTTTATTATACACTACAGGAATTCCATATTTAGAAAAGGCCATATGCTTTGTGCCTGGTGGTTACCACCACTATCTTTTTCCATTCAGACATAAATCTGAAATGCAAGTGACTGATCTGAAATCCTTAAATCTAGAACAAAACACGTCATTAAAGGCATGAAATATTTTGGTAACAAACACCAAAGTCAAAATCAATGAAAGCACAAAAACTGAGAAGCAGATTATTGCTGAGATGACATAAAAACTAAAATGCTATTCTTAGAGCACTGCAAAGTCATAAACATCACATTCAAACAAATGTGTCAATAAACTACCACTTCAACATTTTCTTCACAACATGCATTCAAAACTGAGAGCAGAGACATAAAGTTGGTCCAGCTCATGAGTAATATAATCAAAAGCATTTTTCTCCTTAAATATATAAATGTCCTTTTTGTAATCCAGCTGAATCTTAATTTTCCCCCATCTTTGTAAAGTTTAAGACTAAAAAAGTTGAGTTAGGGGTCAAAGATATTGCTCAGTGGTAGAGGGCTTGCCTTGCGAGGAGAAGACCCTGGGTTCAACACTCAGCCCAGCAAATAAAGATTCAGTTAGGGCTTGGGCAGTGGCTCAGATTATTGGAGTGCTTGCCTGGCATGCACAAGGACATAGGTTCAAACTCCAGCACCACATACACAACTAAGTGTTGGAGAAACAAAGGCCAGATGAATAAATAAATGAAATTTATTCCTTCTCTCACTCTTGCCTAGCACACGCAAGGCCCCGAGTTCAGTCCTCAGCCCTGGGGGAAAAAAATTTCCTGAGTTGGGCACGGTGGCCCACACCTGTAATCCCAAGCAAACCCAGAGGCTGAGGAAGGAGAACCACAAGTTTGAGACCAGCCTCACCAACTTAGGCCCTAAATAACTCAGCATGACCCTGTCTCAAAATAAAAATGGTTGCAGAAGTGTCTCAATGATAAGAGTGATGCCCAGCATGCTTAAGGCCCTAAGTTCAATTCCCAGCTTGGGGGGGTGGCAGTTGAGTCAGGTGGTTAAAAATATTTTTGAAAAAGTTACTTCATTGTGACAGAAGAAAAGACACTCAAGTAACAAAGTGCTGTGGAAGTATCGCAGGTAGAGCACTTGCCTAGTATATGTAAGGTCCTGGGTTTGATCCCCAGCACTGCAATAACTAAATACATACACACACACACACAATTTTCTTTGGACCTATCAGCGCTTTAACCACTGAGCCACAACTCCAGATCCTTAAATTTATTTTGAGACAGGGTCTACCTGAATTACTCCCTAGCTAAATTGCTGAGGCTGGCTTGGAACTAATCAGGTAGTGTGCCACCAAGCCTGGCCGTAAATAAAAGTTTTAAAGAAGCAACAAAAAGTTACTCTTAAACACAATAGTGACAAGTGGGGAGGAGACTATATACAAAAAAGAAATAAAAAAAAATGCACAGGATTCATAATCCCACGTAGAAATCAATGACAAATACCTGAATGAGTTTGACAAATATCTTACAAGATAAATGCTACTACTATAAGAACAGCTTTAAACAAGCACACTTATTTTTAAGGTATTTAAAGAACTTTTTTTTTTTTGGTACCAGGAATTGAACTCAGGGGTGAGCCACATCCCAGCCCTTTTTAAGTTTTCATTTTGAAAGAGGGTCTAAGTTACTTAAGGCCTCACTAAATTGTTGAGGTTGGCTTTGAACTTTGCAATCCTCCTGCCTCAGCTTCTCCAGTCGCTGGTATTACAGGCACCACCATGCCCTGCAGAACCAACCTATTTTCTTGCATTGCAAAAGAAATTTTACTTTATCCAAAGCCTATTTATTAAAAAGCAATCAACTAAGTTTCTTTAAAATCCTATCTGTTTTAACTATTTCCTTATATTTTGGCAGAAACCGCCTTTCGGGCAGGGGAGGGGGCGGGTACCAGAGATTGAATCCAGGAGTGCTTAATCACTGAGGCACATCCCCAGTTCTTTTTGATTTTCTGAGACAGGTTCTCCCCTAACTTGTTGAATTTGCCTCGAATTTGCGATCCTCCTGCCTCAGCTTCTCCAGTCTCTGGGCTTACAGGCGTGCGCCACCGCGCAGGATCTGATTACAGATTTTAATTTACCATTGTTGATTATAATCGCGAAGTAAAATAAACTTCTACCAATATTCTTAACATAATATCTAAAATAAAAGTTATACTGCATATTCAAAACCAGATCAGAACACTTCACAGAGGTCAGTTTCATGGAATTACGGAAAATGAACCGAACCAACAAACATTAGCCAAATACCTGCCAAGAGACCCTGTGTGAGACTTAAGTGTCACCTGTGAAACCGGGGACATAATGTCTACCCTTATTCACAGGGAAAAGAGGATGGAATGAGTTTCACGTGAAAGAAAAAGCCCTGTCAACCGCCTATTTGAGGGACTTACTAAAACTACTATCAAACAATATTTGTAAATTACCACGGTAAGTCCTACCAAGTTATTACCGCCTTTAAATGGCTACTTTCCCAAAGCAGCCTGGAAATTAAACCATTCATAAACCAGACACTGCCAGGATTATTTCCCACTTCTCTTGGTCAGAAATCTCAGCCAAATTACGAAGCTCAACCCACATAACGGAAGAATCTGCCCTCCTCCCGACTTCAAGTGGAAAGTCCAGCCCTCTGGATGTCACAAAACGCGCCCGTCCTTCCTTTCCCGCGTTTCCCCGCCTCACCGAGGTGCCTCTCAACCTTGCCAATGGCTGTCGCGGACTTCCTCGACAGTAAAACAACAACAAACCACGCCATCCCCGGGACCCGGCGCAGCCTTCCCTCCCGGCTCCCCGGGCCACTGGGCCAGACGCGCGACCCGGGGAGGCCCCGGTCCCCAACAGCACCGCGGGCCGGAGCGCCGGCCCCGGCCCGCGCCACTCCCCTCCCCCACGGCGCCCGGGCACAGGCCCAAGGCCCTCGGGACTTACGCTCTCGTGGTCCCACCGCACGTTGCTGCGCTTCTCGTCCGGGGCGAGGTTTCGGTCCCGACCCATTAACTCATCCAACAATTGCGCGGCCGAAATCATGGTGCTTCCTTCGGGCGGCAGCTCCCACCAGCCCTGGCACCCGACAACGTAAAAAACGGCGACACCGTCGCCAGCCCCCTGGGCCCGCTCTCAGGCCGAACAGCCTTCTCCACAGAGGAGCCGATAACACAAAATGGCCGCCGCGCGGGCGCCTTCCCAGCATGCCGTGCGCCCACGGGGACACGCCCAGGCCCGGCGGCCGGGCGGGGCGGGGGCGGGGCCGCAAGCCCGGCCCAGACTCCGCCCCCGACCCCAGCTGCGCTTCCCCGCAGAATGACTGCCGGCGAGCCGGGCCTTCCCGGGCTTTTTCACTGAAACCGGAGCCTGCGTCTGGAAAACTGGACCGCGCCCCGAAATGGAGAAAAGGGAGTGTTTTCCTTTGGCGACGTAGTGCGCACGGTGCCATCTTCCAGCGAGGGAAAGATCCGCACTCAGACTTAGCGTTCTGGCTCTATTCTCCTATCTCAGCGCTTCTTGCCTCCTCTGCCTGGCTTTGTCCCGAATCCCCTGATTCCCTGGGTGGGAAATCAAGGGACAAAGGCACATGGAATATGGACATTCCGTCCCTATACCTCTATCTCTGGAATTTCTTTAATATTATTGACTCAGCCAGGTGTGATCGTGCATGCCTGTAACCCCAGCTACTCCGGAGGCAGAAGGATTGCAAGATCAAGGCCTGCCTGGACAACCTAACGAGACCCTGTCTCAAAATAAAATTTTAAAAAGGGCTGGCAGTGTATCTCAGTGGTAGCGCACTTGCCTAGTATGTGCGAGGCCCTGGGTTCAATCGCTGGACTACCAAAAAAAAAATAGCTGAGTATTTAGCACGTGTCAGGCTCTGTGCTTGAAGCTAAACTCAGAATTTTTCAGACATGGCCCGCATTTCAGCGGGTTTGTGCATTAGTGAGGGAGACAATCTCTAAAAGAATAAAGACACAGACATCAATATAAATTGGAATAGTAGAGCACTTGCCTAGCATTCTTAAAGCCCTGGGTTTGATCCCCAGCACTGCAAAGAAAAAAAAAATATTGGGCTAGTAATCTAGCACAGTTTAGCACTGTAAAGCCAAATTTTCTGGGTATGTTATCGCAGCTCCACTTCTCCGTATGGAGTTCGTGAGTGTCACCCACTCATAGTGTTATTGTGAAGATTAAATAAATTGATATATGGTAAACCCCTCCATGCTCCACATTGATAAAACAGGCCCCAACCAATTTGGGGGAGGGGCATGACCCTCTATTACTAAGCTACATTCCAAGCCCTTTTTATTTATTTTGAGATGTTTGAGACAGGGTTGCACTAAATTGCTCAGGCTGACCTCAAACTTGTGATCCTCCTGCCTCAGCCAATGGAGTCACTGGGATTATAGGCTTATGCCATCATGCTGAGTCCCAACACATTTTAAGTTCATTTAATCATTAGCTATTATGATAATGACAGAGAAAAAGCATGGTGATGTCAGAGAATGAAAGAAAGGCCTCTCTGGAAAGGACTTAACATTGAAAGATGGGCTGACATGCCTGTCATCCCAGCAACTCAGGAGACTAAACAGAAGGATGATGGCAAGTTCTAGACTAGTCTCAGCAACTTAGGGCAACCCTGTCTCAAGAATTATGGAAATAAAAGTGGGGGTATGGAGGTCAGTGGTGAGTGCCTTCGAAAAGTCAATCCAAGTACCAAAAGAAAAAAAAGAAAGAAGGAAGGAAACTAAAATTGTGTCTAACACCATTGTACTTTTTCATTTCTCCTTCACTTAAAAGGCTCCTTTCTGACACCACCGTACTGGGAATTGAACCCCAGGGCACTCTACCACTGAGCTACATCACTGGTCCTTTTTATTTCTTATTTTGAGACAGGATTCTACTAAGTTGCCCAGGTTATCCTTAAACTTATGATCTTCTTGCCCCAACCTCCTCAGTAGCAAGTAGCTGAGATTAGAGGTCTGGACCACCAAGCCCATTTTTAAAAAGGGAAAATTAGACTATTTTAATGTTTGGAATAATAAAAGATGGAGAAGCTAAGCCCAGTGTCACACACCTGTAATCACGGCTACTCCAGAGGCTGAGGTCAGAGGATTACAAATTCAAAGCCAGCCTCAGCCATTTAGAGAGACCCTAAGCAGTTTAGCAAGACCCTGTCTCAAAATAAAAAAATAAAAAGGGCTGCAGATGTGGCTCAGTGGTTAAGTGACCATGGATTTGATCCCCGGTACAGAAAGAAAGAAAAAAAGAAAGAAGGAAGGAAGGAAGGAAGGAAGGAAGGACGGACGGACGGACAGGCTAGCTAAAAGATTTAAGATCTTGGGCTGGGGCTGGAGTGGTGGCTCTGCGGTTATGGTGCTTGCCTGGCAAGCACAAGCACGTGAGTTCAAACCCCAGCACCACATACACAACAAAGTGTCTGAGGAATGAGAGTCACATAAAAACTACACAAAGATTGTTTCTCGCTTTTTCTCTCTCTCTCCCCTCTTTCTTAAAAAAAAAAAAAAAGATCTTGGGCTGGAGCAGTGACTTGGTGGTTATAGCACTTGCACAAGTACACAGGTTCAAACCCCAACACCCAAGTACACAACTGTCAGAGCAACAAAAGCCATGTGAAAAACTCAATAAAAATTCATTCTCTCGGTTTCTCCCTCTCCCACTGTCCTTCTCTCTTTTAAAAAATAAATAATTTAAGATCTTGAGAAGGTCCTTAATTAAAAATTAAAATTAAAAGAAAAGATCTTGAGAAGGTGAGGAGGTAGATGCCAGGGAATGTCTGGAACTATTAGTTTTTTTGTTTTTGTTCTTTGTTTTTAACCCAGGGGCATTCTACCACTGAGCTATATCCCCAACCCTTTTTATTTTTGTAGAGATTGAACCCAAGGATGCTTAACCACTAAGTTGCATTGCCAACCCTTTTTATTTTTCATTTTGAGACAAGGTCTCACTAAATTGCTTAGGGCCTCACTAAGTTGCTGAAGCTGGCCTCCAATTTGTAATCCTCTTGCCTCAGCCTCCCTACTCACTGGGATTACAAAAGTGCACCACCACATCCTGCCCACCTTTTAATGTTTATTAAGTTTATTGTCTATATCGAATATATACTATGTTCATCTTATAGTCTTTCACTTTTCTTATTTTAATAATGTTTTAAAGAGATTTTATTCTTACAACAGTTTAAGATTTACGGTAAAGGGGCTGCAGTGGTGCTTAGTGGTTATGGGGCTTGTTTGACCTGCAGGAGGACAGGGTTCAAGCCCCAGCACATACATACAGCAAAGTGTTGGAGCAATGAAAGCCATATGAAAAACTAAATAAAATTGATTCTCTCTTCCCCTCTCACTGTCCCTCTCTCTTTAAAAAAAAAAAATTACAGTAAATTCGTAAAGATAGAGTTCCCATATGCCCTATATCCAGTTTCCCCTGTTTATTATCTTAAAACGGTTTATCTTTGGTTGAACTGTTTTTATTTGCACTTTTTATTTTTATGTATCCAGCTCCTTTTTATTTTTTTATTTTGAGACAGGGTCTCGCTGAATTGCCAAAGTTGGAAATTGGCCTTAAACTTGGAATCCTGCCTCAGCCTCTGGAGTAGCTGTGATTACAAGTTATGTGCTACCATGCCCAGCTAAAACTTTTTAATCTAATTTTTTTTTGTTTTTTTGTTTTTCATTTTTGCACCAGGGATTGAACCAACCAGTGCTTAACCACTGAGCCACATCCCCAGCTGGGGGACCCCCTCCTACTTTTTTTTTTCAATTTTGGGACAGGGTCTCACTAAGTCGCTTAGGACCTTGCTAAGTTGCTGAAGCTGGCTTTGAATTTGCGATCCGCCTGTCTTTGCTTCCCAAATCACTGGGATTACAGGTGCCCACCACCACACCCAGCCTCATGTTCTCATTTACTCCACAAAGTTAAATGGTGCTTGTGCTCTGTGCCAGGAACTGGGCTAGTGGGTATGGATACAAGCAGATGTACAAGGCTTGGTTCTCAGAGAGTTTCTGACTTGAGGGAGACAAAATCGTTAAAATAATAGAGAACTCCTGACCAAGTCACACACCAGACAAGTCTTATTCTACAACTCTGTTTTTCCTAGAGTCTAAGGCAGCCACAGTCTAGTGTGCATTATCACTGTAGAGAGCAAATTCCTTCTTTAATCCTCTGTTAATTCATCCACCTCCAGCATCATTTGTTTCAGATTCTCTGCTGGGCCTCAAAGTTCCAAAAGTAAATGTAGTCATAATTAAAAGACCACAAGACCCAGACTAAAGATAATTTTTATGGGTTATATGAGTCAATTTGGAGGAGACAATGTCCACCTAAGTTCTGTTTGACCAAGTCTAGGCTTGGGGATGGGCTAGGCAAAGCCAGTCCTGGAGATTGCCAAAACCATCCTTTCTAGGAATTGGCTGTTTTGTAGGAATTGTATGTGCTATACTTTTCCTAGAAATGTATTCAGGTTCAAAATATGCTGAATATCATGAGAAATACATTATTCAATCTGTGTTGCAGACTGTTGAGGAGGGTCCTTTCAATCCCACATGTGGTAATCTTGGAAAACAAAATTCCAGTCTTAAGTCTATGTTGATGACCTACTTATTGACCTCTCCAAAGCCCCCTGAAGTTCAAGCACAAGTACAGGCTATTGATAAGAAATATGTTCCAATTGTACAAGGACCACCTTATATAACCTATAAAATTGGGGGACGCCTCTGGTATCCACCACAAGCAGTTCAAGTTAACAAATACATTGGTCCTCCACCTACTGACCCCCCCTTTTACCTTTTACAGGAATTTACAATGAGTTTGGTCAGCATACAGTTAATGTTAATGGTAAAGGGTCTGATGTATGATGCCTGCCTTTCTTACAGAGACTTGGTAGACTAGGTCCACCTTGAAATTGTAGAACAAAAGAACAAAGAAACAGCATACATAAGCATCTCTTAGAAATAAGTGCCCTAATTGTATCTGGAATGAGGAATAAAAATGTTTTTCTACCCTCTAATTACATTGTTTTTTTAATCAGAATAAGTTTCTACCTTTAGATTACAAGATAAGTATATAATAATATTACTGTAAGATTGATTGTTAGACCTAGGATTAAGTATTAGAATTCAATAACAAGTTGGTTTAGTAGTATATTAATTTAACCTTTAGACTAAGTAATTTCCTTTAAGTAGCTGTAGTCAAGTGTGTCTTTACTAAAATGCTTACATATGCAGTTAATTTTACTCATGGGAAATTGATCTTTTTATCCAGACAGACCATGTTTCAAATATGCAGCTGTTAGAACTTAAATAGTATATGGTCTAGCCCTATGTCTAGAAAATCTTAAGTTTCTATTTCCCCTTAGTGAGATCTCATAGGATGTGGTTTTAGATAAGAAATATTTTAGACATTGGAATATTATACTTTAAGTAAGATAATAGAATTAATACTTAGAAGTATATGGCATAGGGCTGGAGCGGTGGCTCAGCGGTTTCGGTGCTTGCCTGGCAAGCACAAGGACCCAGGTTCAAACCCCAGCACCACATAGACAACTAAGTGTTGGAGCAACGAAGGCCATGTGAAAAATCAATAAAGTTGTTTCTCTCAAAAAGAAAAAAAAAGAAGTATATAGCATAATTAATTATAAGATTAGATTTAAGATTAATTTTAGAATAGCTTTAAAGACAATGTCTGTTAATGAAACAGTTAATGAAAGTATTGTTTTGCTATCTGTATAAAAATACATCACAATAAAGAACAGACAGCATTTTGCTCTAGCAGCTTGCTGTGACTGCTTGCAACTTGCTCCAGAGGTTCTTGTTGTTCCTCTGTGCCAACTCCACTCATCCTTCAGGGACCCTAAGAGTTGATGAGGCTGGCTCCCGGCAATAATTGTTTCCTAATAATGGAATAGGCAACTTGATCTTATTAACTTGTGGTCCTCAGACCCCATTCCATACCTGTTATTAACAGAAAATGTTGCTAGGCGTGACGGCACACTTCTACAATCCCAGTAACTAGGGAGGCTGAGACAAGAGGATTGCAAGTTTGAGGCCAGTCTAAGCAATTTAGGGAGACCTTATCTCATAAAAAAGGAGGGGGGATTTTTATCTCATAAAAAAGGTCTGGCTTAGGGGTTAATTGCCTCTGGGATCAATATCTGATACCAAAAAAGAAAAAAGAAAAGGGTTTGGATGTAGCTCAGTGGTAAAGCACCCCTGGGTTCAATCCACAGTACCAAAAAAAAAAATGTTGACAGATGAGGAGGCATACAACTGTAATCCAGAGATTCAGGAGGCTGAAGCAAGAGGATTAAAAGTTGAGGCCATTCTGGGCAACTTAGGGAGACCATATCTCATAAGAAAAAAGTAAATGGCTGGGCATGGTGGCACACACCTGTAATCTCAGCAACTCTGTTCAAAGTCAGCCTCAGGTCTGGAGTGCTGGCCCAGCAGATGGAGTGCTTGCCTGGCATGCATGAGGACCCAGGTTCAAACCCCAGCACCACATGCATAACTATTGTTAGAAAAACAAAGGCCAGAAAAAAACAAGTAAAATTGATTCTTTCTGTCCCACTATCTCTTAAAAATTTTTTTAAAAGAGAAAAATATAATAAAATTGATTCTCTCTCTTAAAAAAAAAAAAAAAGAAGCCAGCCTCAACAAATTATTGAGGCTCTAAGCAACTTAGCGAGACCCTGTCTCAAAATAAAAAATGAAGGGGCTGGATCAGTGGCTCAGCAGTTAAGGCCCTTGCCTGGCATGCACAAGGATGCAAGTTCAAACCCTCGCACCACAGACAGAATGAAGTGTTAGGGCAACAAAGGCCACATGAAGAAAAAAAACTAAATAAAATTGATGCTCTCTTTCTCTCTATCACTCTCTCTCAATCACTGTCCCTCTCTCTAAAAAATAAATAAATTAGTTATTTAATTAAATAAAATAAAAAAAATAAAAAGGTCTGGCTTAGGGTTAATTGCCTCTGGGATCAATATCTGATACCAGAAAAGAAAAAAGAAAAGGGTTTGGATGTAGCTCAGTAGTGAATGCTTGGATTCAATCAGGACCACAAAAAAAGGAGAAGAAGGAGAAGGAGAAGAAGAAAAAACATTAAGGGCTGAACTTTCTTCCCCTGAGTTCATGTTGTAGACCTCCCTCAGTACCTCAGAATGTGACTATATTTGGAGATTGGGCCTTTAAGGAGGTGATTACTTTAAAATGAGACCATTAGAGTAGGCTGTAATCCAATGTGGCTGGTATCCTTATAAGAAGAGGAAATTTAAATACGCAGACCCAGTGACGTGTGCTCGCCAGGGAAAGGCCATGTGAGGACGATGAAGGTGGCCTCCAGAACTTGAGAAAATAAACATGTCTATGGAAGTTACCCAGTCTGTGATATCCTGTTATGGAAGGCCCAGTGACTTTCTTTCTTTCTTTTTTAGGCAACACTGGGGACCAAACCCAGGACCCTGCGTGCTCCACAAGCTTCTACCACTGAGCCACATCTACAAACATTAGTGAGCTCTTACTGAAAAGAAGAGAGTTACTACAGGTCATCTGACTGCTTCCTGGCCTCTAGCATGGCCCCATGACTCTGCTGTCCATCTGTTTTACTGCCTCAGTCTCTTTCTAAATATAAATCTGGTCGTGCCTCTTCTCTGCTCAAAACCCTTCAGTAGCCGGGCATGGTGGCCCAGGCCTACAATCCCAGCAACTTGGGAGGTTGAGGCAGGAGGATCAGAAGTTCAAGGCCAGCCTCAGCAACTTATTGAGAACCTGTCTCAAAACAAAAAAATAAAAAAGCATTGGGGATATGGCTCAGTGGTAAAGCCCCTCTGGATTCAATCCCCAGTACCAAAACCAAAACAAAACAAAACCAAAAAACCCCACCCACACACACATATTTTCAACGGCTCCCCATCGTCTCTAAGGTTCAAATACCACAAGGTAGCCCCAGATCTGACCTGCTTCTCCAACTTCATTTGCTTTAGCTCCCACAACCTAAACACCACATTATGCCGTTTATTGGTTCCAGGCTCCAAATGCTGTTTTCCCACCCCCAGCAACTCAACTCCTATCTTCTGGCTCACCACCCCAGCGCCACCAGTTCCGGAAGCCAACCTGGACCTGAATCCCCTAACTGCCATGCTGAATGGATCACACTCTTTGTGCCACCATTGTACCTTAAAAAGCCTTGCCCTTTTTTGGGGGGTACTGGGGATTGAACCCACTGAGCTACAACTCCACCCACTTTTATTTACTTATTTATTTTGAGACAGAGTCTCGCTAATTTGCTCGCTAATTGTTGGGGCTGGCTTTGAAATTTCGATTTCCCTGCCTCAGCCTCCTGAGCCTCTGGGATTACAGGCCTGTGCCACCATACCCGGCCAGATGTCACTTCTTACTCATTTCTGTATTCCCTGATTCTAGCACATTTTTTTTTTAAGAGAGAGAGGAACAGTGAGAGAGAAAGAGAGAATTAATTTTATTTAGTTTTTCATCTGGTTTTTGTTGCTCTGACACTTCCTTATATACATGGTGCTGGGGTTTGAACCCACATCCTTGCACAGGCCAGGCAATCACTGTAACTGCTGAGCCACCACTCCAGCCCCTAGCACATTTTTTAAAAGTTTTAAATCTTTTCTAAATTTTTAAAAGAGAAGTAGAGAGAGAGGGAGAGAGAATCAATTTTAATTTTTTTCATCTGGTTTTTGTTTTTCTGATACTTAGTTATGTATGTGGTGCTGGGATTCAAACCCAGGTCCTTGCACATGCCAGACAAGCATTCTACCACTGAGCCACTGCTCCAGCCCCCTCTAGCACATTTTATGTATGTGTGTGAGACATGTAGGTTCTGCTCACTCCTCACCCATTATAATCTGTGCTATTATCTGAAGGTCTGAATGTCTGTGTTCTAAAATTTGCTGGTTGAAATTCAAACTCCCAAAGTAACAATATTAGCAGGTGGGATCTTTGGGACATAAATATGTGGTCATATAAGACAGGCCCAAGATGCTGGGTGTTAGAGCCAGGATGTAGGTCAGCTGTAAGGTGCGTGTCTAGCAGTCTCGAGGCCCTGAGTTCCATCCCAGTACCTCCCGACACACAATAAAAAGAGGGCCAAGAAGGCTGCTTTGCATGTTCAGCAATGCCATGTAAGCACAGTGAGAAGGTGGCTGTCTGCAGCCCAGAAAGGGGGCCCTCACTAGAACTTGATGATGGTGACAGCCTGATCTTACTTCTAGCCTCCAAATTGTTAGAATTTCTGTGGTTTGTAAGTCACACAGGTTATGACATTTTGTTATAGGGCTGAATGGACTAGGGACATCTGGCAGCCACCCTCACCACTCCACCGCAACTTTCCTCTCCAAGGTCACCAGCAATCTCATTACGTTTCAACCCATCCTTACATCCATCAGGTCTTTCTTTCTTGCCTTTTCTGCAGCATCTGACCCTGAGTTGCTCCATTATCGCCCATACCTCCTATTCCTTTGCTTTTCCTCCTTCGTTTTAAATTCTCCTCTTTAGACTAATTTTGGATTTCTCTTCTGTCCATCATTAAAAGTTGAGGGATCTTCAGGGTTCTGTCTGGCTCTCTTCTCTCAGCACTCACACTCTCTAGCAGCTACTCTTCTGCTCCTGTGACTTCAGCTAGCACCTTTTGCTAATGACTGCCACATTCAAATCATCAGGCAGATCTCCTTTCTGAATGCAATACCTATGCACACTCTGTTTATGAACATCTTCACCGAATGAGAATCTGAAAAACAATCAAACAAGCAGACAAAAAGAACAAAAACCTCTCTAGGCTGGGGATATAGTACAGGACTTGTCTAGCATGTGCAAGGCCCTGGGTTCAATCCCCAGAGCTATGAAGGAATGGAAAGGAAAGGAAAGGAAGAAAGAGAGAGAGGGAGCAGAAGAAAGAGAAGAAAAAGGAAAAATAGATAGAACAGTAGTGCACACGTGTAATCCCAGTGACCTGGGAGGTTGAGGCACGAGGATCACAAGTTCTAGGCCAGCCACAGCAACTTAGCAAGGTCCTCAGCAACTTAGGGAGACTCTGTCCCAAAATAAAAAGATAAAAAGGGCTGGGGATGTGGCTAGGTGGTTATGCACCTCTGGGTTCAATCCCTGATGCAAAAAAAGAGAGGCTGAGATATAGCTCAGTGGTAAAGTGAAGAAAACAGGCTCTGGAATCAAATTCTCATTCAAAACCTTTCTTCATCACTAAGTTGTGAGGCACTGAACAACTTATATGCTTCAAGTAATAATGATGATGGTCCAAACTTACAGGTGTGTGTGTGTGTGTGTGTGTGTGTGTGTGTTATGCTAGGGATTGAACCCACAGCTCCATGCGGGTTAGGCAAATACTCCCCCACTGAGCTACATCCCCAGCCCTTACAGGGTTCTTATGATGATCAAATGAGGGCTGGAGAGGTGGCTCAGTGGTTATTGCACTTGCCTGGCATGTGCAAGGGCGCGAGTTTGAACCCAGCACCACATACACAACGAAGTGTTGGTGCAACAAAAGTCACATATAAAACTGATTCTCTCTCTCTCCCCCTCTCTCTTAAAAAAAAATGACAATCAAATGAGATAATTCAGTATATGGCACTTGTACACTACCTGGCAATGAGTTGATAGCAGCAGAGAGCAGCAGTAATTAAAGCCCTCAGGTGCTACACCTCAGAGTAAGAGTTGTGCTCAGCATCATAAGGCCATGGGTTCAATCCTCAGTACCAACAAAAAGAAAAAAAGGGGTTGGGGGGTTGGCTTAGGCTGAATGTAGCTCAGTGGTAGAGGGCCCTGGGTTAAATCCCCAGTACCAAAAGAGAAGTACTCATATATTTTTGGGATATAGTAACTATTAATTTTATTTTCTTATGGTGTTGGGGTTTGAACCCAGGGCCTCACACATACTAGTAATGTTTTATCATTGAGCTATATCCTAGTCCTTTAAAACATTTTTGTTTCAACACAGGGTCTTGTGTCTTGCTAACTTGCTCAGGCTGGCCTTGAATTTGGGATCCACCTGCCTCAGCCTCAGGAGTCAATCGGGATTACAGAAAATCAGATTTTTTTTTTAAACCACTGAGCTACATCTTTAGCCTCTCTTATTTTTTTATTTTGAGGCTGGGTCTCCCTAAGCTGCCCAGGCTAACCTCAAACTTGCAACCCTTCTGCCTCAAGCTTTTGAGTCACTGGGATTCTAGGCATGTGTCTCTGTGTGCAGCATGACTACCATTTTTTTTTAATTGCTTAAAAAAGAAAGAAAGAAAAATAGGCCTACTACCTCTTCTCATGTCATTCAAACTGTGTTAAAGGAGAAAGGACCTAATTCCAGTGCCATGCATGTCAGTTTCAGATGGAGTATCATGCTGAATCTGAGAATTAAATTTAAATTGGAGGAACAAATAAAAATGTAAGCTCAAGCAGCGTTCCAATTTGCCGTGAGGGTCAAATTGAAGTGTTTAGTCAGTTTATATTCAGCACCACCTGGCGAGCGGTGTGTACTGTGTGAATTACTGTATCATAATAAACTGACATTAGTGTTTCTTAAACGATAGCAAGAAAAATGCTTGCTGTGCAGACTCTGGCAGCCCCAAGAGACAGAAATGACTCCATGCCTAAATTTGTCCCTTCCTATTTCATCTGCTTTGTTCAGGTCTTCCTCTCTGCCTCCCCAGGGTTATTTCTCTAATCCTTTCAAAGTTCCATCCTGTGCCACATTGGGGCTTCTCTCCAAGGCACCTGGGTTCAGCAAAAGAATATTTGTCTTTCTCTCACTACATGGTAAAGTGGTGCCATGGAGAGAGGTTCTGAGCCTCGTTAGATAAATCAGACAATGAGCCCAGCAAAGTGCTGTTAATAAACACACCGTAGCCTACCCTGATGCCTGGGACCAGGACCAGGATGACTCCAAAACCTCTTTGGCATTTTCTTCTTCTTCTTTTTATCCCCTCTTTCCTTTTTCCTTAATGGCCTTCATTAAGAGTAATTATTTATGATTTAAAAACAACAATAAATTGTCGCTTATAAACACTAAGTACAATGTTAGTATTTTCGAAAGCCAAGTTATGAGAAATTCCAGTCTAAAATGACAGGTTAAAAAAGAAACCCCCAACAACACTGAAGTAAATACTCTTGAGTGGTCCCAAGCACTGTCAAAAAGAAGAAGGCACAGTGTAACCTAGCTCTGCAATAACGGATGTATTATAATAGGCTCGTTTTCAGCCCATTTTCCTATCCTGCTGGGCCAGAATTGGCTCAGATAAAGAAAAAGCCAACCACGCTGGAAACGAAAAACAACCCACCCATTATTTTTCGGTGCCTGGTAAACAGCTTGCACCGGAGGCTACGGCTTCTCTGGCTCTCAAATGTGCTTTTTTTCTCCTTGCAGGAGTCCGTCCTCCCTCGAAGCTGCGGGGTGGGGAGGGCTAAGAATAGCGCGTGAATCAGCGCGGATCCCCCGGAGCCGGAGTTACGTAAACAGCCCGCCCGGGCGGCGCGCCGCGGGTCGGAACGGAAGCGCGCCGGGTCGCGGTTGTCACACGGAACAGGGTCCCCGGAGCCGGCTTCCGCGGCGCGGCGGGGGCGGCGGCCGGGGCCCGCGGGCCGGGAGCAGCGGGGGCGCCGCGGGCGGGCGCGGGCGGCGGCGCGAGCAGGGCGGCTGAGCCCAGCGCTCCCTTCCCCATGGCCGGGAGCGGGCCGCGCAGGCGGCGGCGGCGCTGAGAGGCCCGGGGCGGGGCGGCCGAGGGAAGATGAGCGCCCTCCTAGAGCAGAAGGAGCAGCAGGAGAGGCTGCGGGAGGCCGCGGCCCTGGGGGACATTCGGGAGGTGCAGAAACTCGTGGAGAGCGGGGTGGATGTGAACTCCCAAAATGAGGTCAACGGCTGGTAAGTGGGGAGCGGGGGAGGCCGAAGGCCAGGGCAGCCGGCGGCGACCCCGACTCCGGGCCCGGGTGAAGCCTGGAGCCCGGGCCTCCCAGGCTGGGCCCTCGCGAGGCCAGCGTTGTCCCCGCTACCTCGTGCAGTCACGAGGACGTCGTGCCCGAAGCCCGGCCTACGTGATCCCGGCCCTGGTGCTCCCTGGCCAATTTGGCCAAGGTGCTGAATCTCAGCGATTCTGCGCTGCATCTCACCCCGGTTGAATTATTTTGCCCCAGGCGCCTCCGAAGAGCATCGCTTGCAGAGCTAAAAGCATAATCTGAATCTTACCAACTAACAGATTTCTCCACTCCAGGGCAAAACCCCCCAAAAGCCCACCACTTGCATCGCCCTTCTGCCTCTGTTGTCCCACAGCAACAGTTGTGGGAAGACTCATTTGTTGATCCTGGAGAGTATTTTGCTTTGTTTCCTTATTACAGTTTCCTACAGGGAGTTTCATCCGAAGCTGTAGATTTATGCCTGTAAATTGGGCTCTTTCCAGCTAAAGGGGTGTCCCATTTGAAGATGTTGGTGGTGGCCAAATCTTTAGTTTCAAGTCACTGAATGTGGTATTGTTCTGCCCTCTGCATTTAAATTTTTGATTCGTGCAATGTTTAACCATTCTGTTTAGCTAGTGGATCGTTAAAGTGGGTTGCAAATGTTTATTTTTATTTGATAGAGTGGAATCCTCATGCACTTTGGAACTGAAAAGGACAGTGGAAACAGTTTCAACCCCAGAGAATAACTTGCTCCAAGTCACACAACTGTTAATAAGATAGGGCCAGAACAGAGGTTTCCTCACTTCCTTTTTATTTTGTTTGTTTTTAGGGCACTTGGGGTTTAACCCAGGGGGACTTTACCATGAGGCACATCCCCAACACCCCCCACCCTTTAAAATTTTGAGGCAGGGTCTCTCTAAGTTGCCAATGCTGGCCCGGACCTTGCTAGCCTCCTGAGGGGCTGAGATTATAGACTGCACCTAGCACAGGTTTCCTCACTTCCTGACAAGTCTATGTGCCGCCTTTGCTGAAAGAAAACAGCTTGGATAGCTGTCCAGAAAGCCAGTGAACAAACAGTAGATACTGTTTCTTGTTTTGTTTTGTTTAAAAGTATTTGCAAAGAAATTTGCTGTTGTCTGCAAACCTTTTCTGAGCATTGATCTGTGGTTTAACGCTGTAAATATATGGCACTGGGAGGCAGCATCATTTAGAAGAATGAGCCTGGTCTTCACTGCAGCTTCTTTTTCATTCCTACCTAGCAATGTGACTTTGTCTGAGTCACTTCATTTTCCAATTATTTCAGAAGAGTGTTATGAGAGAAGCTTAATAAAAATAGTCGACATTTAGTGGGACACAGTTGCAAACGCCTGTAAGGTACTTGGGAGGCTGAGGCAGGAGGATCCCAAGTTCAAAGCCAGCCTAATTAACTTAGCAAGACCCTGTCTCAAAGTAGAATATAAAAAGGGTTGGGGATGTGGCTCAGTGGCTAAGCACTCCTGAGTTTGATCCCTGGTAAAAAACAAAAAACAACCCCAACATTTATTGAACTTGCTCTGTTGTACAGAGCACTTTACATAAATCATCTCATTCACAACTGCTTGGGAACAGAGTTATTATTAATTTCTCCATTTTACAGATGAAGAAACTGCGGCCCAGAAAGACTTAAGAAATTTCTCCAATTTTCAAAATGTCTCTAAATTACTGAACTTACAATTTAGTAATATTCCATTACCGTTCAAAATATTCCCTGAAGAGCCAGGTGCAGAATTTTAGTGACGGTAGAGCTGGAAAACAAATCTGGCATCTAACCCCAGACCTTACCCTCCTCAACAGGATGCCTGCCACATGTTTGCTGCTCAGGAAAGGTGAGGTGAACCTGAAGTAACATGAAGAGGCTTCTCACAGACTTGATTCAAACTCAACATGACCGTGATTGAATTCCTAATCTCTCCTAGGCCCCCACTGCCTCCAGCCTGCTGCTTCCTCATATCAGCCTCTCAGGTGCCCAGGCTGGAATGTTTGATCACCTCCTAGCCTCCTGTCTTTCCCTCAAATCCCACATATAGTTCAGTTAACCCATTCTGCCAGCTCCACCTTCATATTGTTAGAATCTGACTCCTCACTAGCTCAATCACTGTATTTCTGTTCAACACTACCATCATTTATCTCACTGAACTATAGCAGTAGCCCCCTAACAAGTCTCCTTACTTATGTCTACAGTCTTCCCAACACAGTGACCAGAGGGATTTTTTTTTTTTTTTAAAGAGGGACAGCGAGAGACAGAGAGAAAGAGAGAAACAACTTTATTTAGTTTCTCACATGGCCTTAGTTGCTCCAACACTCAGTTGTGTACGTGGTGCTGGTGTTTGAACTCGGGTCCTCATGCTTGCAAGACAAGCGCTGAAACCACTGAGCCACCGCTCCAGCCCGACCAGAGGGATCTTAAGTCAGATCATTTCCCTGCTCAAAATTGCTCCCATTTTACTCTGAATGAAAGCCAATAGGGTCCTACAATTCACTGTCTGAAACCTTACCTCATCTTTTTTTTTTTTTGAGGGGGCGTGGGGTATTGAACCCAGGGGTGCTTAATCACTGAGCCACATCCTCAGCCCTTTTTAAATTAACTAATTTTTTTTTTAAGAAAGAGGCACAGTGAGAGAGAATTGATTTTATTTAGTTTTTCATGTGACTTCTTGTTCCAACTCTTCTTTGTGTATGTTGTACTGGGATTCAAACTTGCATCCTTGTGCATGCCAGGCAAGCACTGCAATCACTGAGCCACCACTCCAACCCTAATTAATTAATTTTTAAATTGATTTTATTTATTTTTCCATCTGGCCTTTATTTCTCCAACACTTAGTTGCGTATGTGGAGCTGGGGTTTGAACCCAGGTTTTCGCACATGCCAGGAAAGTGCTCCACAACTGCTGAGCCACCTCGCCAGCCCTATTTTTTTTTTTTAATTTTAGGACAGAGTTTTGCTAAGTTGCTGAGGCTGGCTTTGAATTTGTGATCCTCCTGCCTGAGTCTCCTGAGCGCTGGGATTACAGGTGTGTGCCACTGTGCCTGGCCTTACCTCATTTCTTGCTCATTTTTCTTCCCTTCTCCAGTCTCCTTGTTTTCTCTGGAATGTCAGACACAGTCCTGAATCAAGACTTTTGCAGTGGGGCTGGAGCAGTGGCTCAGCAGTTACAGTGCTTGCCTGGCAAGCATGAGTATGCAAGTTCAAACCCCAACACCATGTACACAACGAAGTCTCGGAGTAATGAAGGCCACATGAAAAACTAAATAAAATTGATTCTTTCTTTCTCTCTCTCTCTCTGTCCCTCTCTTAAAAAAAAAAAAAAAAGTTTGCATTTTGGCCAGTTGTGGTGTGGCTCATACCTGTAATCCCAGTGACTCAGGAGGCTGAGGCAGGAGAATCCCAAGTTTGAGACCAGCCTCAGCAATATAGTGAAGGTAAGAAACTTAGAAGACCCTGCATCAAAATAACAAATAGCTCAGTGGTTAAGTGCCTTTGGCTTCAATCCCCAGTGGGATCTCTCTGCTCAAAAACAAAACAAAACCCAGAACTACATTTTGTCTTCCCTCTTCCTAAAATACCAAATAGTTTGCTCTTTGTTTTCCTTCAAATCTTGGCTTAGATGTTACCTTCATGGTGAGGCCTTTTCTTGGCCCTCAAATTAAAATTGCACAAAGTCCCTCCACAACCTGTCATTCCCTAATCCCTTATGCTTTATTTTCTCTGTAACACTTGGTCGCCACCTAGGATACTTCATGGTTTATTTATTTGCTGACTGCCTCAGTTTCCTCATCTGTGAAATTGGGGGGGTGTTGGTAATAATACCTCCTGGGATTTTTAAAATTTTTTATTTATTTGGTACTAGGATTTGAACCCAGGGACACTTTACCGCAAATCTACATCTGCTGTCTTTTTTTTCTTTTTCTTTTTCTTTTCTTTTTTTGTAAAGAGAGAGGGACAGTGAAAGAGAAAGAGGGAATTTTTTTTTTTAATTTAGTTTTTTCACGTGACTTTCGTTCCTCCAACACTTGGTTGTGTATGTGGTGCTGGGGTTTGAACTCGGGTCCTCACGCATGCCAGGCAAGTGCTATAACTGCTGAGCCACCGCTCCAGCCCCCCCCCCCTTTATTTTTCATTTTGAGACAAGGTCTTACTAGGTTGCTGAGGTCCTTGCTAAGTTGCTGAGACTGGCCTTGAACTTGTGATCCTCCTGTCTTAGCTGTTCCAGTTGCTGGGATTACAGGTGTGTGCCACTGGCCAGGCTTTTTTCTTTTTTCAGGTGGGGTCTTGCTGTGTTGTCCAGGCTGGGCTGTAACTCCTGCTATCAAGTAATCCTATCACCTCAACTTCCCAAGTAGCTGGGATTGCATCCATGTGCCCTGTACCCAGCTCCTTATGGGATATTTTGAAGATTAAATGGATTCACATATGTGGAGGGTTTAGAACAATGTCTGGCCCATAAAGCATTATGGACTGTTTTAATTATTGTTATTATTTTATTATTAAGCAACATGATGGGTAATAACATATAAAATTACCCTCAAAAGACTTACTCCTAGTAAGTATGGTAATCGTAGCAACTCAGGAGGCTAAGGCAGAAGGATTACAATTTTGAGGCCAGCATCAGCAATTTAGCCAGACCCTGTCTCAAAATTAAAAAAAAGAAAAGTGATAGGGAAATAGTTTAGTGGTAAAACACCCCTGAGTTTGATCATCAGTACCACAAAGCAAGCAAATAAACAACAAAACCAAATTTACTCTTTCGCTTGGAAAAGCAGAATGGTGATTGCATTCAGTTCTTGGTTGCTTGGTTGCTTTGGTCCGATTTCAGCAGTGATGAATGATGCCCCGTTGATGCATGATGCCCAGTGCCACTGGTCTGAAGTACTTCCCAGCACTAATAGGGTATTCTGACTACAAATGTTAAGTTTAAAGAGTTGAAGTTCAAAGATACAGTTCTCACATCAATTGTAATCAAGTGTCGTGTACTCTGTGACTTTAAAGAATAAGTATAATTGTTCATGAAGAGGTTGAAAATATTGCCTGGCTGCAGTGGTTGAGAGTTATGGCTGCCCAGAGCTACGCAGTTCTAGCCTCATAAATAAAGTCTAAGGGCACATAATGTCTAAGGGGGACATACTGTGTTTACTAACCCACTTTACAAGGTGATGCTTTAGCTAGTTGGTTTGTTCCCGAGTCTCAGACCCACCCGGAGTAAGTTACCTCCTTACTCTCCAGCTTGTCATGAACAAGTGATTCACTACTAGCAAGCAAGCATTTTATTTCCAAAAGAAAGCACATGTTTCTCATCACGCTCTATTCATTTTTGAGTGCTCACTTGTTATAATTATTCACTTCTCTAGCCCTATGCCATAGACATCCACACACAAACACACAAACTCAGGCTACAGTTTGCCTAGAATCAAGTATATTTTGGGTCCTCCTTCTCTAATCAATGTCCACTTTATCCTTGGTTTGCTTAATAAGGATTAAGCACACACCTGTAATTCCAGTGATTTGGGAGACTCAGGCTGGAGGTTTCCAAGTACAAGAGGAGCCTCAGCAATTTAGCAAGGCCCTAAGCAACTTAGCAAGACCCTGTCTCAAAATAAAAAGCAATAAAAATGAAGGGCTGGGGATGTGGCTTAGTGGTAAAGCACCTCTGGGTTCAATCTCCTGTACCAAAAAAAAAAAAAAAAGCCCCTGTATGTGCCAAGCAGATGCTTTATTATCTTCATGGAGCCTACTTATAGTTTTAAAGTACAGATCAAGATCAAGACCATTCCACTGGAAGCTGTGCACTGTAGTGCACACCTGTAATCCCAGCAGATTGGGAGGCTGAGGCAGGAGGATTCTAAGTTCAAGGCCAGCTTCAGCAACTTAGCGAGGCCCTAAGCAATTTAATGAGACCCTGTCTCAAAATTTAAAAAAATACTGGTTCAGTGATTAAACACCTCTGGGTTCCATCCCTGGTACAAACCAACAAACAAAAAAGAAAAAAAAAACTGTTCTACTGGAGATGTACTTCTGTGGTAAAGTGCTTGCCTAGCATGTGCTAGGCTGTGGGTTTAATCCCTAGTGCTGCAAAAAGAAGAGCAGGAAGGGTTTCTTATTTTCCTCCAAACGCACAATGATTTTATCATAGAAAACACCATAATAAAGTCACCTGGATAATCTGATTCTAATGAATAATATGAAGAATGTCACTCTGAAACACTGGTGGAGTTGCTCCCACCCAGCCAAACTAACTTTCTGTAAGCCACTAATGTTAGAGTACCCAGGGAAAGTCAGCATTTTCCTGGCACCAAATAAACTGTCCAGATAATTAGGCTTCCGAGGATAGTGCCCTACTCCTCACTATTGAGCATGTGTTCTATCTTCATCTTGTCTGCGTTTGGCTCTAAGCTGTGAAGATGTTCATCTTAGTTCATTATGCAGTTGGTGAATGAGGCCATTTCAAAACAGACGGGAAAAGTATTTCTTTCCATAAAACATATTCAGCTTTGGAACCTGGGAACGAATTTAGTAGCTACACGTTCTTTAAACTTCTGTTAAGATGGAGTTTTTGCCAGCATGCTAATTACATTTCTGTACATTTCTATAGAGTGTTAAAAGAACTCTCTAGAGTACGCAGAATCCCTCCTATGTGCACAATATTAAATAATTAATTTTACTTAAATAAGTCTGCTATGTTAAAAGAATCTGTTCTTGAAAATTTTTGGTCCTTGATGTATATGTTTTAAATACCTTGGAAATTAAAGCTTGTGTGCAGTGCCTTTCTTTATGGAGAGAATTAGAGAAGTCAACTTCTTTAAAAATGAGAATTTGGAAATCCTTTGTGTGTAGAAAGGAAAGAAAAGTAAAGAGGAAAAGGGCTTAAGCAACTGAGATTCAGACAGGACTGTCTGCCATAGTAATAACTGAGATGACAGAGCAAACTCTAGGTAGGAGTTGGTTATTAGCCTGATAATATTTAATCTTCATATACATTTGATGTATATGAAGTGAATTTCCACAGTCCCTAAAAAGGGACGAGGCAATACGGAAACCTGTTTTAAATAGACTGAGAGGATAGAGGATCACCCTGGAACATCAATAGAGTTAGTCATTTAGCCAGCCATTCATTCTGTCTTCTGGAAGCCGTTGAAATGAAGGTTACTAAGAAAATAATTTTTTCTGGGGCTAGAATGATTTTTTTTCTTTTAAGTTCTGGGGTATTTATTTACCACAGTTTAGAATTTAAAATCACAAATCATCTTTCCTTTTTTTAAGTCATTCTCTTTTTCTTTTGTTTGGGACAGGACCTGTTTACACTGGGCATGTAAGCGCAACCATGGTCAAGTGGTCTCTTACCTGTTACAATCAGGCGCTGACAAAGAGATTCTTACCACAAAAGGAGAAATGCCAGTGCAATTAACATCAAGAAGAGAAATCAGGAAGATTATGGGAGGTGAGTCTGTGTTGGAGGAACATTTTGATTTTGTGAAACTGATTTAAAACATGTGGTATTGGGGGCTGGAGCAGTGGCTCAGCAGTTTTGGTGCTTTACTTGCATGCAGAGAGATGCAGGTTCAAATCCCAGAACCACATACACAACAAAGTGTCAGAGTATCAAAGGCCACATGAAAAACTAAATAAAATTGATTTTCTCTCTCTCACGAACCCTCTCTCTTTAAAAAAAAAAGAACGTGGCGACCAATAACACCACAAGTTTTCTTTTTTTGTGTGTGTGTACGTGGTGCTGGGCTTTTTTTTTTTTTTTTTTTTAGAGAAAGACAGAAAGAGAGAAAGAATCAGTTTTATTTAGTTTCTCATGAGGCTTTCATTGCTCCAACACTTTGTTGTGTATGTGGGTGCTGGGGTTTGAACCCATGTACTTGCGCATGCCAGGCAAGCGCCATAACCGCCGAGCCACCGCTCCAGCCCTGGTCACATTCCTTTTCTTTCTTTCTTTTCTTTCTTTTTTTTTTTTTTAAAGAGAGGGACAGTGAGAGACAGAGAGAACCAACTTTATTCAGTTTTGCATGCCTTTGGTGCACCAAGACCTCATTGTGTACGTGGTGCTGGGGTTTGAACTCTAGTACTTGTGCATTTCAGGCAGGCGCCATAACCTCTGAGCCACCACTCCAGTCCCCTGGTCACATTCTTAATGTCAGTCAAACTACTGGTCTATTTCTCAAAGTTAATTGCTGTACCAAGATAATAATTCTGTGTTTCTGGGGAGGTCAGCATTACAAGGTTTTTCAAGATTTTTCTTTTCTTTTTTTGGGGCGGAGGTAAAATTTAAAACAATGATAAACATAGTAATCATAAACCTCGTGGTCTTTTCTCAACTAAACAGTAATAACCATTGAACAAAATATTTATTGCATACCAAAGGATACTAATGCTTCCCCAAAACATGTTTTCCTTAGGTTTTTTTTTTTTTTTTTTTAATAATATTAGGGATTGAATGCAGGAGTACTGTACCACTGAGCTATGTCTCCAACTCTTTTTAATTTTTATTTTGAGACAGGGCCTTACTAAGTTGCTGAGGTTTGCCTTGAACATAATGATCGTCCTGCCTCAGCTGCCCTAGTCACTGGATACAGGTGTGTGCCATTGCACCTGGCTTCTTGATAATTTTTGAAGGACTGTGTAAATGTACCGTGTTTTTTCTTCTTTTTAAGTGGAAGAAGATGATAATGATGACGACAACCTCCCCCAGCTGAAGAAGGAGTCAGAACTGCCCTTTGTTCCCAACTATTTGGCCAACCCAGCCTTCCCTTTTATCTACACCCCCACAGCAGAAGATTCAGTCCAGCTGCAGAATGGAGGCTCCTCCACACCCCCGGCATCACCCCCTGCAGATGGCTCACCTCCATTGCTCCCCGCTGGGGAACCCACCCTGCTAGGGTCCTTTACCCGAGACCACACTTCTTTGGCACTGGTTCAGAATGGTGATGTGTCTGCCCCCTCTGCCATACTCAGAACACCAGAAAGCACAAAACCAGGTCCTGTTTGTCAGCCACCAGTGAGTCAAAGCCGCTCCCTGTTCTCTTCTGTCCCATCTAAGCCACCAGTGACTCTGGAGCCTCAAAATGGGACATACACAGGACCAGCGCCAGCATTTCAGCCATTTTTCTTCACTGGAACATTTCCATTTAATATGCAAGGTAACCACTTATCAGCAAACAGCCTCTGAATCGGGAGTTGAGAAGAAGTGAGATTTATTTCTTTACGTATTTGGGATATAATTACAAATTTAGGAGGCTGGAACAGTGGTGCAACAGTAGAGCACTTGCCTGGCGTGCGCAGGGACCCAAGTTCAAACCCCAGCACCAGCTAAGTGTTGGAAAAATAAAAACCAGATGAAAAAGTAAATAAAGTAGATTTTATCTTTCTCTCTCTTTCCCTTTTTATCTATCCCTTTCTCTCTCAAAAAAAATTTACAAAGAGAAAAATGTTACAAGACCTGTATAAGCAATTCCCTTTACTCAGTCACAAATTATTTATCTTCTACCCTTTTACCCTGAAATACTGAAGTATTGTTTTCATTGTATGTTTCCTAGGAATAACTTCAGCCCTGTTGTCAAATTTGGGAAATGTAGCCTTGATGCAGCATTGCTCTGTAATTTCTGGTCCATGTTTAAGTTTTGTCAGTTGTCTCAGCAATGCCCTTCATAGCTATCTTCCCTCCTACTCTTTCCCCCTCCTCCTACCCAGTGCCACCCATGGCATTTAGTTGTAGTGTCCTTTTAGTCTTTTTTTTTTTTTTTCTTTTGGCTGAGTAGGGATGGAACCAGGGATGCTCTATCACTGAGCTACATTCTTTTTTTTTTTTTAAGAGAGAACTTTATTTAGTTTTTCACATGGCCTTGGTTGCTCCAACACTCAGTTGTGTACGTGGTGCTGGGGTTTGAACCCAGGTCCTCATGCTTGCCAGGCAAGCGCCGAAACCGCTGAGCCACCGCTCCAGCCCTGAGCTACATTCTTAGCCTTTTTTATTTTTTTATTTTGAGAGAAGAGTCTTGCTAAGTTGTCTAGGCTGGCCTCAAACTTGGGATCCTCCTGCCTCAGCCTCCCATGTTTCTGCGATTATAGGCATGCCTGGCTTTTTGAAATTTATATTTTCGAAGGGACCAGGCCAATTATTTTATAGAATATTATTTTCTATCATTATTTGTTAGTTGGCATTCTACTGTAAAAAAGGGCTTTCTCTCCCCCCCCCCCATTTATATCAGTATGGACTCATGGATTCTTATTATGTTCAGTTAGTGATAATCTATTACTATCATTATTTGATATTCAAATTATTCTTTTTTAAAGAGAGAGGGACAGTGAGAGAGAGAAACACTTTTTAATTTAGTTTTTCACGTGGCTTTTGTTGCTCCAAGACTTCGTTGTGTACGTGGTGCTGGGGTTTGAACTCGCATACTCATGCATGCTGGGCAAGAACCATAACTACCGAGCCACCACTCCAGCCCCTCAAATTATTCTTGATTTGGCCAGTGGGTGCCCCTTCAGGCTAGTCATTATGCCCCTTAAATATGTTCCCATCATATCTGGAACACTTCCTTCCCTTCTAGTTTAGCAAGATGGTCCAGGCTCATAGTGTAACTTTCCCTGCCCCACCTTGAAATGAGTCCTTTCTTCAAGGGTCCCTGGTTCTTTTTTTTTTTTTTTTTTTTTTTAAAGAGATAGAGAGAGAAAGAGAGAATCAATTTTATTTAGTTTTTCATGTGACTTTCATGGCTCTAGCACTTTGTTGTGTATGTGGTGCTGGGGTTCAAACTCGCATCCTCACATATACCAGATAGGTGCTATTACCACTGAGCAACCATTCCATCCCTTTTCTTTCTTTCTTTCTTTCTTTCTTTCTTTTTTTTTTTTTTGAGAGAGAGAAGGAGAGAGAGAAGAATCAATTTTATTTTTTCATCTGGCCTTTGTTTCTCCAATACTTAGTTGTGTATGTGGTACTAGGGTTTGAAACTGGGTCTTTGCGCATGCCAGGCACTGAGCCAATGCTCCAGCCCCCGTTTGTTCTTTTTAATAGAGAATAGTATTTAGAAACCAAGATGGACACTAGGTGTCCTCATTGCTTAGGTATGTCATTTCTTCTACACTTACTTGGAGGACAGAGCTAGGAAAGAAAGAAAAAAAAGCAAGTAAACACATATATACACATGTATATCTGTATTTCTGTATTTATAGCTTTTTAACATTATTAGAGGGGCTCAGAGGGATAGTGCTTGTCTGGCATGTGGCAGGATGGGTGGTCAAACCCCAACACCATATGTACAACTACGTATCAGAGAAACAAGGGCCAGATGGGAAAATTAATAAAATTGATTCTCTCTTTAAAAAAACAAACAAAAAACAACATTAGAAACCACAAGTTCGTCTTGATAGCTCCAATTCTAGTCAAACACACAGGGTGTAGTCTAGTCTTACCTTTTCTTTTTCCATTTAAGTAACTCTCCTACTTCCTGATTTTGAGGACCTGGTACTATAGTGCTGATAACAGTTGCCTAGGGGTATCCATACATAAGGAGCAAATCATTTAAGTGCTTGGCTTGAATCATTTTCGCAGCCAGACGCAGAATACAGTCAGACAGCTTTGATCACTGACCCATGAGTAATAGTGTTTATTCTTAAAGCTAGGATCTCTGCCTTAATAAGGTGTACCATTTTTTAGTCAAATGCATACTTTAACTTTGTTTAGTGACTATCCTTTTGCTCTCTTGTCTTTGTTACAAGGAGTTTCATATTTCACAAATTACTTTAGATGCATAATTAATAAGTCGTTTTGTTTTGTTTGAATGGTACTGGGAATCCAGGGGTACTCTACAACTGAGCCACATCCTTACCCTTTTTATTTTGAGATATGGTTTTGTTTTGTTGTGTTTTGTTTTGGTACTGGGGATTGATACTCAGGGGTGCTCTACCACTAAGCTTATAACCCCCACTCATTTTTTATTTTGAAGTTGCCCAGGCTAACCTTGAACTTGTGAACCTCCTGCCTCAGCTTTCCTAGTTAATGGGATTACAGGTGTGCTCCACTGCACCTGGCCTTGATAAATCTTTTGAGAGTATCTCATGTATTATATCTTGCCCTTGCCTTCTCTTCAACCCTCTTTTTCTTTCCCTGTTCATGTGTATTTTGATCCTCAAATACATCTCAAGTCTTTACCTCCTTAGCTCCAATGGCAGAAGTAAAAGATCCTTCCACACAGTTGGGACGATTGCTCCTGCACCCTTTTACTTAGTGAATCATAATCTTAGACTCAGGGAAGATCATGCTGGAAACTACTGCAGCAGAGCCAGGATTAGGTCAGAGTGAACTCTGATCACCACCAGATGTGGTTTTCTCATTGGGTGACATAGACCTTTGTTACTGGATGTGACAAAGTGTAAGTTTGTTTTTGTTTTTTTAAATATATATATAGAGAGAGAAAGAAAGAATATTATTTTTCCATCTGGCCTTTGTTTTTCTGACACTTGGTTGCATATGTAGTGCTGGGATCTGAACCTGGGTCCTCGTACATGCCAGGCAAGCACTCCAACTGCTGAGCCACTGCTTCAGCCCCCATGCATAGCCATTTTTAAAAAGATTTTAAGTTACTGATCTATACCACGGCAGTCTATTCATTACTGTTTCTCTTCCTTTTTCTAGAGCTGGTACTCAAGGTAAGAATTCAGAACCCAACTCTTAGAGAAAATGATTTCATTGAAATTGAACTGGACCGACAAGAGCTCACGTACCAAGAACTGCTCAGAGTGAGTTGCTGTGAGCTTGGTGTTAATCCAGATCAAGTGGAGAAGATCAGAAAGTTACCTAATACTCTGTTAAGAAAGGTAAGAAAAGTCTGCCAAGCAAGAGTGGTTGCTTTTTGCATTTGGAAAATACCCAACTTCCTCTTTGCTTATATGAATCGTAGTTAAAGAAATGAAGAGACTAGAAAAGAGTAAAGAGTAGTTTTCCAAACGTAATCAGTAAGCTTTCTTTCCCTCTACTGTGTCTATAGAATCATTGGCATTTTCAAAAGTTTTAAAATGCTAGAAAGAATGTTCTGAGTTACCATTTACATGTACCTATTTCTAGTTATTTCTGTAGTGACCTGTAAGGATCAATTTGGTGCATCATTAGATGTGCTTTGTGTTTTACAAGATAAGACCCAAGTTAAATTACAGGGCAAACCCACATGAATACATGCATGGCCCACCCACCAGCTCTGGGTTCTCTAACATCAAGCTTCTGACTTTACTGGGCACCTGAGGAAAACCAATGCATGCATTGCCTGGCCCTGCAAGGTGTGTGCTCATCCTGTAGTAGTGGCTAGTAAGGCCTCCACCATTCCAGCCCAACTTATGCCGTGGGGCTTAATCACAGACTTACCTGCCACAGGGATTTTATTTTCCTTCCAGGTTTTGAAGTGAACCAAGATATTGATATCAATACAGCCCACCAACCCTATAGTGGCTTCTCTTAATCTGTTAACCTGTTTTGTTTTAGGACAAAGATGTTGCTCGACTCCAAGATTTCCAGGAGCTGGAACTGGTTCTAATGATAAGTGAAAACAATTTTCTGTTCAGAAATGCTGCATCCACACTGACTGAAAGGCCTTGCTACAACCGGAGAGCTTCAAAACTGACATACTAATACAGCAGGGACTGTTATCACTGAGTATTGTGACAGTATGTGTCACCTCTGGGCCAAGGACAAGCCATTGATCCAAAAGCCTCGGATGCCCACAAGGGCTCCTGGTGCCACTGCATAGTGTACATTAACATCGTTCTGCCAAGGCAGGAACCCCCTGTCCCCTCAGCAGCGGTGCCACTCTTCCAAGCCTCTTGGTGCACAATAAACCTATTGCTTGAAGCTTTGAACAGCTGAGAAGTGGTCTGGAGAGGCAGAAGCCGGAGGTTCTGTATCCAGTGTGTTTTATGTGCAGAATGTAAGAGTTGTCTAAGCAGAAGCTGAGAGAGCGCAGAACTTATTTCCGGCCACTCCAGTTGACAGTGCACCTGAAGGGCCAGGGTGCGCTTTTCTTGGTGTTGCATGCTCATGACTCTCCAAAAATTGCAAAATGACAAGAGGAAGATTGGGGAAAGCATAGGTACCGGACAAAGGGATCTTGGTGTGACTTGTGGCTGTGAGGTTTCATAGAACGTATTTATAAATGCTACTCAGGTGAAAAGTATTTAAGTATATAGTTACCTAATTGTAAATAGGCTGTTAACCAAAAGAGCTTCCCCTCCCCCACATTTCTTTTGCAAACACAACTGCTTCAGTCTCCACCTACCGTGGTCTCTGCATTATCTCCCCTTCACGATCACTAGAGGGCTCTCTGATGCTTTCTAAAAGAGCCACTGCATTTCACGCTGAGGCAATTTCTGTCATCCGAGTGTTTAATTGCACTGTTTGAGAAGAGCACAAACGTTGCCAGTCCCTGTTCTCCACTCTCATTTTCCACTAGAAATGAAAAGCAGTTTTTGAGCCTGAATCTGTTGCTATTTTACAGGTGGAAATTGACGTAAAGGAGTTAGCATCTTTATTTTTGTATCAAAGATAAAGGTTATTTTGAAATTATTAGGATTTTTACACAACTCTGAAATATGTTGCTTTTTTAAACAAATTGTTTGATCTTAGGGATGCCCCTACTGCCACCACCAAACCACTCAACAAAGTCAGTTGTGTGTCTACCAGACTTAAAAAAAACAAAAAACAAAAAAAAAAAACCACCTGATTAAACTCTTGAGCATGGCGTAAGAATTTTGTTCAAGAATACATTCAAGGATTCTTTTCCTTTTCTTCAGCAGCATTACTGTTAAAAGAAAAGCTACTGTCTTGTTGAAACAAATAGCTTAACTTTAGAAATCGGAACTGCCCACGTAGAAAGCAGGGATTGAAGCCAGCTGTTGAAGAGCATCCCTGCTGTCTTAAGAAGCTTTCTCCCCATAGTGCCTATAGTTTCCAAAGAAACTTAACTTCCTGACTGTGTTAATTTTATTAGAACACTACAATTGAGTAAGGAGGTGCAGAAGCGTCAATAGAAGAGAATGTTGTGCTAAGATAATGGCCTCCTGCTGCTGCCTAAGTACTGAAATGAGGTTGAGATGTTCTTCAAGGCCAACTTCATGGAGTCACTCTGTGTAGTGACTTAATTGTATTCCACCAGGTACTGCTGGTGACTTACCCTTGTGGAGTATTTGCATAGCAGAGTGAAGGTTGCTTATTATCCCCTTTCTCTCAAGTGCTTTAAAGAAGAAACCTCCCTTGTGTTTCAACCAGTCAGAAACTACTTTATATGTACTAACCTCTTCTTCCTTTGCTTTGAAAAAAAGTCACAGTTTACTGATACAATTAAGTATGGTTCTATCCTGCAAGAAATAATTCAGTATTAATTTGTGTCTAAATTACTGGGGTTAAAACTCGTTCAGCCACCCAGATTAATTAGACTTTCGGAAGCAGTGGAGGCCCTTGGCTAGGAGGTGGCCGACAGAGTTGTTCTCCAGGGCATTTCCTAGGCTCAGAAACAGAGGGAGCAAGAGTCTTGTTGTCCCAGGCAATGGGTAGATCCCATGCGGCTCTGCCCTTCCCTGATCTCTTTCTTCATAGAATCCTCTGTGGTCACTAACTCTAGCAGTGGGATTAGACTGCACATTTGCTGGTAGATGAGTTTAAAGTCTTTATCTATGCATTCAGAGAAATATTTTTATATGCTTTGTGTAATTTATAACAAGGGTTTTTTTTTAGCTTTATTAACTGAATTCTCTTCTCCCCCACTGCGTATTTAAAGCATGTGTTCACACTGTGTAAACATTCACAGAGGATTCTTTTCTTTGTTCATCGCTGACTCTTCAAACATAACAGGTATTATTAAAATTAAATATTAACTGACCGAGCCCATTTTCTTTCATTTTGGCCTCCTAAACAGCACTATATATCTAATCATAGGAGTTCAAACTATTGGACAGTCCCAGGGACCTGGCACTCTGGAGGAAAATAGAAGGGCCCGCTCCCCACCTGAGCCTCCTCCATCCTGTGGCTACTGTGCTCATGCCCTGTCAGTGGCATCTGGAGACAGATATTTTGTGTGACGTCTTTCCTCCCAGTTCACAGCGGCAGGCTTCATTTCCATGGAGTAGCTGGGCCAGCTAGATAGAGGTCATCCCCTATTAACCACATTTTTTGATTATCCTATTTACTTGACGCAACTGAGCCTCTCCTTTGGGCTGTCAACACCTGTCAGGGTCTCAATGAGCTTAGAAGCAAACTCCCAAGACAGGAGAGGAAATACAGCCTTACACCTTCAGATCTAGCTGAGAATGATGCTGAATGAATCTGCTTTTCTGTTGGTTTAGGCCAGCCAGGGCCTCACAAAGCAGACGTCATGCCAAATTGGCCTAATAAATCAGCATAGCAGAGACCTTTTCTTAGCACGAAGGAGAGGCAGAATAATTTGGGCATTTGTGCTTTCATACTTGCTTTATCACAAGGATGGAAGTTGCCGTCCATATACCCATAAACATCCTGGCCAGAAACAGCCTGCCAAAAAAAAATGTGATTAACCTTTAACAAATGGTCCTGCAGCACAGGCCGACCCAGAGCACATAGAAAAAGCAGATCAAAGGAGCCATCACCCCATCTACCACAACCACTTAGGGAAGGGAAAGAAAAAATAACCATCACCCAGAACCAGTCACATCATATAAAAAATGAAGATTTAGGAAATAAGAGGGAGGACAAAGAAGAACAGAAAGCTGAGTAAATCAAGAGAAGAGATTCATCCCAAATATAAGTCCTGGTGGCAGGTGGTCTCCAACCTTCAGAAAATAAACTTTGTTAACTTGCTCAAAAAGTGAATTTGCTGGGTATGGTGGCACACACCTATAATCCCAACTACTCTGAAAGCAGAGGCATAAGGATCAAAAATTTGAGGCCAGCCTGGGAAACCTACTGAGATCTTGTCTCAAAATGAAAAATCAAACGGGTCAGGGTAGCTTAGTGTTAGAGTGCTTGCCTGTCCAATGAGGTCCTGGATTCAATCCCCAGGACTACAAAAAGAAAAAAGTGAATTTAATTCACCCTGCCACCTCTCTCATCTCATTCATCAACCTGTGACTGGATAGTCAGCTCAGAGGCCTGAGGGATGACATAAGCCTAGAGGTGCTCTCAGCAGCTTTCCCAAGAAGCCTCTGGTCAGATTTCAGGGCCTTTATTTCTCACTTTCTCAGGGTAACTACTGGCAAGTATCCAGGGCATTTTGACTGGGAAGACAGTATTTCTGGCCAAAAGCTTTTGGACCTGAAGTTTCAGATAGCTATAGCCACACAGATGTATATGAAGTCCTTTATCTCCCCATTCCTCTAGGCCTCCTCCAAAGGCCCTCGCCCCCAACCTCCAGAATAGGCAGAGAAGACTGACCCCAGGGCATGTGTGTTGTTAAGCACATAGCTTTATTTCATCAGTACTCCATTTTCAACAGACGCAGGCAGCACCCACAGTACAGCACTCAGTTCCTAGGACAAGCTGACCTGGCAGTCCTTTGTTCCAAGAGGAAAAAGCCTTTCTAAAAAACAAAAAAAATCCTTGAGAAAATACAAAAAATGAGAGGCAGGAGGGAGGCCATCCTAAGAAATGATTGTTTTAAACAGTGCAGTGTGGAAATAATGCTGGACTGGGAATCAGGAGGCCCAGGCGCCAGTCAGCTCTGCCTCAGACTAGCTGTGACCTCGTGACCTCGGCATGCCTGCTCCTCTCAGGCCGCACTTCCTCACTTCAGCGTTAAGCATGACGATTCTGTGAGGCACTTTATGGAGGCACAATCTTGCAAATGCCCCCGCCATTTGATCAAGTCCATTCTGCAGACACATGGTGTGCTGTTTCCCTTCCAGAAAAGACCAGGAGGAAATGCCAAGAATATATTTTAGGCAAGTCCTGCATCTCTGGCCATCCCGTAGAAGATTCCTCTAGCTGCAATGAGGTTGGTTGGAGAATCAAATTCAGCTACTACCCCTTTGTCCAAGACCAGGACCCTAGTCAAAAAAGAAAAAGAAATGGTCAGGTCATCAGCCTAGATCTAGCCACACTCCAATCCTGCCTTTCTGGATACTATTAAGGCCCCACAGTGACATGACAGCCCACCCACTCCAGTCAACCCACCCTCACAGCCACTCTGCCACATGCTCCTGCCATCAAGGCTGGTTATTTTAGCCATTCTGTTAGCTCTCCTAGCAAATGAAGCAGTTTCTGGGATCAAACACAGGTCCTATTCATCTCAGCTAGTCTGGGCTCTGAAAAACCTTCCCTAATGAGCCCTTCCTCTTGCCAGGGTCATAGAACTTTGCAGGCTGTGCACAGGGAGCCACAGGCCTGCATGCTGGGCCCCGTGCACATCCATCTACTTTGTGCCAGTTCACAAAGGCACACAGCAGGAAACCTGCTGCAGTGAGGCCTGACACTAGAATCTGGGACTTGGGCTGCAAATCTAGCAGCAGCAGCTACTGCTGCTGCTGCTAGGTGAATCCACCCTCATCCTGCCCCGGCTGTCAGGTGTGAAACTGAGGTTAGAGTCTCCTACCAACCACAACCACTGCACACCAGGTACAAGGCCAATACCTGTGCCACCAGGGTGCAGCAGGAGGGGAAGGGGCCTCCCAAGCCTGGAGAGATGCTCCTCTGTGGGAGGCAGCTGGCTGCTGATTCCCCAACTGTTGGGTTCCCTGAGGAGTGTTTCTGAGGACTTCACTGGCTGGCCTCTGCCCACCTCCAAAATTAAAGTCTTCATTGGCTTATCCTGGCTCTTCAGGTAAGGACCACATGCATTCCTGTGGTCCCCCCACCCCCGTTTCCCTCTTTGCCCTCCAACCTCATATGCCTCCTGCCTGGAGGGGTGTGTGCATGGCGTGTGCAGCATCCTTTGAAATTTTCAGCTCCCTCCCTTTCTCATTTTCCCAGCCACACACCTTACTGTCCTTCTGGCATGGCTGGTGCCACCCTTCCTCAGGAGAGAAAGTCCCCAGCCGCCCTGAGTGGGTTAGGCTTCCTCTGGCCTACACACACCAACCCCTGCTTCCTTCTTGTGGGCTCTAATTACGGGTTCTGTAGCATGACTATTTGATTAATTTCTGCCTGCCCTGCTAGAATAAATGAACTACCAACCCCTGAGGTGGGGCCCAGCCTCCCACCCTGGGGCTGCTAAGGAATGGACCATTTGAGATTAGGCCTGGCAATGGACCTCTCGGCTCAGCCCTGCCCTCCTGCACACCTTGGGCCAGTGCTTCCTGCCCACCTCCCCTTCTCCCCACAGTGGGTGGGGACAGGTTAGGGATGGAACTGACAGAGGATAGCCCTGCGCATTCTCAGCTGGGCTCCCAAGACCCTGATGGCTGTGTGGGGACCCAAGAAAGGGTCTGGGTCTGACCCATGGCCCTCTCCCCAGTGCCTCCCCACCTTCCAGGCTGCTCTACAGATGTGTAGAAGGGATGGAAGGCCTGCGTATCTGTTCAGCCTCCTGCTGCCTCTGCCCCTCTGGGAGCTCCCACCCTCTCTAGGGAGCCCAGCCTCTAGGCCAGTCCCAACTCACTTCCATGCAGCTTCTGAATCATCCTCTCCCCCTTGTCCTCCAGCAACACACTGTGTCAGCTCAATGAGGGACAAGGTCACAATTTTTCCACCCAAGGAAATCAAAATATTCTGAGGGCAATGGCCTGATCCCCATCCTTTAAGGGACTAATGCCAGACAGAATTATAAAAAGTGAATCTTAAGGGGCTTGGAAGCAAACTGATATTTCCCAAAGTCACCTGTAGTCTAAACACATTTCATTATCATTTCTATTTGAAAGAAGCTCAGAGAGGCTCTGTAAATTATTCAAGATCACACAGAAATCAGTAGCAATCCTAGGCCTGGGACTCATACACAGTGCTTTCTTCACCACAAGGCATCAGCCTCTCAGAGCTGTCAAGGTCCAGCCATCACGCAGGGACCCAGGCGTCACACACCTCCTGAGCCGCTTCCTTATCTGTAGCCCAGCGTAATGACCCTACCACAGGCTGGTAGTGAGGTGGAAATGAAGTGATAGGCGTGCAAACCCTCTGCCACCAGGGCTTGGAAGCAATGCAATCAGCCATCAGCATGAGGAATTCCATTCCCTTACCCCATTCACAGGCAGCAAGATGGAAGTGGCCTCTGTACAATCTCCAATGCCTGGGGAGCCCCAGCATCCCCTTTCCCCACATGTTGGTGACTTCAAAGTACCTCCTGTGTCTTAGAATATGTCACTGCATCCTCCATCCCTGTGCCTAGGTAACCCTACTCTGTTCTGCACTTTATCCATATCTTTGGAAGCCCTGCTCTGTCCCTCATGCCCTAGATAATCCTAGGAGCTCCCTCCTGCCCAGATACCGTAATCTGCCCTGCCCCTTCTGGATGCCTCAGGCAATGTGCCCCCCAGTCCCCTGCTGCTTAGGTTTCCTTGTGTCACCTGGTATAGTCCATGATCGTGTTGAGCCGGTGTGCGATCGTAAGCACTGTGCAGGATTCAAACTGGGTACGGATGGTGGCCTGGATAAGGTCATCAGTCTCCAGGTCAATGGCAGCAGTGGCCTCATCTAACACCAGGATGCGACTCCTGCGGAGCAGGGCTCGGGCCAGGCACACCAGCTGCCTCTGGCCAATGCTAGGAAGAGAGAAGGCAGGCATTTCCAGCTGGGGTCCCCAGGTCAAGCATCCGGGTCTTGCTCCCAGACCTGTTTCTGTGTCCATCTTTCTCAACAGCCCAGGACAAGTTTTCTATCTCATCTCTCCCATTTCTGCCATAGCCTAGCCCTTCTGGAACACACAGGAGAGATCTGGACACAGCTGGGTTAATGAGCGGCCTTGGGGATAGACAGTCAGTGCTAAACGCCACTGTGAGATCTTAGGCCTGTTTTAGAACTCCCAGGTCTCCTCTTTGTGTTTTCTTCCTCATCCTCGCTCCTCAATTAGGGCCATGATGCTTCTCTACTTTACTCTATCAACCATTTACACCTTAATAAGGACATGCTTGTATTTCTTCCTGATTTTTGCATATAAGCCACCATATGCACCTTGCTGAGCTTACTGTTACACTATTCCAGCAGTCACCTCCCATCCCCATGAGAAATACAAGGCAGGGCTCCATTTTGGACACAGGCAAGGCACAGGGCCTTTGGGGAAGGACCTGGGGACCAGGAGGGGCGGCTGATGCATACCTTCAACCTTCTAAGGCTGTGGCCTTAGGAGCCAGAGCCAGTTGACAAAGCATGGCTGTGTTCCCAACCACAGAGGCCACAGCACCCCCACACCCAAGGACAAATACCTCAGCCCTTCCCAGAGGAGTGAGTCACCACCGCCAGAGTGAAGGCCAGGCTCCCTCCCTGGCCCAGTCCCGCAACTAATGAAGGTTCTGGCAGCAAAATGAGCTGCCAAATAGAACTCAGGGCTGATTTATGGTGGGCTTGGCACAGGGCGCAGGTCAGACGTAAGTTGTCCACAGCTCAGATGCGGGGGACGGGAACTGATCTCTGATTCCCATCCTGGTGTGGGGGCCTGGGGTGCTGGGGCACAGTGGGGGCGGGTGAAGGGGCACAGCGCTAGCAGAAAACAGGATAAGGAAACAGACCCAGAGACAGCTGGGCTGGGGTGAGGAGCGCCCAGGTGTGTGAGGTCAGTGGAGGTGCACTTTTACTTTTAAAGGGCTGCCCGTGGGGCAGGGGTGTGGCAGGGAATCCCTCCTATTGTCCAAGGGAGGTGGCTGTAATGCAGTAAGGAAAGACTTGGGACAGAAACCCCTACTGAGTCCCTGCCCTGCCCCTCCTAGATGGCTGAGCGGCTTTAGACAAATAATTTCATTCCGTGGAGCCTTATTTCCGGCCCATAGGGCCGCAGTAAAGATTAAACGAGATAGTGGAGGGCAAAGTACTTTGAATGCTATTAGATGCTGAGCAAAAATGTAAAGCTTTTTGTTTTAATTTTTGTGGTCTGGGGAGAGTACATGAGTTCAGACTGAATATAAAAATGAAAATGAAGGGGTGGGAAGGCAGCGCAGTGGGGCAGCGCTTGCCTAGCATGTGTGAAGGCCCGGGTTCCATCCCCAGCAGCACAGAGAAAGAAAAACGGAGAGAAGAGAAGAAGAGGGCAGGGACGGGGAAGCAGAGGGAGAAGGAGTGGGAGAGGGACAGCTGACATGTCACAGAGTTCTTGTCATTTAATTACAATGACCCCGGGTGCTCTGTCAAATGGTAACTACCTGTGTGGCCATGGAGCACTTTAACTGTGGCTAGTCTGAACTGAGAGGCGCTGAGGGTAAGTGTAAAACACAGGACTTCAAACGTGCATGAGAAATACAAAATGCAGCTGGCTGCTGTGGCACACGCCCATAATTCCAGCAACTCTAGAGGCCGAGACAGGGACCTGCTAAGATGCTGAGGCTGGCTTTGAACTTTTGATCCTCCTGCCTCAGTCTCCCATGCTGCTAGGATTACAGGCATGCACCACCATGCCCAACGAGAAATTTTTTCACTTGTTTATTTTCCCTGTTTTTTAAGAGACAGGGGTCTTGCTGTGTTGCCCAGGCTAGTCTCCAACTCCAGGGTGCAAGCGATCATCCTGCCTCAGTTTCCCAAGTGCTGAGACTCATTATAGGCTACTATGCACATCTATCTATCTATCTATCTATTTATTTTGTACTAGGGATTGAACCCAGAGGTGCTTAACCACTAAGCAACATCCTCAGCCCGTTTTATTTTTTATTTTGAGACAGGGTCTCACTAAGTTGCTGAGGCTGGTCTCAAACTTGGAATCCTCCTGTTTCAACCTCCCAAGCTGCTGGAATTTTACAGATGTGCGCCACTGTGCCTGGTCTTTTTTTCTAATTTTTAACTTTTTTTTATTTATTTATTTTGGTTTTGGGGATTGAACCCAGGGGTGGTTTACCACTGAGCTACTCCCCAGTTTGTTTGTTTTTAAGAGAGAGGGAGAGGGCTGGAGCAGTGGCATGCACAAGTATGCACGTTCCAACCCCAGCACCATTGTCTCGGAACAATGAAAGCCACATGAAAAACTAAATAAAATTGATTCTCTCCCTCTCTTTCTCACTGTCCTTCTTTTTTAAAAAAAATTGATACTCACTGTTCTGTCAAAAAAAAAAAAAAAAGAAGGAGAGAGAGGGAGAGAAAGAATCAATTTCATTTAAAATTTTTTTTCATCTGGCCCTTGTATCTCTGACACTCAGTTGCATATGTGGTGTTGAGGTTCAAACTCAGGTCCTTGCACATGCCAGGCAAGCACTCCAACCACTGAGCCACTGCTCCAGCCCCTACATCCCAGTTTTTATTTTGAGAGAGGGTCCCACTAAATTTCCCCCAGGTTGGTTTCAAATTTTCAATCCTCCAGCTTTAGCCTCCAGAGTAACTGGGATTACAGGCATGCACCATCACACCCACCTAGAAAAATATTTTGCTACATATGTTTAGCTCACATTGTACTTTTTTTCTTTTGAGAGAGAGAGAGAGAGTTGGACAGTGAGAGAAAGAGAGAAAGAATCAATCCCATCTGGTTTTCATTGCTCCAACACTTCGTTGTATATGTAGTGCTGGGGTTCGAACCTGTGTCCTAGCACATGCCAGGCAAGGGCCACAACTGCTAAGCCACTGCTCCAGACCCCCACATTGTTCTTTTATTGGGTGGTACAGAGCTAAGAAGTACGAACTATTGCTAAGTTGATTAGAACCTCACTAAATTGCTGAGGCTGGCTTTGAACTTGGGATCCTCCTGCCTCAGCCTCTGGAGCTGCTAGGATTACAGGCGTGTGCCACAAGGCCCAGTTAGACAGAGTCTCTCTGATTACCCAGGCTGGTCTCAAACTTGCGATCCTCCCGCCTCAGCCTTCTAAGGTGTGCCACCATGCCTAGCTATTATCCCTATTTTAGAGTGAATGGAAATGTCTAGATTAAGAAAATTGACTGAATTGCACGACTGGGACTGTGGATGTAACTAGGTGGTAGGCCCTGGGTTCCATTCCTAGCATCACCCACACACACACCCCGCAAAGAACACAGGTCAGGTCCGGGTATCAAGTCTTCAGAGTTGGTAAAAAAATAATTTCTGGTCCTCTCTAATGCACATCCCAGTGGCTAAGGACATAAAGCCTGGTGCTCTGGAGGGGAGGATTGAGGGGCCAGGAGAGCTCATTTTATGTACTCCTGGACTGACCACATCTGTCCTGGAAAATAGGACTTTCCTAAAGCATCGGAGGTTTCTTCTTACCTCCTCCACTGTCCAGAACAGTCTTTCCCAGCCGAAGCATTGCATAACAACCTCATACAACATGACCCAATAGGATTTTGGAATCTCCAAGAGCTGGTTCAAATCCCAAGCATATCTTCTCCCAGCTGTGCAACTTTGGCCAAACCCCTTACCCTCTCTGAGCCTGTTTCCTCGCTGTGAAGTGGAATCAGGGACCACCTGTGGGACTTGCGTGGGAATAAGTAGGTAGCACCCTGAGTTTGGCACACAGAACATGCCCCTCGGTGACCTTGACTGAGATGGGAGCAGGGAAGGGAGGGTGGCTAGCCTGAACTCTGTGTCATTTGATGCCAGACCTTCTTGTACCTGGTCTGTTCATTCCCCATTCTTACCTGAGGTTCTCCCCGCCCTCAGTGCATTGGAAGTCCAGGCCTGCTGGCTGAGCGCTTACAAACTTATGTAAATGGGACAGCTCCAAGGCCTTCCAAATGTCCTTGTCTGAGTAACGACGGAATGGGTCAATGTTCATACGTAGGGTTCCAGAGAACAGGATGGGGTCCTGGCGATACAGTAAGGCCTCAGAGAGAAGCAGTTCAGGCCCCATGAGGAGCCCAGGGCCACAGGTGCAGGGAAAAGAGGAGTTAGATGGCAACCTTCCCATTCTGTCCCCAGCCCTCCAAGAGGGAGACAACAGCCAAGGAGATAAAATATCGCCTGCAGGAGTGACAAACCTGAGCTTTGCCAATCACTAAGTCCTCTGCTAAAGCAGACAGCGCTACTAATCTGACTGCAAAGTGTCCAGTCGGCAGAAAAAATTCCAGAGAAGCCAGAAAAAGTGAAATGTAATTCAGAGCTGCGCAACCAGGACACCAGGACAGAACATCTCAGAGAAGGGGTGCTTAGAGGGGTCCGAGTTCCTTTCTGATTTGCTGGCCCAGGAGGTCAAAGGGCAGGGCCCAACTGGGTCAGGATATGTCGGACCCTTTCAGATCTGTGTCTGGGTGGCTCTGCTCCCTGCAGTGGGTCCCTGTCCCCTACCAAACTCCAAAACTGAGGTCCCACTCCGGGTCCTGGCTACGGAACAGGAGTGGGGGCCTGGCTCCCGGGGTAGTTGGCAATGTAGCCTCTTCATGGTGGGCTCCTACCTGCGGGATGATGGTGAGTTGAGAGCGCAGGTCATGGAGGCCTATATCTGCCACGTTGAGGCCATCGATGAGGATTTCACCTTCTGCTGCCTCCAGGATTCGGAACAGGCAGAGGGTCATGGACGATTTGCCAGCCCCAGTGCGGCCCACAATGCCCACCTGCAGGGGTTGGGGAAGAGCTGTTAAGGGGCAGCTAAGAGATCACAGGGCATCTGGGGTCTCCCCTAGTGGCCGAGCAGACATCAGATCAGAACACCCACTCTCCCAGACACTAGACCTCCCGCGAGGGTGGTGGCAGCCTCCCCAGGCACAAGCACACACCCAGCCCACTGGGCCCAAAAGTACCTTCTCGCCCCCACGCACGCGCAGACTCAGGTTCTTCAGCACCAGTTCCAGGCCAGGTCGGTACCGCACAGAGTAGTTCCGGAACTCCACTTCCCCATGCTGGGGCCAGCTTTGGGGAGGACGCTTGCCCTCCACCACCCAGGGGGCCTGGCGGGATGGCACCCTCCGGTCAGGGTGGCGCCTCTCCCCACCGTCCCCTCCTCGCTTCTCACCTCTTTCCCAAGCCCCCCAGTCCTCAACCCAGGGCTCTGGGGTAGGGGCCCTGGAGCCCCGAGGCTCCTTCATTCCTCTGGCTTTTGTAATGTTTTTGACGGTGCAGCAGATGGAACCTGGGGCCTCAAGCACTGTTGGCAAGCCTCCACCACTGAGCTACATGGGGGCCCCCTCCCTCTGACTTGCCTCTGGGCAAAGCCACTTCCTTGACCTGACCCCGGGCCTAGTGTCCTGTGTTTTGGCCTCAGGCCTTATGTTCTTGAGGCGCCCTCCTGCCTGCACTCATTCTTGCTTTCCTTGCCTTTATCCATTCACTATTACTAAGTGATGACCTATGTCAGGCAGTGGGAATACATGTTGTCCCCAAGGAGACAACATCCTTATCCCAAGGATGCTTAGATTCTAGCTCCGGAGCATGCAGTGGGTAAATACGCATGGAATGATGAGTGTGTGTTCTGCACAGACGGTCAGGGTGGCTTCCTGGAGGAGGAGTCATTTAGTGAAGAACTGAAAGAGGTCACTGAACAAGACAAGTGTGTGTATGTGTGTGTGGGGGGTGCTGCCAGGCAGAAGGAGCAGCAAGACAAATGTCTCCTGGTATGTTCTGGAGCACAGAGTCAAAGGTGAGAGGTAGCAGGCCAAGATCATGGTGGGCCCCATCATTTAGGGTCTGGCAGACCACTTTCAAGACCATGGTTTCTACTCTGAGTAAGATGAAATGCCATGGCCTGGAGCAGTAGCTCAGCAGTTAGAGCGCTTGCCTGGCATGTGCAAGGACCCAGGTTCAAACCCCAGCACCCCATATGCAGATAAGTGTCCAAGAAACAAAGGCCAGATGAAAATATAAATAAAGTTGATTCTCTCTTTCTCTCTCTCTCCCTTCCTTTTTTTTTTTTTTTTTTTTTTTTTTTGAGAGGGACAGTGAGAGAGACAGAGAAAGGGAAAAACAACTTTATTGAGTTTTTCACATGGCCTTAGTTGCTCCAACACTTAGTTGTGTACGTGGTGCTGGGGTTTGAACCTGGGTCCTCGTGCTTGCCAGGCAAGTGCCGAAACCACTGAGCCACCACTCCAGCCCCTGTCTCCCTCTATCTTAAAAAAAAAAAAGATGCAAAATCATTAGAGGGCTGAGCTAAGGGCAATGATGTGATTCGTCGTATTTTAAAGGATCTCTCTGGCAGCTGCAAGGAGAACAGATTGACATGGTGTAAGATGGTCGCAGTTTTGCGACAGGACTGGGTACATAATTTGGGAGGCCCGGTACAAAATGAATACAGGGTCTCTTATTTTAAAAATATTTAGAGTGTCAAGGACTGGAGCAGTGGCTCGGCGACTGCAGTGCTTGCCTGGCATGAGCAAGGACACAGGTTTGAACCCCAGCACCACATACACAACGAGGTATCAGAGCAACAAAGGCCACATGAGAAACTAAATAAAATTAATTCTCTTTTTTTTTTCTCTCTCTCTCTCTCACTATCCCTCCTTCTCTTAAAAAAAAAAAGTCAAGCCAGGAGCAGAGGCACATGCCTGTAATCCCAGTGACTCAGGAGGCTGAGGCAGGAGAGTCACAAGTTTGAGGCCACCCTCAGCAACTCAGTGAGATTCTGTCTCAAAATAAAAAGGGCTGGGGTTGTAGCTCAGTGGAAGAGTGCTTGCCTGGTATATATGAGGCCCTGGTTTCAATCCCCCATACTACAAAATAATAATAACTTTAAAAAAATGAATTTCATGCCAGGTATGGTGGCGCACACCTGCAATCACAACTACTCAGGAGGCTGAGGCAGGAGAATTCCCCACACCAGCCTGGGCAACTTAGAGAACATGTCTCAAAATAAAATTAAAAAGACTGGGTTGCAGGTCTGCGGCGGAGTGCTTGCCTAGCACGTGTGAGGCCCTGGATGCAATCCCCAAAACCACAAAAACCAAAGTAAAACGAAAAACAGCTTTACCACTAAGGCGAGCAGAGCACGGGGGCCGCAGGAAGCAGGGAAAGGGAGGGTGTGTGTGTGTTTAGAATGAAGATAGAGCATTTTTGTACATAGATGGGAATCATCCAACAGAGGGAGCAAGACTGATGGTATAAGAAACCGAAGGTGGACTGGAGCGCTGGCTCAGCGGTTACGGCGCTTGCCTGGCATGCTCGAGGATGCAAGTTCAAACTCCAGCATCAGGTACACAATGAAGTTTCAGAGCAATGAAGGTTACATGAGAAATTAAATAAAATTGTTTCTCTCTCTCTCTCCTCTCACTGTCCTCCTTTCTCTTTAAAAAAAGAATTTTTTTTTTTTTTTTTTAAAGAGAGAGACAGAAGGCACAAATGAGGAAGTCAAGACCTCCAGCAGGCATGGGAAGCAGCAGAGGGGCTGGACTTTGAAACAGGAGGAGGTGATGCCTGCTCAGAAAGAAAGACAGAAGGCAGAGAAGGGAGCTTGGAAGGTCTGAAGCCCTGGAGCAAGGAGCCATGGGGAATTCACTAACCTGTTTTCTCCTGGAAGTGTCAGGAGAGGTCCACAGCTGAGCCCAGGAAGGAGATGTGATTTGAGGACAGAGTGTCGGAAAGAGGTCTTTCTGAAAGTGGGAACGTGTGCTTCTTGCGGAAGCGAAGCAGACAGATCCAGCAGAGGAGTGTGGCTATAAACCTGAAGCACAAGCAGTGACTTCCTCCAGCTGTGTTTTAGCTGCTCTGTGCAGATACGAAGAAAGTGGACAGGTGGGCTCCGCTGGGCGGGAGATGTACAGAGAGAGAGAGAGAAAGGAGTTGAGAGCATTTGCTTTAGCGGAGCACAGATCCAGGCTGGCTGGGAAGGGAGGTGAAGCTAGAGGAGCTGATGGAGAGAGAGAGACAAAGGTGGGCCATGGGATTGGAGTCCCAGGGCTGACAGAATACTGTGACCAGGTGGCACTTGCAGCACATGAGCCAGGAGGAGGGGTGGGTGTCTAAAAGTGGCATGGGTGACACTGAAAGCACAGAGATGGTACAGATTTCTGGCAGACAGAGGTCTGTTGTGTGACCATGGCAGGTGGCAGTGGAGAAAAGTCTGGACCCCCTCTCCCATAGTAGAGGACAACTCCTTTTCTCTAGCAAAGGACATTCTGTGCTATCTCTGCTCCCCTGACCAGGCCAGTCTCTGGCTAGAATGGTCACCTTCCCACTGTCCTACTCTTCCATCTTACCTGGTCTATCAAAGCCTACCCGTCTCTCAAATCTCAGCTCCCTCTCTGATCTCCCTAGCTAAAGGATCTGCCCCATCTGTCCTCTTTGGGTGCCCCACCCTAGAGCTCTTATTTACTAAAGAGCCCTGCTACGTGTCTAACCTATTGAGGACACATCCTGTCTTGTTCCACTCTGAGCCTTCTACAGCTCCTAGCATAGCCCCTGGCTGATGTCTATGAGGGTCAGATAGATGGATGGATGAATGAATGAATGAAAGAATGAGTGAAGAGCCACCAAACAGTTGGCCTTGATGTTCAGGGATCCTTCCTCAGCTGTTTCAGATTCCCCCTCCCCTGGTCTCATCCCAGCACTCACCTCCATCTCTGTCCTTGAGTACTCCTTGACCCTCTCCACAGCCACAATATTAGATTCCAAGTCCGACATCATTCGTATCATCCAGTTCAGAGCCAATGTCACCTGGCCAAAGGGACCATGTTATGGGAGGGCCCTAGCCCACCCAGCAATGGTTTTGGGTCAAGTTCAACCCTTGATCATGCTTCTATCAATGGGTCTTGTCCTATCTATGACCCAGCCGAGCCCACTGGGGCTCTAATCAGGACTGTGCCTCAGGCAGTGACAATGCAGACTTAACCAAGGGTCACCTCACTCAGTGTCTCTCAAACTTTAATATGTAAAAGCCTTCCCAGAGAATCTTGTTAAGATGCAGCTTCTGATTCACGAGGTCTGAGGTGGGACCTGAGTGTCTTCATTCCTAACAAGCTCCCAGAAGATGTGGCCAGTCCAGGGACCACATTTTATGCACCAAGGAGTCCTGCTAGAAATGCAGAATCCTGAGCTCCGTCTCGGACCTAGTGAATCAGAATACACATTTTAACAAGATCTCCAAGTAATTCACACGTACATTAATGTTCAAGAAGACTGCCCTGTCTAGACTGCCTTTTGTTTACCAATGCCTTCACAACTGAAGCCACCTGAGGCATTAATAACGTGACTGCTTTCCAAAAATTCCATTTGCAGTTACACAACTCTTTGACAATACAGGCTGGTATCAGGGTGACCTGCTTTACCTGCAGCTCAGGCTCCAGTCACCTGATCTGTGTATAGGCAGCCCTTTGTATCACCAGAGACCCGCTGAAGATACCAGAATCCATGTGTTCAAGTCCTTTATGTAAAATGTTGTAATATTTGTATGTAACTTACGTCCTCCTGTATGGTTTAAATCATTTCTAGATTATTTATAACACCTAATGAAATGCCTACATATTGCTTCATTCATATGGATTCAGTGTAGTATTCGGGACATGGCAAATTCAAGTCTTGTGGGCTGGAGTGGTGGCTCAGCCATTATGGGCGCTTGCTTGGTATGCACAGGGACGCAGGTTCAAACCCCAGCACCACGTATACAACAAAGTGTCCAAGCAATGAAGGCCACATCAAAAACTAAAGTTGATTCTCTTTCTTTATCTCTCTCACACTGTTCCTCTCTCTTAAAAAAATTTTCAAGTCTTGCTGTTTTTTGGAAGTTTCTGGAATTTTTTTTATATTTTCCGTCTGCAGTTATTTGAATCTTTGGATGCAGAACCCATGGATACAAGGGGTTGACTGGACTTTTTTTTGCAGGCACACGAACATGAGGTGTGGTCTAGACCTACACTGTCCTGGGTTCAGACCTCTGTCGGTTGACCTACATGTTATCCAGACATGGCAAGTTCTGTTTGTCTTTGGGGGCTCAGCTCCGAGATCATTTCTCCAACACCCTGGAGCAGGCAATTTCTGTGCGCTCTTGCATTTTGTTCTTACTTGCACAAAGACAGACTCAACCTTCATTACAGTGCCCTGCTGATGAGTGCCTGTCTACACCTGTGAGCTCACAGTCCTTTAGGGAAGGACCTGTGACTGTCCCCTAATTAAGTAGAGAACACTCCGAAGATGCTTGTGAAACTTGTATGCCCTTGGTCTGGGGCCCAGGCTTCTTCATACCTGTAGGGCATAGGACACAGAAAGGCCCACCAGCCCAGAATTCAGGCTGCTTCTTCCAATCACCGCAAACAGGGCAGCAAAGAACACCACACAGCTCCCCACGAACTCCACTCGGATGCCCAGCCACCTGTGAGGAGCAGATAGGGAGGAAGTGGGCCGGTGTGGGGAGGGCTCGGGTTTCTGTTTAGAACAGGACAACAGAGAGCCTGTGGAAACTCCTGGAGGAGGGATTGGAAGAGGAGGCTCCTGACCGGTTTGAGGCGATGTAGGGGTAGCTGCTCTTCTGGTTGGTGTCCACTTTAGTATCACTGAGAACCTTGAAGTCTTGGAGGCGGCCATAGGCCCGTATGACACTGGCACCAGTCACCGTCTCCGAAAAGTGGGAGTAGATGGGTGAGCGGCTAATCGATTCCAGCCGCTTCAGTTGCCTTGACGTGGCCACATAGAAGCGCTGATGGGGGATGGGGAAGAAGGTGGGGTCAGGGTTAGGAACCCCCCAGCTCAGTCTTGCTCATCCTCTGAACCCATCCATGTTTTCCTGGGTCTCTAGTTACCCAGCTAGCCTCACTCCCTCCTGTACATCTTGCTGCTTTCCCGGCTCCAAGTCCACTTGGAGAGTTAGGGGTTTGTTTGTTTGTTTGTATTTGTTTTAATAGTACTAGGAATTGAACCCAGGGATGCTTTATCACTGAGTTATATCCCCAGCCCTTTTGATTTTTTATTTTGAGACAGGGTCTTGCTAAGTTTCTCAGAATGTCTCTAAATCTCTGAGGCTGACCTTGAACTTGTGATCCTCCTGCTTCGGCCTTCCGAAGTTGCTTGAATTACAGGCTTGTACCATAGTGCCAGGCCAGACTTAAAGTCTTCCCTTTCCCTCTGATAAGCTTTTCTCTGTTAGCAGGTCACTTTCTCCTGAAACCCTCCCTGATTCCCTCTTAGCTCCTACCCACTTCACCCTCTCTGGTTCACATGACCTTGCTTGGCCTCCCAAGTAGGGAAATGCCTGGGAACAAATGCACAGTCAAATGATTTAGTAAAATTCACAAAAATAAGGGACTAAGTGTAGCTCAGCAGTGGAGTGCTTGTCTGGCATGCACAAGGCCCTGGGTTTGATCCCCAGCACTTCATAAAAGAAAAAGAAAACTCGCATCCTTTTTCTGAAAAAGCCCTTCCACCTCAGTTTAAGCTACAGCTCCAGAAAAACAGTTCCTCTTTCAGTTTCTGTCCTCTATCTGGCTCCACGATGGCCAGAGCTATTTGGATGTGTCAGAGGCTGCCTGGCCCAGTGCAGAGTACAGCTCACATCATGGTCTCTGTACCAGAGGTTGAGTTTCCAGCCACCTGGTGGATCACTTTCATTAACTGATCCCTAACAAGCAGGGGCTTGGTGACTCCAAAGCCTTTTACAGATGTATCTGACTATTAGCAACTCACACATGTTAAAAACATACATGCTTAGGGGCTGGAGCGGTGGCTCAATGGTTGAAGTGCTTGCATGGCATGTGCAAGGACCCAGGTTCGAACACCAGCACCACATATACAACTAAGTGTTGGAGAATCAAAGGCTAGATGGAAAAAATAAATAAAATTGATTCTTTCTCTCTCCCTCTCTTTTAAAAAAATATGTTCAGACATGTATAAAAAGAGAGAGAGAGAAAAGACAATGTGTCCCAACTATTAAGTGTTTTATTAAAATATAGCCAGGGTTGGAGAGGTGGCTCAGCGGGAGAGCACTTGCCTGGCATGCACATGGACCCAGATTCGAACCTCAGCACCACACAGAACAACTAAGTGTCAGAAAAATAAAATCCAGGTGAAAAAAATAAATGAAAATTGACTAGCTCTCTTTAAAAAAATAAAATAAAATATAGTGACGTGGTGGCAAACGCCTGCAATCCTAAGACTTGGGAGAATGAGGCAGGAGGATCGCCAAGTTTGAGGCCAGCCTCACCAACTTAGTAAGATTCTGTCTCAAAATAAAAAGGACTGGGGGTGTGGCTCAGTGGTAGAGGACGACTTCCCCGCCCACGCTGGAGCTCCGCCCACACGTGTGCCCTGCCCACCCCGTCCGCACCTGCGCAAAACCGTAGAGCACAGCCAGAGGCAGGATCACCACAGTGAAGAGGGGTGTGCTGGCCACGATGACCACGATGGTGGAAAGGGAGCTGAAGAAGGTATTGAGCAGCATGCGGGTGGTGGGGGCCAGAACCTCATCGATGACGTAGATGTCCTTGGAGAAGCGATTGAGGATGCGGCCAGAGGGCGTTGTGTCGAAGAAGGACTGCGGCGAGCGCATCTTGTTGTACAGCAGCGCCTCATGCAGCAGGCTGGCGGCTTGGACGCCACCCACTGCCATTGTGAAGGCTGACACCATCACCAGGAGCCCTGTTGGGCGAGGCAACGGGCAGCTCTCTCACTTAGGAGGCCTGGTGGGCATGGAGGGGCAGATTCAGAGACAAGGGCGGAGGGTGGGTGAGGGAGGCTCTGAGGCAGGTTATGGTTTGGGGAGCCTGAGAGCCATGGAGAGGAGGGGACTTAGGGGCACCTTCTGGGCACCGCCACAGGACTACCTTGCAGGATTCCCAAGGCAGCATAGACACCCAGCCTCATGGAAGTGTTGTTCTGTTTGCCTTGCATGGTGGCTTGGTTGGCCCAGTCACTGAGCCATACGTTGGCCCCGATAGCAGCTGCACTTTGGCCAACGTAGAGGACACTGATGGCAAGCGTGGTCCAGAGTCCCACAGCCTTGGCATAATCCCAGAACACTTTCAGCTTCACCTGTACAGAGAGTCATAGCATTTGGGGACAGAGGATTCCATGAGCCCTGGGACTGCTGGCAGCCTTTTCATCCTCTCCAGCCCTTCTTGCCCACCCTACTCACGGTGCCAGTCTCTGCCTTCTCCTCCTGGATTAGCGCCCCAGTCTTCTTCATATCTGTCACCTGTACCACCTTCTCCGATTGACTCTGGTGTCTCCGGGGCACAGGCCGAACTGGCACCTCCCCTTCTGAGGACATGGTGCTCATCTCTCTGTGGAAGCAGCTGATCAGACCCAGGGAGCAGGCCTCTGATACCCCCAGGACAGAGGCCCAAAGGTGAATGCAAAGAGAATGCCCCCTCCGAACCCCACCTGGCAGGATCTGGGAACCCAGCTGCAGCCCTCAGGGGCTTGGGAGCTCTACCTCATGAACTGCTTCCGGACCTCGTACATAGCTGGCTCTGTGTCTGTCAGGTTTGTGTGATTGCTGAGCGTGTCTTCGATCAGAAGCACCTCCTCATCTGCACCTTCCAAGGCTATGGGAGGGAGGGGAGGAAATCACAGAGATTGGCAGCCCACCCTGAAGCCCCTGTGTCCCCTGAGCCTGGGTGGACAAACATAAGGGTGAGAGGGTCTGGAAGGACGGAAGGACAACATGGAAAACTTCCCTTCAGAGAACATGGAGAAGGGGACTCAAACATAAGGGTGAGGAACGTGGGCTCTGGAGCCAGGCTGACTGAGTTCAAATCCGATTTCCTTGAGGTGTAACCTTAGGCAGGCATGGGAAAGGGATAATAGTGGCACTTAGCTCATGGCGTCACTGGAAGGATTAAGGGAAAGAATGTATACCCAGGGATTAGTGAGGGACGTAGGCATGGTGAATGCTTAAGACAGGTTGATTGTTCATAGAGCAGTATTCAGGAAAGCCCAGGAAAAGGCCTGGGAGCCAGCTGGGTGACGAGAAGGGGAGTGGAGCTTCCCGTGAGCCCAGAGACTCCAATAGGCTCTGTGAGGACAGGAGTTTTTCACCACAGTTCCCTCTCTGTCCCTGAACACGAATCAGTGAATCTTGGTTGTTAAAATGTGAATGACTTTGCCAAGCACTTGCACATTTATTTGAGTTATCCATAAAATAGATTTGCCACACGTTTAGGGTCCGAGTCTATGTGGGTTTTTTTTGTTGTTGTTGTTGTTTGTTTTGGAAGCAGGGATTGAACCCAGGGGTGCTTGACCACTGGACCACATCCCCAGCCCTGGTTTTATTTTTTATTTTGAGACAGGGTCTCACTAACATACTGAGGCTGGCTCTGAACTTGGAATTCTCCTGCCTCAGCCTCCCGAGCTGTTGGGATCACAGGCATTTGCCACCATACTGGGCTCCATTGCCCCTTCTGAAAGATGGGAAAACAGAGGTCTTGAGACCCAAGCTGCTGATTCCCACAGTTAGGGAAGAGGAGGAGGTGGGACCTGGCTGCATCCAGCTCATTTTCCCTCTGGTGATGCCCAACTATCACATTCCTGTCCCAAGTTTCCCAGAACATTGTGGTACAACACTGGGCTAATCCAGAGATACCTGGAGACCCCAGATAGGGGAGATGCTGGGAGGGCACAGGAATCAGGAGGGCCAGGGATGACAGATACCAATCCTGCTGTCCTTGAGGTGCTCCTGATTCTCATATAGCGCATAGTTGCGGAGGAAGTTGGCAAAAGAGCCATCATGTTGCAGCAGGGCTGAGTAGGGGCCCATCTCAGACACCTGACCATCAGCTAGCACAATGATGAAGTCGGTCTGGGGCAGGAAGCTGATGCCGTGTGTCACTAGCACCCGAGTCTGCAGAGAAGGCAGCAGGCTCTTAGCCCCACAGTCCTCAGCACACATCCCTGGCACATGTATGGTGCCATGAAGTGAGCGTGTTCCAGGGAGCATGGACAGGCACATCCATGATTCACCCCATGAGCAGGGGTTCATGTCCCCAAGGGTTTCCCCTGCCACCCAAGCCACACTCCTGCTTCTCAGTTTCCCATACCTCCAGGTTTCATCCAAATCCCTCCACTTCCTACCCAGTCTCTCTTGGAGCCCTGATCACCGGAGCCCCCTTAGCCTCCTGTGGCCTCACCTTGCCTGCCAGTACACTTTCTGGTCCAATCACGTGGTCGAAGATATGTTTAGCCACATGGGAGTCCACAGCTGACAGAGGATCATCCAGTAGAAAAATGTCAGCGTCACTGTAAACAGCTCGGGCCAGACTGACCCGCTGCCGCTGGCCCCCAGACAGGTTAATGCCCTAGAAGGAGGAGGTTTTGGGAGGTGGGTGCAGGATGGAAGGGGGTCAGATAGCTCCAGGGAGACATTTCACACAATCTCTGGCTGTCCCTGTGAAGTTGTATGCCAACAGATCAAGGGAGCAGTAGTCTCAGGGTCCTCCCAGGGCAGATGAGACCCATCCTTCCCCCTTGTTTCACCACCCTCTCCAGGTCACCCTGCCCAGCCTAAGTGTCCATTGACAGATGAATGGAAAACACATGGTCTATCCACACCCTAGGATATTATTATTCAGCTAAAGACATGCTGACACGTGCTACAACATGGACGAACCTTGAGGACATTATGCTCAGTGCAATAAGCCAGTCACACACCGTGTGATCCCTCACATGATAAACCTAGAGCAGTCCAGTTCCTAGAAATGGAAGAATGGCAGCTGCCAGGGGCTGGGGCTAGAGGAACTGGAGTTATCAATCAGGGGGCAGACATCCAGTTTGGCAAGATGAAAAGGTTCTGCAGATTGTTGTCCCACAATGAGAATGTACACTGAAGAAACAGTTATGTATCCTTGACAACAATTAAAAATGAATTATACGGTGATGGGGTTTGAACCCAAGTCCTTGCACATGCCAGGCAAGTGCTCCAACCACTGAGCAATGACTCCAGCCCCCTTTTTATTTTACTTTATTTTATTTATTTATGTATTTTGGTACTGGGGATTGAACCCAGTGGCACTTAACCACTGAGCCACATCTCCAGCCCTTTTTGTTTTTTATTTTGAGATAGGGTCTTGCTAAGTAACTCAGAGCCTCGCTAAGTTGCTGAGGCTGGTTTTGAGTTTGCAATCTTCCTGCCTCAGTCTCCCCAGTTGCTGGGATTACAGGCATAACCACTGAGCCTGGCTTGGCTGTCTCATGTCTTTTTTTTTTTTTTTTTTGAGAGAGAGGGAGAAAGAATTAATTTTCTTTAGGTTTTCATCTGGTTTTCGTTGCTCCAACCCTTAGCTGTGAATGTGCTGCTAGGGTTTGAATCCAGGTCCTTGAGCATGCCAAGCAAGCACTCTAACTGCTGAGTCACCATTCCAGCCCCCTGTCTAATGTTTTTAAAAGCCAAAATCTTTTTTTTTTTTTTTTTAAGAGAGAGGGACAGGGACTGGAGCGGTGGCTCAGCGGTTTCAGCGCTTGCCTGGCAAGCACAAGGACCCGGGTTCAAACCTCAGCACCATGTACACAACTAAGTGTTGGAGCAACTAAGGCCATGTGGAAAACTAAATAAAGTTGTTTCTCTCTTTCTCTGTCTTTCTCACTGTCCCTCTCTCTTTAAAAAAAAAAAAAATAAGAGAGAGGGACAGGGGCTGGAGAGGTGGCTCAGTGGTTTCAGCGCTTGCCTGGCAAGTATGAGGACCTGGGTTCAAACCCCAGCACCACATACACAACTAAGTGTTGGAGCAACAAAGGCCATGTGGAAAACTAAATAAAGTTATTTTAAAAAAATAGAGAGGGACAGTGAGATAGAGAAAGAGAGAATCAATTTTATTTTCGTTTTTCACGTGGCTTTTGTTGCTCTGACACTTTGTTGTGTATATGGTGCTGGGGTTTGAACTCATGTACTTGTGCATGCCAGGCAAGTGCCGTAATGCAGAGCCACTGCTCCAGCCCCAAGACTACAATCTTAACCAAGGTCTTCAAGGCTCTGCCTTGCCCTATCTCTACCTCTTTTTCCTAACCTCAGTCAGGCCAAAGTGTCCAGGAACCCTTGTTTCTTACCCACTGTTTCTCAGCTCAAGTTCTCCAATGGCTGTCTGTCACTCTGGGTAAATGCCAAGATCTTTAAGTGGCCTATAAGTCCTAAATTACCTGCTTCCTGTGACCTCTGGACTCGTTTTCTCCTTTTGACCCCTCACTCACTCCGCTGTAGCCACACTGGCCTCATTGCCCAGTCACACTTCCGCCCAAGACTGCTTCTGCTCTCTCTGCCTCGGATGCTCCAGCTAGGGCTCCATGGCCCGCAGACATGGCTTACTCCCTCTCTTTGTTCAAGTCTGTTTCTCAGTGAGCCTTTTCCAAGCCACCCTAACAATTCAAACCTACACATATTCTTGCCTTGCTTTATTTCCCCCTTTGGCAGTATCTAACATGTTATGTATATTTGCTTATCTTGTTTATTGTCTCTTTGCCCACTGGAATGTAAGGTATATAAAGCCAAAGATTTTAGCCAGGTGCATTCACTATTGTATGATACTACCTGGCATATAGTAGGCATTTAATAAAAATCCAATGAATGTGATGGGCACGGTGGTGCACACCTGTAATCCCAGTGACTTGGGAGGCTGAGACAGGAAGATCGCAAGTTCAAAGCCCACCTCAGCAACTTAGCCAAGCCCTAAGCACCTTAGCAAGACACTGTCTCAAAATGAAATATCAGAAGAGCTGGGCTCAGTGGTAGAGCACCCCTGGGTTCAACCCTTGGTACAAAAATAAATAAATAAATAAATAATCCTACAAATGAATAAAAGCTGAATGAACAGATGAATTATGATCTCCTTATCCTTAGTTGTTAAGACTCAGCTCAAACGTGATGTTTTTCCTTATGCAGGCTCCCCTTTAGTTCCTTCCCTGTGCCCTTCACAGGACTTCTACCTGGGCTCGGGGCAGGCTATGGCTCCTACCTGTTCATGAGTTGGTCTCCCCCAGTTAACAGGTTTCCCTGGTGCCTGGCATAGGGCTGGGTGTGATGTCACATGAATGTATGAATGAATGAATGAATGTATGTATGGACCTGGGCCTGGCTGATGTGGGTAACTCTATGTGTTAGCTCCTCAGGGACGGGAGGGGACCCTGTACCTTCTCGCCGATCTCTGTCTGGTCCCCACCAGGCAGGACCTCCAGGTCTGCTACCAGAGCACAGGTCTCCAGAGCCTGTTGGTAGTGCTTAGGATCCATGGTTCGGCCAAACAGCACATTTTCCTGAAGTGTGCAGTTCTGGATCCACGCCTGCTGGGGCACGTAGGCCACGGAGCCCTGGACAAAGAAATTTGCCTTGGGGTTGGCCCGAGGTCTGGTCAAGCCTCATGCCCTTCCCTGGAGCACCATCCCTCTCACCTTCACAGATACTTTGCCTTCCAGCTTCTCCATCTCCCCCAGCAGGGCAGACACCAGGGAGGACTTCCCACAGCCCACCGGCCCCACCACAGCCACCAGCGCCCCTTTTGGGATTTGGATGTCTAGGCTGGGAGAAAGAAGTCCCAGTGAGAGGCAAGGATCAAGTTTGGTTCTCAGCCTTCAAGTTGCAGATCCATGCCCTCCTGCCTTCCAGCTAGCAGAGGCTCTTCCTGCATTCCCAAAGATAAGGGAAAGGAGGTGCTGCCAATGATCTGACCTTCCACCCACTTAGGGCAGCTGAAGAGTGAGTGGGAGAAGCTGGTACCTGTGTAGGGTAGGGGGCAGGTCCTGTGCCCAGGTGAAAGTACCATTGTGTACGGTGATGGCATAGCCTGGGAGAATGAAGGTGTACACAGTCAGGGAACCCAGGGAACAAAGAAGAGGGCAGGGAGGGCTGAGGGGAGAGGGAAAGGGAGGAAGCCTGGAATCCCTGGAGGAAGGGCAGGAGGGATAGGTATAGGGAACCCTAGGGGAAGAGAACCAAAGGACCCAGAAGAGGGAGAAGCGGGGCCATAGAAAATAGATGTGCAAAGAGGAAGAGGAAAATTAGAAAGCTTGGAACAGAGGAGTAAGGGCTGGTGCAAGGGCAGCCTTGGTAGACAATTGTCTAGACCTGGGGATATGATCTTTCTCTCCACACACTGGTCATCAAGTTCTTCTTCGTTCAGGAAATGCTGGATCCGTTTCAGAGACACACTGGTCTGCAGGAGGCTGTGAGTCAGCCCTAAAAGTTGTTTTTCCCAGCTTCCACCCCTCCTATCCTTGCTCAGTCCCTAACTCCCTGAACTAGACAAGGGCCCATGAGGCTCCCTCTCATGACCAAGTCTTCCATGGTTCCTATTGCTCAAAGAAAAGGCCCAGGGGCTGGAGCAGTGGCTCAGTGGTTACAATGCTGGCTTGGCATATGCAAGGACATGGGTTGGAACCCCAGCACCACGTACACAATGAAGTTTCAGAGCAACAAAGACCACATGAAAAACTAAATACAATTGATTCTTTCTCTCTCTGTCTTTCTCTCTTTAAAAAAAAAAAAAAGATAGAAAGAAAAGAAAAGGTCCAGGGGCTGGAGCGGTGGCTCAGCGGTTTCAGCGCTTGCCTGGCAAGCACGAGGACCCCGGTTCAAACCCCAGCACCACGTACACAACTGAGTATTGGAGCAACTAAGGCCATGTGAAAAACTAAATAAAGTTGTTTCTCTCTTTCTCTGTCTCTCTCACTGTCCCTCTCTCTTTATAAAAAAAAAGAAAAAAGAAAAAAGAAAAGGTCCAGGTCGGTAAGAGGAGACTGTCTCCAGAACTTAAGTTTTTGGAGATGGGATTTGACCTCCTGTGAGCTCCAAAGAACCCTATTAATCTCATGTAACCTTGAAAACTCTTCTAAGAACATATGGCCCCTCCCCTGACTACAGGCACTCTCCTTGTTTATTCCCTGACCCTAAGTGACCCTTCCCTAACCTTAATAAATTGCCCTAACTCCAGGGAAACCCCCAGCCCTGCCTGGGGTTACCTGGGTCAGGCCGCTGATTAACTGGGGCAGCATGTTGAGGGGCATCTTTAAGACGTTGAACAAGGACACGGACACAAAGGCCTTCTCCGCATCCAGCACGTTGTTCTCATCCATGCACACGAACACCCCAAGGGTGATCAGGGTCACCTGTGCAGGGCAGACGTGGACGTTAAGGTGGAGTCTGATAGGTCCCTGGGGTCCCTTGACACCTGGGTTGGCTAAGCAGGAGACAGGAGTGGAGCATTCCCAGGGAAGATGCTCACCAGGAACGGGGTGCAGACCCAGATGAAGGTGGATATAGCTTGGAGGTAGGTTCCCCTGCGCAGAAGCTGGAGCTCACGATCCCTGATGCCTTCCACCTGCTCCAGGAAGCTGGGCTCCCAGGCGTACAGCTTCAGCACCTTCATGCCACTCAGGATCTCATTCATCAGCTTGATGCGCGAGTCCTTGAACTTCATTTGCTGCACCTGTGCAGTGGAGCGAGCAGCAGTGGCATAGCCCTGCCCAGACCTCCTCAAGGGGCTCACACCTTCCTACATTCTTACTCATTGCAGCCCACCTCCCTGCCGGGCCTGGGATGTCCAGCCCTCCTCTCCTACCAACTGCACCTTCAGTGCCACCATCACTAGCCTTCCCAAGCAGCATCCTCTGCTCCCTTCCCTGAATTTCTTTTCTTTTTTTAAAAGAGAGAATCAGGAGCTGGAGCAGTGACTTGGCAGTTACGGCACTTTCCTG